>JABWDQ010000118.1:0-20000 GCA_014839995.1 Xenentodon cancila | reverse complement strand
ATATTTATAACAAGAATACGTGTATCAACCTGTAGAACTTACCGTATTCTGTGTGGGTCAGGTCGATAAAGTCTGTGATTTCAAGAGAGAGAGAGAGAGAGAGAGATACTTATATTTATGCAGTTATATCGGTATGCTTATTAAAAGCAATTAAATTAACAAACCTTACCCTCGAAAAAGTCTGATGACTGACAGCGATGCAATTCCGGTCGGGTTTCTGTTAAAAAAAAAAAAAAAGATTTACTAAAAGTAAAAAACGTACCAGAAAAAGAGAGTTTTTCAGTCAGAAGTTGCGCTCACCTCGCATGTCTGTCGGTGCGAAGAGGTCCATATCCGTGGAAGGGTTGGAGAAATTGTCCGGACGTATCTGACCTGTAGCTTGTAGGGTCGCTTATAACTGAAAAAACCGCGGTTTTTTTTTATGGCCGTGTTTATCATTTACTCGAGAATAAGTTGCTTTTTTGTTTTGAAGTTTTTAGGGGGATGCTGATTATGCGTGTGTGAGTGTGTGACATAGCAGCATCGCGTCTTAAGGTAGCACGCGGTTGCCGTGTCGGGACTTATTCACTTCAGACGGCTCATTTGTTTTCATTTAAGGTAGAATAGATCGCTTTTGTTTCGGTATTTAGGGGAGGCTGTGTTTCTGCACGTTTGCTGGAAAAAGCGCTCGGGGTAGTTGGGCTGACTTATTAATCAGTAATAGTAAAGCAATCACGGAAAACTTGCATCCTCTGACTTTTTGCACAGTAGCAGCGCCTTAGGGGTAGCACGCGGCCCTGATGAAGACGAGGATTCTTATGTCTGCTTCAGACAGCATCATCAAGTATTTTATTTTTGAATACCTACCGCATATAAATCTTATTTAAATAGTCAAAATAAGTTATCACCGCTGTTGTGGTACCATTTGTGGTTGTTTTAATCGAAGAGCAAAAATAATAGTGGCATGCAATTTGTGTGTGTGTGTGTGTGTGTGTGTGTGTGTGTGTGTGTGTGAGTGTGAGTGAGTGTGACATAGCAGCAATGCGCCTTAGGGTAGCACGCGTGTGTGCGTGCTGGCTCAAATTTCCTCAGAGAGATGGTCTGGTCGGTTTGGAATCTGAATCTTCCTCAGAGAGGGGTTGAAAGTTTATATAAAGTTTATATTAAATCTATATAAAGTTTATATTCAATCTATATAAGGTTTATATTAAGTTTATATAAAATCTATATAAAGTTTATGCAGAATTGCTGAGTCATCTCAAGGAAATTCAAGGTCAAAGGTCAATGGGGACCTGTCAACATGGTTTGATTGATGATGCGGGGTCAAAGGGCACCTGTCAAAATGAGTTTGACGAAAAGGGTATTCCTATTCTCTCTTGCAGCACTGAGGGTTTGAGAGGTACTAACCAATTATGGAGATGTTTTGGAGAAGTAGTCATAAGTCAAGCCGCTGTTGCCGATAAGCAGTAATGAGGGAACCAGTTTTGGTGGGAGAGAACAAAACCCTGATAGTGTACAAGGACGTACAAGTGTATAAGAACTGTGTGTAAGAAAATCAAGGTGGACTCACTTTGCTGACTGTGTTCAACTGCATGACTCTCAATTGTACAGCTTAATAAACTATATCAAATGGAGTTATCCTGTACTGTAGTTTTTTAACAGACATCATTTCTACAACAATAACTATTTCCATCCTATGATGACACTCCAACATGGATCATCTATGGACCAACTGAGGACATTTGAACTTTGGAAGTGTCTAAAAAGTGTATAAAAGCAACTGTTGTACAGGAGTCTTTGTTCAGTCACTGCAACTGTGTCATAAGACACAATCTACTGTCGACAGGAGGAGACTTCATTGCCTGTTTCCAACATTTATTTGGTCATAAAAACATTCCAGTCAGGTTCTATGGAAGCTGACACCAGGAATTGTTCCCCTTTTGCATCTATCGACAGTAGTTGGCGTTGATATTGATGGTTGATTTGTACAGACGAGATGGCAGCAACCAGACTGAGATTTATCTAAGTGTCTTAAAGACAAACCAACACTCATGTTACCACATCATAAACAGTTTAATATTGTTCAGTTATCCACAAAACCACCTCACTGAGCTGCAGTCTGCACTCCAGATGCTGAAACAGCTTTGGAAAGAGGAAAACAGCTGCTTATATTTGGTATTTTACAGAAATATAGATTTCAAAGAAGTTGTATTCAGTGGATGAAGCACAAAAACAAAAAAAAAATCAACATTTTGATCCAGGAATAACGGCAGCTTCCATCGTTAAAGTCAAGAAGAAGTTTCCAAGGAATCATTCAGAACCTTTTGACAAACATTTGATTGATGTGTTCTGATGAAAACAGAGACAGACATGTAGAGACTGAACTATCTGTCCAACAGAGACAGTTTCTCTGACAGGAGGAGACTCCTGTTACTAAACTGAGCACAGAGACACTGAAGAACCAGACCAGGACCAGAACCCGAACCCAGGATAAAGAGGTTCAGTGAATGTGGTGTTGAAGGTGTGGAGGTGGATCAGTCTGTCAGAGGAGACGCTGTAGAAGGACAGAGTTCCAGCAGGAACGTCCACATACACGGCTACTCTGTCAGAGACTGAGGAAGAGGAGGAGGAAGATGTTCTTCTGTTATTGTGCCAGACAAAGTACCGACCATCATCAGTACAGTTCAGACTCCAGGAATGATCGTTCCGTCCAAGCACACAATCAACAGAGTCTCCTTTCCTTCTGATTCTTCTGTAACTCACTGATATAGAAACATCTCTGCTCCTCTGGACCTCCCAGTAACAGCGACCAGTCAGAACTTCTCTACACAGCAGCTGCCAGAGATCAAACCTGTCTGGATGATCAGGATACGACTGATCCTCCTCCACACACGTCATCTTCCTGTTGTTGTCAGACAGTTTGATGTTGTTGTTGACTGTGTTTGTGTCGATGGAGAGTTGACAGGAATCTGATGGAGAGAACAAACACCACCCAGCTGCAGTTATTATTGATCTGTCATTGATCATCGATGGACTCATGAATGAGTGATGTGACAGTGTGAAGATGGTTGAATGTGTGAATGAAATCGAAACACACTTACACTTCCTCAGACCTGGTCTCCACCATCGTGGTCCAGCAGGCTCCATCCTGAAAGGAGGAGGGGGGTCAGACCAGCACATTCTCTCTCAGCAAACATGGACATTTCATGGCTCTCAAACACACATTGTTCTACACTGATGAAGGAACCGTCCCACACTCGGACCCATGCATCTCTAAAGTCCTGTCCTGTGGCCGTCACGTTCCAGCTCAGTTTGAAGCAGTTCTTTTCATTTGGTTTCATCTGTGTTGAACCAGGAGGAGGAGACCACGTCATGGATGAGTGAAGGTGCAGCTGCTGTTGTGCTGTGATGGACCTGAAAACCTCACTGCTGTGGTTCTAGTATGTTTACTGAGTCATGACGCCTCACAGCTGTGAACTGCATCTATCAGCTCTGCTGCAGCACCAGATGAGCTGCAGCAACTTGTTCTGCTGAAAGACCTCTGGTCAAAGCCAGAGAGCCACAAAGATGATGTTCACAGCAGCACCGTGAAGAGTCCAGCACACTGATGTTCTTCTACGTCCAGACGGCTACTGTTTCATCTGCAGAGAGAAGATGTGATCAGTGTTAGAGACTGACAGCTCTGGAAAACAGCCTGGAGATGAAAGTTCTTCTTATTCCAGCTGGGATCATTGGGATCCAGTGTTTTTAGTGTGGGACACAGGTGATGGGCAGTGATGACCAACATCAGAACTCCAGAGGCAGGTATCTGTGTGCTCCGTCAGTAAGGATCATCTCAGTTATTGTGGAGTTCAGAGGATTGTTGAAGTTTGTCTGGTGGCTTCATCTACCAGCTGAAACACATCACGTTCCTCACGCTGTTCTTTGGAAGTGTCGGAGCTGTCGGAGAGCCGCTCCATGATTATTATCTCAGAGGAGGCAGAAGCTGACAGAACTTTACACAACGACAGATGTGAGTAAAGGACAGAGACGTCCTCCTCCATCAGACACCGTGGGTCCGCAGCAGCTGTGTCCATACCTGAGAGTGTCCAGTCTCCAGCGTGGATCCTCCAGTCCAGCAGACAGAAGCTTCACTGCTGACTCTCCTGGATGGTTGTAGCTCAGGTCCAGCTCTCTCAGATGGGAGGGGTTGGAGCTCAGAGCTGAGACCAGAGAAGCACAGCCGTCCGACGTGAGCAGACAGCCTGACAGCCTGCAGACACACAACACAACACACATGCAGATACTCTGAGAGAACTGCTCTGAAACTGAAGCTGACTGTCCTCGTGTTCACCTGATGGTGGTGCTGAAGGACCAGTCAGAGGATCAGCAGAAACACTGGAATTCACCCCAATCAGACAAATGTTGTTGGGACGTTTCAGTCTGAACTAAACTGGTGGATGAACATCAACATACAGAGAGTCCCACTGCTGCTGAGGCCGACAGCATCCAGACATGGAGAGAGACGTGTGGAGAACATCATGTGACCTGGACATGTGACATCACATTCATCCAGATCCTGGTTTTCTGTTCTACCTTTCACTCAGCTGCACCACAGCGGTCCACCGAGACCTCGTGGATGATGTCACATCATCGCTGCTGGTTTCAACTCCACATAACAAATGTGGAATCAATCAATTGTTTACATGATGTTGATTACTGTCACTTGTGTTAACTCTGAATAAATATCCATTCAATCATCAGAAATGGATCAATGACAGAATCTGAATCAGTCCAGAACCTTGTTGACGTCCAGACAGACTGAGTCCAGGTTATAAGAAGAGACACTTCTGCTGCTGAGGTTGGTCACCATTGGACACTTATTTGTGCTCCAGTTGGATCATTTTAGGGAAACTAATTCAATAGTAAATAGGAAACATTTCAAAGTCTGTCATAAAAGTCTTATTTGAGAACTTTTATTGATAAAGAAAAGATCAGATTAGAAAGGAGAGCTTAGAGATGTTCACATGTGGACAAACTTGTTGATGCTCTTCAGTTAAAGAAAGAAAAAAAACCACCAACGATCACTGAAATAACTTGAAACTGACTAAAGTCCAAATACAGTACAAATAGAAATGTATTTGGACTTGGTGGAGCCCTTCTCCTCATCATCACCAATACAGTTGTGACGACTGTGTGCAGGCTTCAACCCGATCTTAACCCAGTTACAATTATTACAATTCTCTCTCCAACAATCCTTCAACATCAACCACCAACGGTCAGCAGTTCAACACTTGAGGGATTCTGACCTGAGAGACTCCAGTTTACAGTGTGGACTCTCCAGTCCAGGACACAGCTTCTTCAGTCCTGAATCCTGCAGGTGGTTGTTACTCAGGTCCAGTTCTGTCAGACTGGAGGACTGAGAGCTGAGAACTGAGGACAGATCTGGACAGACCTCATCTGAGAGGTTACAGCCACTCAACCTGCAGAGGAGAGATAAGTAAATATTTATGTCATTTAAACTTTAATTTTGTCATTCAACAAATGAATAAATCAGATCATTTAAATGAATACTGATTAATTCAACTATTGATCATTAAGTATCGCTGCACTACAATCTCTATCAAAGTGATCGCTGCTTTCGTCTTCATGTAAAGTTTCCTGAGATGAATTATTGTTGAGAACTGGTCCTACATGAACCTGAACTCAGCTGAACAGTGAACTGAACTGATTTTCTCCATGAACACAACATTTGATTGTAATTAAAACAGATGTGTCTGTGTTTGTCCTCACAGAACTTTCTTGGAGGCTTTGACCACTGGCAGCAGCCTCAGGAGAACCTCCTCTGAAGCAGAGTATTTCTTCAGGTCAAACACTTCCAGATCTTCTTCTGATGACAGTAAGATGAAGCCCAGAGCTGACCACTGAGCAGGAGACACTTTATCTTTGGAGAGACGTCCTGACCTCAGGAACTGTTGGACCTCCTCCACCAGAGAACCTTCATTCAGTTCATTCAGACAGTGGAACAGATTGATGCTTTTCTCTGCAGACAGATCCTCACTGATCTTCTTCTTGATGTATCCAACTGATTCCTGATTGTTCTGTGAACTTCCTTGTTTTGGTTTCAACAGACCTCGTAGGAGAGTCTGGTTGGTCTCCAGTGAAAGACCAAGGAGGAAGCGGAGGAACAAGTCCAGGTGTCCGTTTGGACTCTGTAAGGCCTTGTCCACAGAAGTCTTGTAGAAGTGTGTCTCTGCAGCTTCATCTCCTGTGGTTTCAAGTGTACAAGAAGTTGTTTGGTCTTCCAGCAGGTTGACTCCAGAGTTGATGAAGGTCAGATGGACATGAAGAGCAGCCAGGAACTCCTGAACACTCAGGTGGATGAAGCAGAACACCTTGTGTTGGTACAGGTGTTTCTCCTCTTTAAAGATCTGTGTGAAGACTCCTGAGTACACTGAAGCTTCTCTGATATCGATGCCACACTCTCTCAGGTCTGACTCATAGAAGATCAGGTTTCCTTTCTGCAGCTGCTCAAAAGCCAGTTTTCCCAGAGACTCCATCATCTTCCTGCTCTCTGGACTCCAGTGTGGATCTGTCTCAGCTCCTCCGTCATACTTGACCTTCTTCAGTTTGGTCTGGACCACCAGGAAGTGGATGTACATCTCAGTCAGGGTCTTGGGAAGACCTGCTCCCTCTCTGGTTTCCAGGACTGTCTCCAGAACTGTAGCAGTGATCCAGCAGAAGACTGGGATGTGGCACATGATGTGGAGGGTTCGTGATGTCTTGATGTGGGAGATGATCCTGCTAGTCTGCTCCTCATCTCTGAACCTGTTATTGAAGTACTCCTCTTTCTGTGGGTTGGTGAACCCTCTGACTTCTGTCACCATGGAAACACACTCAGGAAGGATCTGATTGGCTGCTGCAGGTCGTGTGGTGATCCAGAGCTGAGCAGAAGGAAGCAGGTTCCCCCTGATGAGGTTTGTCAGCAGCACGTCCACTGAGGTGGACTCTGTAACATCAGTCAGGATCTCATTGTTGTGGAAGTCCAGAGGAAGTCGACACTCATCCAGACCGTCAAAGATGAACACAACCTGGCAGTCTTCAAAGCTGCAGATTTCTTTGGTTTCAGTGAAGAAGTGATGAACAAGTCCCACCAAGCTGAACTTTCTCTCTTTCAGCACATTCAGCTCTCTGAAGGTAAATGGAAACATGAACCGGATGTCCTGGTTGGCTCTGCCTTCAGCCCAGTCCAGAGTGAACTTCTGTGTTAAGACGGTTTTCCCGATGCCGGCCACTCCCTTCGTCATCACAGTTCTGATTGGTTCTTCTCTTCCAGGTGGGAGTTTCAGGATGTCTTCCTGTCTGATGGTGGTTTCTGCTCTGTCTGGTCTCCTGGATGCTGCTTCAATCTGTCTGACTTCATGTTCATGGTTGACCTCTCCAGTCCCTCCCTCTGTGATGTAGAGCTCTGTGTAGATCTGCTGCAGAAGGGTTGGGTTTCCTGCTTTAACAACCCCCTCAAACACACACTGGTACTTCTCCTTCAGCTGAGACTTCAGTCGCTTTTGACAAACTGCAGCAGAAACATCTGAATACACATGAAAAAAAATTAGTGTTTCACACAACAACTTAATTCTCCTAAAGAATCAGGTTTGAACCGACACTGATCAACTAGAACTTTATGATGAGCTGTCCAATACTGAAATCACTTTTACCAACAAAACACCTCTGAACATTCAGGACATGGACGTGACAAGAACATCTGGGGGTCCTGGAGTTTCTAAGACCAGGATGTTGGCAGTAGAGCCTAGATGGGGTGTGGGTTTGTGGGTTGTTGTGTTCTTGTTGTTGTTGTGGGTCTCTGTGAAGTGGAATTTCCAGATTTAGGATTTGAAAACACCAGAAGATGATCTGATCGATAATCTGTAGAACCATCAAGACAATCTGGAGTTCACCAGGATTCCTGGAAGAGGAAAACCAGGACTAAAATGTTCCAGTTATCTGGTGGGAGGATGCTCCTATAGGGGGTGCTGGTTCCTCACTTCATCTCTCAGTGGTTTTAAAATGGTGGGTGATCTGTGAATGATGTTCATCTCCTGAGACTTTCTGGGTCATTTATCCAGCAGATTAAATGTTCAGAGAAATCCTCTTACTGCTCTGCAGACGCTCAGCCAGCTCCCCCTGCTTCATTCTCCTCAGGAAGTTCACTGTGATCTTCACAAATGCCTCCCTGCTCCTCCTCTGTTCTTCATCCTCATCCTCCAACAGTTTCTCCAGGGATTCTGGGTAATCTGGACTCAGAACCCTCTGGAACTTTTGCAGCTCGTTCTTCACAAACATGACAATGTTGTCCTCCAGCAGCTGGAACAGAAGACCACATGAATGACACCATCAGACTGAAACCATGGAGACGATCATCAGATCCATGTTGGACAGACTGACAGTCCACTGGTCTACAAAGAGCAGGTGGAGATGAACACCAACAAAACAGACGGAGAAGCAGTTGTTCTTCATGTACAGACCAGAAATATGGAGTCCAGCTGTGTTTGATGCTGCTGGACAGACGGACCACCGGGAGGGTCTGAGCTCTGCTGGTCCACTCTGTGGAGGAATCATGAAGAATTAGCTCATGTCATGTCTGTCCACACAGAGACAAACACAAGCTGAAGGACCATGGAGACACGTTTGGATGAGGACAGTCAATCAGAGGACTGGCTGCGGTGGTGAAGGTTTACTGGTCCTGCTGGTCTTACTGAGAACGTACATAAGACCTCAATGAGAGCTCTGCTGATTCACAGATTTACAAGATCAAATTCTGCTCCAACAAAAGTTACAACAACATCTAGAACATGGACAACTGATGGAGACATAAACCAGCTGATTAACTCTGGAGCATCATCAGGATCAGTCCTCTGGAAGGTAAGACCTCCAGATGTTTCATACAGAGGAAAAAGCTCATGACAGGAGATGAAGATCTATGAGGAGGAAGCTCAGATCACCATCAGGTGATGGAGGACCACAGGGGTCCAGGACTACATGGATCTACTCAAGAAGAAACATGTGGACATTCCCCAACATGATGACTGATTTAAATAAATTTAATGCATTTAAATACATCTCACCTCTCTGAAGAAGACAGTTGTTCTCCTTTAAAGTCAATAAATCTTTTATGTGAGTTGTCGCTCTTCAAGGACAAACAGCTGGAAGAATAAAGAGTTCAAAGTTCACATTTTTTGTTTTTATGAATAATAAATAATCAAATATAAAAAATATTTAGTCTATTTAAAAAAGTATTGAACATAAATCTTTGGCAGATTTTAGATACACTCACCTCTTTACAGCAGAACGTTGGTCTCCTTTAAAGTCAATAGACCAGACCTTTGACTGGTCGCTCTTCAAGGACACACAGCTTGGTCCAGGTCCAGGTCCAGGTCCAGGTCCAGGTCCAGGTCCAGGTCCAGGTCCAGGTCCAGGTCCAGGTCCAGGTCCAGGTCCAGGTCCAGGTCCAGGTCCAGGTCCAGGTCCAGGTTCATTCCTATAATAATGACGTTTGCTGATGTGAGTTTTCAGCTCTGACATGCAGAAGAGTCGTGGACAGTTGGAGATGCTCGTCTCACCTCTGAGCTTTGCTCCGACTCTCATGTTCCCCACACAGAGGGGTTTTAGAGGGACGGACTCCGTCCTCTCTGTCCTCACACTGGTCCATTCTGCTGAATTCACGTGCACATCAGCTCACACACACACCTTCATCTGCAGAGGAAACACACATCACTGGTGTTGTACAAAGACCAGCTGCTCCTGCACTGGTTTGCTCCTCTCTGTTGTTTTTATATCAGTGTCACTTGAATGCAGTCAGGAAACAGTGGGAGGTTGAGGAAGTCTCTTCTACAGCCGGATCTGCTGATCCTACCTGCTTTGAAGCTTCACTCAGGAACTTTTCTGGTTTTCTGTTCAAAGATTATAAACATACAATTCTGTCAACAACAGAGTTTTTACTGCAGAAACACAAAGTAGAAAATCTTGAACAAGCTGAAGGAGACTCGGCCTCTACGTCAGTCTGGTTACTGTCAATGTGAAGAAGCTCAAAGGTCAAACTGTCCTGCAGAGACACATTTCCTCCTTTTAAAGCCTCATCACACAACAGTTACACAAGCAGCAAAGAACAACTTCTTCCAGGAACCACACTTTATTTTGAAAGGCTCCACAGGAAACAAAAGTCTGACTTTAATGCTGGAGACGACAGCTTCACTCCAGGAAATAAAAAAACACAAAGTTTGTTTTATGAAGAAAACTGATCATCAACTGTTCAGCACGGCGTTTTTGATCAATAATAAAACCAATAAAATTACTGTCATCTACAAATCATGTAGATTTGTCTTCAGACACAAGATTGATCAAAGTCTGCAGGTAAATCAGAAGTGAGCAGAAGTTTCTACCTTCACGTGTTTGAGTCAAAAGACAAAGTTGAAGAGTGAAATAAAGTTTGAAGTAACGATCCGGTTAACAGCAGCTGTCCTTCGTCCTCAGGTCTCACCTCACCGGCAGCTTCAACCCTGTTATGTCAGATACGTTACGTTGTTTTACTTCCACTTTAACTTTTCTAAGAACTCAGACACACCTATTGACACAGATTGACTGTAGCAAAGACACGCCTCCACCCATCACCCGTCTGTATCTCCATCACCTTTTAGCTGCAGAGATACAACTTTGTCTTTGATACAATTCCAGCCTGTTATTAAAAGCTGCTGCAGGAATGTGGCACATTTAATGAGCTTCTGTTGAACAGTGTCAGTATACAGGACATCCATCCATCCATCCATCCATCCATCCATCCATCCATCCATCCATCCATCCATCCATCCATCCATCCATCCATCCATCCATCCATCCGCTTATCCGAGGCGGGGTTAGAAGTCTAAGCAGGGATGCCCAGACCTCTTGCACCCCAGACACTTCCTCCAGCTTTTCCAGGGGGGATCCCGAGGCGTTCCCAGGCTGAGAAACTTAGACTCGCCAGTGTGTCCTGGGTCCTGGGTCTTCCTTGGGGTTCCTTCCCGATGGACATGCCCTAGGGAGGTTTCCAGGAGGTCTCCTAGACAGATCCCCAACCACCTCAGCTGACCCCTCTCCATGTGAAGGAGCAGTAGCTCTATCCTCTGAGTGGGTTGGACAGATGGATCACTGGATATCCTTGGCAGGGAGATCTGAGCTTGACCAGCTCTTGGCCACCCATGATGGAGGTTTTTGGGGACAAAGGAGGGACAACTGGACGGAAAAAAAAGAGGTCACATAGCTGCATCTTCAAGGTTTGTATCATCACTGGTTGACAGTTTCATAGAAACATATTTTGTCTCGTAACCATCCATCCATCCATTTTCTATTCCTACTATTCTATTCCTACTCCCTCACAAGGTCACGGAGGTCTGTCGGAGCCGATCCAGACGCATTGCAGGGGAAAGACAGGGGCTTACCCGGGTCAGGTCGCCAATCCATCGCAAGTCCACATACAGACAGACAAACAAGCACGCAAAAATGAAACTGACATTTTCATTATAAAGCTGATTAACAGCATTGTTAAGATCTGCAATGTGAGGATCCACCAGAACACTGGACTGATGCAACAATGGACGAGCCTGAAATCCCTTCAGGAGACTGATGCTGTATAAATCATGTATGAAGTATAGATTTCTGTCAGTTTTTTTTTGTTTTTTTTTTTCACCCTATACACACAGATGATCCAGCTGGCCTGACATGACATAAACAATCTGATGGATTTTAAACTGAAACAGACATTTGTTGACATTTTCACGTCACATAAACAGATTAAACTTATCGGTTTACTTTGGATTTAAGTTGTTACAATATTTTAAGAAATAACCTATGTGGGACACTTAGGTTTTATGTGGTTTTGTTTCATTGTTTGGGTGTAAATCATCACCAGATCAAGTTTGAGGCAAATCTCAATGAGCTCAAAAGAGGGAGGAGCTAAACAGCAGTCTAGACTTAATACGGACGCCGTGTAGAATTATGTCAGAGAAGAAACTAGACACCTGATCTCTGGGAATCAGAATTAAAACGGTTAAGATTATAATCCCGGACAACCCCCCACATTATGTTACGACCCGGGCTCGGCTGGGATTCAATCAGAACTGGGAGGTGAACCTCAAAAGAAACAAACAAAAAGAACCTAGAAACAATCACAAAGCTCATTTAAACTGTCAGAAAAATGTTCATGACTGTTAGAATAATGAACATATTATCACATGATTGTCTTCTGCTGTGTTTTTTCACTGTCAGTATATTTAAAATGTTTCACAAGCTGCATAAAAAAAAAAAAAAAAAAAAAAAAAAAAGCAGGAACACACCCGGGAGCAGAACGTTCCTGAAACCAACGGCTTCATCAGGAAACTGGTTCAACCACTTTTTTTCTTGTACATTTCTAACCATTGCACACATGCAAGTAAAAACTTGTTTTGAACCATATCGTGTAACCTCCCTGTTTCTATGTGAATAAAAACAAGCAGCTACAAGGAGGAAGGCGGAGCTGCTCGGATGCACTTCCGTGTAAAAGCGGTACCGACTCTCCCCCTTTGCAAAGGCTGAACAGGCAGACTGTCTCTTGTGAGGTTCATTTCTATCCATGGTGGAGTAAGAAAACTCTGTCAATGACAACAGTGTAGGTACGTTGTTGTGTAGAACCTGATAATCTGTTAGTGTCGCATGTAAACTACCTCCTATTTAATAACGTTTGAATTCAACATTGTCAACGTTACACATAATAGGAGGAATTACTTTAGCAGGTGTCTATCCGATAAAACTTTTTAAATTTAGGGAGGCCATTGCTCTTCATCTTCTTACAGAGGAACATAGTGAAGCAGTTGAGGGCTGTGACCTCGGTTCTACCTCTGCAGATGTTGATTTCCTTGTCGGCAGCACTGCAGATGTGTTGCACTCATCGTTCTGGTCTCTGGAAAGATCCTAGAGACAACTTGTGTTGTAATAGAGGCTAAATAAATAAAATTGAATTGACATGAAAAAGTAAGGGGCAGCACGGTGGCTTAGTGATTAGCACTGTTGCCTCACAGCAAGAAGGTTCCTGGTTCGATTTCCGGCCCGGTGGGTCTTTCTGTGTGGAGTTTGCATGTTCTCCCTGTGCTTGCGTGGGTTTCCTCCGGGTACTCCGGCTTCCTCCCACAGTCCAAAAACATGCAGGGTAGGTTCATTGATCATTCTAAATTCTCCCTAGGTGTGAATGTGAGTGTGCTTGGTTGTTTGTCTTCTATGTGGCCCTGCGACAGACTGGCGACCTGTCCAGGGTGAACCCCTGCCTTTCGCCTACTATGCGTCGGGATAGGCTCCGACAGACCCCCGTGACCCGGAAACGGATAAAGCGGGTATAGATAATGGATGGATGGATGAAAAAGTAAGAAAGAAAGATGAGACAGTGGTGGGTCCAGTCTGGTGAATGTGTTGTTTATAAGACACACACACACACACACACACACACACACCCACATCTGTACACACACACACACACACACACACACACACACATCTGTACACACACACATACACACATCTGTACACACACACACACACACACACACACACACATCTGTACACACACACACACACACACACATCTGTACACACACCCACACACACACACACACACACACACACACAGACACACACACATCTGTACACACACCCACACACACACACACACACACACACACATCTGTACACACACACACACACACACACATCTGTACACACACCCACACACACACACACACACACACACACACATCTGTACACACACACACACATACACACATCTGTACACACACCCACACACACACACACACACACACACACATCTGTACACACACACACACACACACATCTGTACACACACACACACACACACATCTGTACACACACCCACACACACACACATCTGTACACACACCCACACACACACACACACACACACACACATCTGTACACACACACACACACACACACATCTGTACACACACACACACATACACACATCTGTACACACACCCACACACACACACACACACACACACACATCTGTACACACACACACACACACACACATCTGTACACACACCCACACACACACCCACACACACACATACACACACACACACACACATCTGTACACACACCCACACACACACACACACACACACACACATCTGTACACACACACACACACACATCTGTACACACACACACACACACACACACACACACACACACACACACACACACACACACTTATTTGTACATAGAGAAACCAGAGGGAGAACAAGGAGACAGACAGACGGAGGAACATGATCAGTAAGACAGGAACTGTAAAATATGTCATAAATATTGATTTTATGTTTAATAATATTTCAACAGCTCAGGTTAAATTATTATTGATTTTTGGTTCAACACACTTTCCAACCTTTTGATTGAAAGGATCAAAATAGTGTCATAATGAACAGAATGTGGGATCAGTTCCGTTCAGGGTGCGTGGTTGTTCTCACAACTTTTTCTAGGTGTACTTTTATATGGTTTAAGCAGAATCAATTTCTGTAGTGTAGTGGTTATCACGTTCGTCTCACACAAAAGGTCCCTGGTCCGAGTCCAGGCAGAAACATGTCCATCTGTCTTTTTGTTGGGTCCAGAGTAGACGGGGACGGCGTTGATACAGTCATGTATGTTTGAAGGCAGCTTCTTCTGGCAGCTGAGCCGGTGTGTGAAATGTGAAACATTTCCTCCCTTCACATCTCCTGTGTATAAAACTGAGGCAAAAAGTGTGTCTTCAAGACACTGCCGGCCCAAATGCAATTTGCAGGATTTTGGTCGTGGAGCTGCACGTAATTCTACTGAGTGAAAAAGATGATGCACATCAGTCGGTTACCAGATCTGCTCTTGTGCTCTCAGATGTTTTTACCAGGATGTTTTTTTTTTGTTTGTTTTTTTATTTCTTTGAAAGATGGCAGAAATGAAAAGACCCAATTGCAGGTAACGATCCTCCATGTGGTGGCCTGATGAGTGACCATCAACGAGCAGTTTTAACCCCACCCCCCCGCCACAGAAAGGCTGACTGCAACTAAAGTCTCTCCTTCAAGCTAAAGAGCCTCCAGTCAACGTGCTGTTGTGGAAATTATTCGTGTTAAATAATTACAGGAGCCATTTTCTCTTCTACCGCTCCTCCAGACTGTGGATGGTAGGAGCAGTGTGTTTTCAGCTGGAACCCAAGTCTTTCACTCACCTCAGTCAGAGCTTTATTGACAAAGTGAGTGCCGTTGTCGCTACTGATCTTACCTGGAATTCCCCATCTGGGAATGATCTCAGTCAGCAGGGCCTTTGCTACTGCACTGCTGTCTGCATGTTTTGTGGGAAATGCTTCTACCCACTTTGAAAACATGCAAACTATCACTAGGCAGTATTTCTTACCTTCTGATGGAGAGAGTTCAACAAAGTCCATCATGAGGTGATCAAAGGGGACTCTGGAGGTGGGTGTCCAGCTGTGGCTACTTGGAGTGTGCGACCTGCATTGTTAGTTGCACAAACAAGACATTTTTTACAGTGATTTTCTGCAGTCACAGAGAAGCCTTTTGTGAACCAAATGGCAGTCAGCTGATCTAACATCCTCCCTTTAGACACGTGGTCCAACCAATGTGTCAATTTCGCAAAATATGGAAAAAAATGGCGAGGGAGACATGGTCTACCGTCCGAGGACGTCCAGATCCCCTCTGGGGAGGCTGCACCCATTCTGTTTCCACAAGAGCAGTTCCTGAGCGGTGGCAAAGGACTGAACTGCAGGCAGAGATGAGAGATCGAGCTGAGGTAGAGAGGAGCACAAAAGGGAGGGGGAGACTTCACCCACAGCAGCAGCAGTCTTAGCGGCCTGCAGCTGCATTAGAAATTATAGGTGACACAGGCGAGTGAACGTGTAAGGACGACCTTTGAACTCAAACGCAAACCAGTACTGGGAGTCAGGGTGTACTGGAACAGAGAAAAAAGCGTTAGCCAATCAACTCCTGAGAAGTGGGTGGAGTCAGATGGTATCTGAGAGAGAATAGTGTGTGGATGAGGCACAGTGGGAGAACGAGCTGTCACAGCTTTATTTACAGCTTGGAGGTCCTGCACAAATCTCCACTCAACAGGTTCACCTGGCCCGCCAATCTTCTTCACAGGGAAGAGGGGTGTGCGGACAGGTGAGGTAGGACAGGGAACATCACACCTTCCTTTAGCAGAGATTCAAAAACAGGAGTGAATCTCTCCACAGCCTCAGGCTTGAGTGGATACTGTTTCTGGCAGGGCCTGAAAGAAGATTTAGGAGTAATGATCACTGGTTCACAGTCTTTAATCAAACCCACATCATATTTAGACTGAGCCCACAGCTGAGGAGGGAGTGTGTCCAAAACAGCTGGGGGCGGGGAAGAAGCAACTTCAGAATGAACCAACAAGAAATCAGTTTCACACACCAGCTGCACTGTACGCTGACAGTGAGCAACAGAGGGCGGGGCCTGTTTAAACACGCGTTGGGACGGGAGAACACAACATCAGGCTCAGCGCTCGGAACCCAGTCTCTGATAGTAGGGGCCCGATACATGAACCGACCAACATCTTTCCAATGTTTCTTACTCGGTTTGGAGAGAGAAACATGTGGAAAAACTTCCCCCCTCATCCGGAACAACTTCTTTTGTTCAGGTGTCAAAGACACGGAGAGCGCACAAAAACAATCATCCCAAAACACTTTTTCATAATCAGGATCTGGTCCACCTTTGCTGAAGAACGATATGCAGTGCAACCCTCCCTCCCTCATAAAAGATGAGCCTGGGTGCACGCGAGCGTGACAAAGGCTCACCCAGTATGAGGAAGTTGGTCCCGCCCTCAATTTCCACTGATAAGCATACGACGGGGCGGAGGGGCTGTATTTAACCATACTGTAAGTCTCATCACCTTGCTCTGAGGCAGGAATAGGCTGGCTTATGGCAAGCCCATCTGGCCCAGATGTGACATTGAGACACAATTTGCACATTAAATCTCGGCCCAACAAATTTATGGGACATGATTTGGATAAAAGAAATTTGTGTCCCTGAGGAGGAGCAGGATAAAGGAACGGTAAATCGCTCTCTCTGCTGATGACCAGATGCTGACACTGATATGATGGAGTCCTCACCCAACCGCGGGGGTGGGGTGAGGGTTCCATATTGCAAAAAAGAATTTGTTGCACCGGTATCTACCAAAAAGCGAACTGGCTGGCCAAAGACAGTCAATTCAAACATTGGAAACCTTTTATACTGCTCATGAGACAGGTATGTGTGTGTGATGTGCGCGTGTGTGTCTGTGACATCTCACTTCCCTGTTGCTGCGTTGATGGAACATCCGAGGTGGTGTGTTGGAACTTTTCTGAAGTCATCTCCTCCCCCGCGCACCCTCAGTCTGCCTGTTGGTCCTGCCTGTTCTTCGGGCACTCGTTCTTCCAGTGTCCAGTTTGGCCACAGAGGAAACACTGGTCCTGCTCAAATCGCGGGCGACCAGGATTCATGCGTGGACGGCGGTCATTGCGTCCTCCTCTGCCACGACGTGAATATCCTCGCCCACGGGGTGGAACATAGCCAGAGAATAAAGTCAGTGTGGCCTTGTGCAGCTCAGAGTCTTTCTTTACAAAAGGCTGCTAGTTCTTCACCACACTTATGTCCATTTGCAGCTGGATCAGGTAGCTGCTTGGCATAATCTTGAACCTCCGTGGGGGACCATGGTCGGAAAACCAGAAGCGGTCCATCCGGTCCTGACACCTCGACCATGGGGGCCATCAGGGTGGAGTCTGGGGCATCTACGAACAGGCCATCCTCCTCGTTGTTCAGCTCCTGGCGCCTCACCTGGTTTCGGATGCGCCAGGACGCCAGTGCTCCCGGAGGACGACACATCCTCACCTCCCACGGGTCTCTGCAGTCCTGGTTGTGCAGGTGCTGGTACTGGTGCAGGCAGCGGTTGTTGCTGTGGAGGGACACGCTGAGGAGGACATGAGTCCAGATCCATATCCACCTTCAACGCATTTAATGCCTGTGAAACAGAGGCATAAGGGGAGAGAGGTGAAATATCACCGTTGTATGGTGGAGGTGCAGGCGGTGAAGTCTGATTTTGATGAGATTATGGATTATGACAATCTTTATTCGGCTGAACAAAGATTTCAGTGTAGCGTGTATTTTGTTGCGTGTCTTTGACATCTTTGACATCTTGGTCTGAGTCACAGTTAGTTTCAACTGGATTGAAGCAAACTCTGCGCTCCTTTGGTCTTGTATCAGGTTCCTCCTGAATAAAACCTGTTGGGTTTTCATTGTTTTTCTCACTTGCGTTTTCCTTGCTTGTCATTTTTCTGTTCTCTTGTCCAAGATCACAGTTCTCTCTTGCTTTCCTCTGACTCTGTCTGTCTTCCACTGTGGAGTGACTGGAACTGGTTTGATGTTCTAAATATATAGACAAGCAAAGCCACCTGCTGTGATGTCATGACAACGTGTCAACATTCTACTGACATCATGGAATGTGATGTCATGACAACGTGTCACTACATTCTATTGACATCATGGAATGTGATGTCATACTGTCATTTAAACAAAAACAACTTTTACACAAGAAGAAGTAAAAAGATACTTTCATTTTATAATTTTTATACTGTTTGTTTTCAATAGTACCGTTGAATGGAACTTGAAATGCATTTATTGTAAACTGCAAATGTGTTGTTTAATTATGTAAGTTAAATATTTCAGCAATTATTTAGTGTATATGTTTTCAATATATAATATATGTAAAAACATTTATCATACTTTTAAAAATATAAATTAGGCTTAGTTTTTCTCAAATGAACAATGACGGTATTAAATAGTGTCTCTTATTGTTCATATTTAGTTTCATTTACTATATTTTTAAATTCTGTTAAGTTTTTTTTGTTGTTATTATTTATTTAGTTTTTAAAACTATGTCCTGATGCATGTTTTTTCTTTAGTTTTTTTCTTAATTTAACTGAAGCTACCTCCGGTAACAGCTGGAACGGGGACCAGGGACAGGCTGGGGTGAATCCGGGACCGTCTAAGGAACAGGGACAGGAGGAGGTTGTCGGCGCAGACGACGTCTCCATTGTCATCTGTACTGAGCCTGAATGCTCTGAGGACCTCCCAACACCAGACTGCTTCCCCACAAGGATGATCCCCCACCGGCCGATCCCCCATTAGCAGTGGTCCGTTACCTGGCAAATGGCTTCCATGCCTGCTGATGGTTCCTGTAGACCAGCTCTGTTCTTCAATTTGAGGAACTGGGTCATCTGTGGTTAATGCTTGTGAGCAAGGCTTGCAGGAATCCTTCTGTTTCATCTGTTTAACAATGACGCCTGTGATGTATGACGTTGCTGCTTCTTTGTTCCCAAACTGTCAACATCTGGGAGGTTTCGGTAGGTGAGATGGTCAGGTACAAGCACTTCCACGAGCTCCAAAACCACTCTTCCTCAGTAGCGCGTGTTGATTAAAGGATGGTTGTGATGTCAGGAAGAAGACAGTTACCTTTGCCCTTTTTGACCTGATGTCTGACATGAAGACATTTGTATGCCCCTCTGAACTGCTTTACTTTGGGGTTGTTGCTGGGACCCCCACGTGCTCTGACTGCAGAGAAGAATGGCTCTAATTGTCCTGACTGATTTTGTAGGTCACAGAGTATCTGTGTGAGGCAGCTTTTTATTCATTCATGACTTTTTAACGTGTCTTAACCAGGTAGAGTGGACAATTATTTCACTAACTATGGTGTGTTATTAAGTTTAAATTGTGAAATGGATGTTTTTTTTCATGTGCTGAACAGCATTCAACATTGTATCCATTCTTTCAACGTATTCTTTTCATCAAACATACATATTACTGGCACTACGATATATTATTCCTACACACTTAAGTTGTTCTTTTCTGGGGGGGGGGGGGGGGGGGGGGGGGGGGGGGGGGGGGGGGGGGGGGGGGGGGGGG
>JABWDQ010000117.1:29608-60765 GCA_014839995.1 Xenentodon cancila | reverse complement strand
CGGCACCGTTCTTGCTTGGCGGGGACGCGCCATGGTGGGTTGCCTGGGGATCCGGGGGCGCCCCGCGCCCTTGTCTTCCTGGACTTGTCAGGCCCCTTGCGGAGGTGATTTGACATGGAAGGGGAGGTGGGACCAGTGGCCGCCTTCTCCTCTGTCCTGCTCTGCTGGGTGGGTTGGCTGCAGCCGCCTCTTGGGGGGGGGCATGGGTTGGCCTGGGGGCGGGGGGGCAGGGGGGCGATGACCGGTGACGATGGGAACCAACAAGGGCTTTGTAAGAATAATTACTTTAGTAAAGTTAAAAATAACTATTCAAAGGAAGGAGGTATGTAAATGATTTGTTGTTGTCATTTTTTATTGTGATTATTATCATATTTTTGTATATGTATGTATTTATGTGCACAAAGAATTATGAGTATGTAGGTATTTCCATATATATATATGGGTTTCCATGTTGTCGGTGTGCATGTACATGTGTGTGTGTGTGTGTGTACGTGTGTGCGCATTTACACGAGTGTGTGTGTGTGTGTGTGTGGGGGGGGGGGGGGTAGGGTGTGCGTACACGTGTGTATGTGGGTGTATGTGTGTGTGTGTGTGTGGGGGGGGGGGGTAGGGTGTGCGTACTCGGGTGTATGTGGGTGTGTGTGTGTGGGTGTGTGTGTGTGGGGGGGAGGTAGGGTGTGCGTACACGTGGGTATGTGGGTGTGTGTGTGTGTGTGTGTGTGTGGGGGGGGGGGGGGGGTGCGTACACGTGTATGTATGTGTGGGTGTGCGTGTGCATGTACGTGTGTGTGTGTGTGCGTGTGCATGTACGTGTGTGTGTGTGCGTGTGCAGGTACACGTGTGTGTGTGTGTGTGTGTGCGTGAGAGTACACGTGTGTGTGTGTGGGTATATGTGTCTGTGCACGTGCGTGTGTGTGTGTGTGCATGTGTGTGTACATACACATGTGGACGTGGGTGTGGGTGAGTGCAAACACATGTGGAGGTGTGTGTGTGTGTGTGTGTGTGTGTGTGTGTGTGTGTGCATGGGAGTACACATGTGGAGGTGTGTGTGTGTGTGTGTGTGTGTGTGTGTACATGTGCGGATGTGTATATGTGGGTATGTATGTGTGTTTGTATGTATGCATATATATAGATATATATAAGTATGCACTAGGTGTTTATATGTTGCTGTGTATATGTAGATGCATTTCTATATGTGTATTAATTAATGTATAGGTATATATATATATATATATATATATATATATATATATGGACAAATACAGGATATATGTATATGCACATGAAACTAAAAAGCACAGGTGCACATGATTGTATCAGAGTATATTAATATGTATGAATAACTACTTACTGATGCACATGTATCTTACATACATGATGCTTCGAGGTCAACACATGGATCATTGCTGGGTGTATGTATACGGGTGTGTGTGTGTGTGTGTGTGCATTGTGCATTGAGGTACAAATTGAGTTGCTCTGTTTACAATGTATAAAGAATATGTACTAGATAACAGCATACATGTCCACATATGTATGTGTATGTATGTATGTATGTAGGTATTATATATGACTACTCAATACTGCCTCCAGCACCCCCCCAACGCTCAAACGATCAGAAATGTGATTGTAAATATGAAACTCCTCCTCCTTTTTCCTCTATTTTCCTCTATTTTCTTTTTCTTTTTTTTTTTTTTCTCTTTTTTTGCTTATAACGACTGATTGTCTTGTGTCCACCTTTTACCCCTTAAACAACACATTATAAACTTCTTGACAAATATTACAACATAGACACCAAACTGCACCACCACTGTCTTGTCTCTTTCTTCTGCTCTCTCTCTCTCCACTTTCCACACCCGGTGACTATAGCCCTCCTCTGCAGAACATTTACACCCCTCTCTCCGACTCTCCCTTTACTTTTATCTTGTTTGATTTCTCCAGGGATCAATAAAAATATAAGTTTGACTGTTATGAGGGCTGGTGAAGGTAGCACACTTGCACACACTCACCCACACACACAAAACACCCTTGGTTACCAGATTAAAATGCATATATACAACTCCGGTTATACCAACATGGTATCAACCATAAATATATATGCAAACAAGGGTTAAAAAAAAAAAAAAATAAAAAATAAAAAAAAAAAATAAAAAAAAATAACAATATGCATCTGATCCACTATTGATTTGACCTTTTGTTGATTTCACCTGTTGCATGATACAAAGATTTTAAGTCAGATTCTCAATGATCTCAATGATCATCAGATTTACATCACTATCATGTTAAAGTTGTTAAAACTGAAATGTCCAACTCAACAAACAAGTGATGACGGACAGTCATGACCTCCTAAAGAGAACCTCAACATTTGAACCTTGGATATTTCCATCTCGAGTCTTTTCTTGTGTCAGTGTCTAAACCATAAAATATTGCAGGTCTCTCCACCGTCTTCTACAACTTTCCTTTCATTGCTTTCATTAAAATTTGAGATATTTTTATTTAATTGGTGGAAATTCCTAAATTGTACATTTCTATATTTAAAAAAAAAAATTGTATAGAAGTTGATAGTCAACACTCTGGTCACATCTTGTTTTATTTCAAATGCATTGTGGATGTGTAAGGAACTGTCAATCAAAATAAAAATAAAAAAAAAAGTAATTTTCAATATACTTTATCACTTGAATATAGCTTCATTTGTATTTAAACTGAGCCTGAACCGAAGAACTACTAGTGAAATTCACTCAGATACATTCATAAGACTGGTGCAAGATTAATAAGACTTTTATTTTGAAGATGTTCAGGATCACAGTCAAAAACATTAACAAAAATTAAGTAACAATATAAAGATTTATGTTAAAGATTATACAGTGGATTATACTTTTAGAGAAATTACTCATCAAATACATCAATCAGTGACATATTTCTGCATCCATTCATGTAAAAAATATGAATGTACAACAGTTTTCCATTTTAGATTTTACCCAGTAACAAAATAAAAAAGAAAAATAATAATGTAAGTTAAGAAAACCTCCTTACTTTAAACCAAAGTTTCTCCTATTTCACGTGTGGAAAAGTATCTGTTGGTCTTGTTCTATCTTGCAACAGAGGGCTTTTTCAAAAAGTGAAAAAAAACAAAACAAAATAGATAAATAATATATATATGTTACTCATAACAGGAAAAAAGCTTGCATTGAACACCAGATTCAATATTTAAATACAAAACGTTGCATATTAACCATATTACCCAAAATGTTGGGAAAACATGTGAAATGAAAACAATTAGTGCAGTTTATGAACATTTTTTCACAATATATTCAGTGAGACATTTTGAAATGAAAAGATGGCTCATTTCAGTGTTGCAGCCAAAATGTACATACGCGGTGCCATAAAAAGACAAACTGCAACAGCAAGAAGTCAATACTAGACATTTGGAATTCACTACTATTTCACTCTGTCTGGTTTCTCAGTTGGAAACCGGTTTGGAAGATGTTCTCTCAGAAGTAATAATCTCTGGCAATTGCTGGCGATAAGGGAACTAGTCTGGAAGGGAAAGAACAATTCCCTGTTTGTGTACAAGAACATGCAAGTGTATAAGAACTGTGTGTTAGAAAATGAAGTTTAATTCAAATTGTACAGCAAAAAAAAACTTTATTAAACGGAGCTCTCGTGTACCGTATTTATTTAACAGATAATTTCCACAACAATAACCATTTCTATCCTGTGATGAGACTCCAACACGGCTCATCGACGGACCAACGGAGGACATTTGAACTTTGGAAGTGTCTGAAAGTGTATAAAAGCAACTGTTGTACAGGAGTCTTTGTTCAGTCACTGCAACAGTGTCATAAGACACAATCTACTGTCGACAAGAGGAGACTTCATGGCCTTTTTCCAACATTTATTTGGTCTTAAAAACATTCCAGTCAGTTTCTATGGAAGCTGATGCCAGGAATCTTTCCTCTTTTGCGTCTATCGACAGTAGTTGTTGTTGATATTGATGGTTGATTTGTACGGACGGGATGGCAGCAACCAGACTGAGATTTATCTAAGTGTCTTAAAGACAAACCAACACTCATGTGACCACATCATAAACAGTTTAATATTGTTCAGTTATCCACAAAACCACCTCACTGAGCTGCAGTCTGGACTCCAGATGCTGAAACAGCTTTGGACAGAGAAAAACAGCTGCTTATACTTGGTATTTTACAGAAATACAGATTTGGAAGAAGTTGTATTCAGAGGACGAAGTACAAAAAAACTGGTGTGAATACAGACCAGGATGAACCCTGGCTGCTCACCAGACCTGTGCTCGGATCTGTCAGCAGCTGGAATGTCATCTGGGCTGAATGCAGCTCAGTGGTTCCTCTCTGATGTCACCATTTGTCACATGTGCAGCAAACTAACTGCAGCTGACACCAACTGAATGATCTCAGCAGAACTGAGCTGCAGAGAAACAACATGCTGGTGTTCACTGGGAAGCTCTGACGGGAAACAGACGGAAAAACAACATGTGGATCCTGGAATAACGGCAGCTTCCATCTTTAAAGGACCGGAAGAGGAAAAAGTTTCCAAGGAATCATTCAGAACCGTTTGACAAACATTTGATTGATGTGTTCTGATGAAAACAGAGACAGACATGTAGAGACTGAACTATCTGTCCAACAGAGACAGTTTCTCTGACAGGAGGAGACTCCTGATACTAAACTGAACACAGAGACACTGAAGAACCAGAACTGGACCTGAACCAGAACCCAGGATAAAGAGGTTTAGTGAACGTGGTGTTGAAGGTGTGGAGGTGGATCAGTCTGTCAGAGGAGACGCTGTAGAAGGACAGAGTTCCAGCAGGAACGTCCACATACACGGCTACTCTGTCAGAGACTGAGGAAGAGGAGGAGGAAGATGTTACTCTCTTATTGTGACAGACAAAGTACCGACCATCATCAGAACATTCCAGACTCCAGGAATGATCGTTCCCTCCAAACCAACAGTCATCAGAGCTTCCTTTCCTTCTGATTCTTCTGTAACTCACTGATATATAAACAACTCCGCTCCTCTGGACCTCCCAGTAACAGCGACCAGTCAGAACTTCTCTACACAGCAGCTGATGACAGACATTAAACCTGTCTGGATGATCAGGATACGACTGATCCTTCTTCACATACGTCATCTTCCTGTTGTTGTCAGACAGTTTGATGTTTTTGTGGACAGTGTTTGTGTCGATGGAGAGTTGACAGGAATCTGATGGAGAGAACAAACACAACCCAGCTGCAGTTATTATTGATCTGTCATTGATCATCGATGGACTCATGAATGAGTGATGTGACAGTGTGAAGATGGTTGAATGTGTGAATGAAATCAAAACACACTCACACTTCCTCAGACCTGGTCTCAACCATCGTGGTCCAGCAGGCTCCACCCTGAAAGGAGGAGGGGGGTCAGACCAGCACAGTCTCTCTCAGTAAACATGGACATTTCATGGCTCTCACACACACATTGTTCTACACTGATGAAGGAACCGTCCCACACTCGGACCCATGCATCTCTAAAGTCCTGTCCTGTGGTCGTCACGTTCCAGCACAGTTTGAAGCGGTTCTTCTCATTTGGTTTCATCTGTGTTGAACCAGGAGGAGGAGGAGACCACGTCATGGATGAGTGAAGGTGCAGCTGCTGTTGTGCTGTGATGGGCCTGAAAACCTCACTGCTGTGGTTCTAGTATGTTTACTGAGTCATGACGCCTCACAGCTGTGAACTGCATCTATCAGCTCTGCTGCAGCACCAGATGAGCTGCAGAACTTGATCTGCTGAAAGACCTCTGGTCAAAGCCAGGGAGCCACAAAGATGATGTTCACAGCAGCACCGTGAAGAGTCCAGCACATTGATGTTCTTCTACGTCCAGACGGCTACTGTTTCATCTGCAGAGAGAAGATGTGATCAGTGTCAGAGACTGACACCTCTGGAAAACATCCTGGAGATGAAAGTTCTTCTGATTCCAGCTGGGATCATTGGGATCCAGTGTTTTTAGTGTGGGACACAGGTGATGGGCAGTGATGACCAACATCAGAGCTCCAGAGGCAGGTGTCTGTGTGCTCCGTCAGTAAGGATCATCTCAGTTATTGTGGAGTTCAGAGGATTGTTGAAGTTTGCTCTGGTGGCTTCATCTACCAGCTGAAACACATCACGTTCCTCATGCTGTTCTTTGGAAGTGTCGGAGCTGTCGGAACGCCGCTCCATGATTATTATCTCAGAGGAGGCAGAAGCTGACAGAGCTTTACACAACGACAGATGTGGGTGAATGACAGAGACGTCCTCCTCCATCAGACACCGTGAGTCTGCAGCAGCTGTGTCCATACCTGAGAGTGTCCAGTCTCCAACGTGGATCCTCCAGTCCAGCAGACAGAAGCTTCACTGCTGACTCTCCTGGATGGTTGTAGCTCAGGTCCAGCTCTCTCAGATGGGAGGGGTTGGAGCTCAGAGCTGAGACCAGAGAAGCACAGCCGTCCGACGTGAGCAGACAGCCTGACAGCCTGCAGACACACAACACAACACACATGCAGATACTCTGAGAGAACTGCTCTGAAACTGAAGCTGACTCTGTCCTCGTGTTCACCTGATGGTGGCGCTGAAGGACCAGTCAGAGGATCAGCAGAAACACTGAAATTCACCCCAATCAGACAAATGTTGTTGGGACGTTTCAGTCTGAACTAAACTGGTGGATGAACATCAACATACAGAGAGTCCCACTGCTGCTGAGGCCGACAGCATCCAGACATGGAGAGAGACGTGTGAAGAACATCATGTGACCTGGACATGTGACATCACACTCCATGGTCGACGTGTCTGTCCTCAACACTTTAGTTAGTTTTATAGTCAGATAAGTCAGCTGTCGTCCAAGGTCACGTTAATGAGGTTCATTTCAGGGAAATAAACATTTTACTTTGGGACTATTTTCTCAACCAAACAGCGTTCCTGTTTCCAGTGACGTCATTTGGTCTGAAATGTTCTTGAAAATCTTTTCCATGTTTTGGTTCTAGTGGTGATGCTGAACGCTTCGTCGATGCATTATCATCAACTTCATTCTGGACTATCCTTCAGAGAAAGTCCACGTTCATCCAGATCCTGGTTTTCTCTTCTACCTTTCACTCAGCTGCACCACAGCGGTCCACCGAGACCTCATGGATGATGTCACATCATCGCTGCTGGTTTCAACTCCACATAACAAACATGAAATAAATCAATTGTTCTCATGATGTTGATTTCTGTCACTTGTGTTAACTCTGAATAAAAGTTCAGCTCGTTTATGACTTGTTACCATTCAATCATCAGAAATGGATCAATGACAGAATCTGAATCAGTCCAGAACCTTGTTGACGTCCAGACAGACTGAGTCCAGGTTAGAAGAAGAGACACTTCTGCTGCTGAGGTTGGTCACCATTGGACACGTATTTGTGCTCCAGATGGTTCATTTTAGAGAAACTAATTCAATATTAAATAGGAAATGTTTCAAAGTCTGACATAAAAGTCTTATTTGAGAACTTTTATTGATAAAGAAAAGATCATATTAGAAAGGAGAGTTTAGAGATGTTCACATGTGGACAAACTTGTTGATGCTCCTCAGTTAAAGAAAGAAAAAAACTACCAACGATCACTGAAATAACTTGAAACTGACTAAAGTACAAATAGAAATGTATTTGGACTTGGTGGAGCCCTTCTCCTCATCATCAGCAACACAGTTGTGACGACTGTCTGCAGGCTTCAACCCGATCTGAACCCAGTTACAATTATTACAATTCTCTCTCCAACAATCCTTCAACATAAACCAGAGTTATAACGGTCAGCAGTTCAACACTTGAGGAATTCCGACCTGAGAGACTCCAGTTTACAGTGTGGACTCTCCAGTCCAGGACACAGCTTCTCCAGTCCTGAATCCTGCAGGTGGTTGTTACTCAGGTCCAGTTCTGTCAGACTGGAGGACTGAGAGCTGAGAACTGAGGACAGACTTGCACAGACCTCCTCTGAGAGGTTACAGTCACTCAACCTGCAGAGGAGAGAAAAGAGAAATAAAGAGGTTATTCAAAAGTTGATTATGTCATTAAAGAAATAAATAAATTATTAGATTTTAATAAATACTGATAAATTCAACTTGTTGGTCCAACTAGTCGTGTAAAACCATCAGAAACCCATCTATTTTTCATTTCATTGTTTCATTCCATGCATGTCAAAACTGTTGTATGACTACTAGTATGAATCTTTATTTTATGTATTTATATTTATACATATTCAAACACACACCAAAACCACCTGAACCCAGGCAACCCCACCAGCCCCCACCCAGCACTGCACAATGAAATTTAAGAGCAGAACCGGGACGTCCCCTGATCCGGTTAGTCGGCACAACTTAGCGTCTTTGTCGCTGTATTTGGCAACTTTTCAGACCTTTCTAGTTACTTTTTAATAAAAAAAGCGACTAACAACAAATCTGACAACTTTTTCAGGTCTTATAGGAAGTTTTTTTTTATTCTAGTCTGAAAGCATGAATAGTTTTGTCATCGTTCTCTGTGAGACTCCGGTGAGTCCGTGGGCTCCTCTCCCGTATTAAAGGACTCTCGAGGCAGCCCAGCACTCGTGCAGAAGCCCCTCCCTGCTCCGTTCACATCTTATTTTTTTTTTTCTATCAGTGTAAGGTGAATAAAGAAAGTGGAGCAGGTTTTCACAACAAAAGTAATCCGGATACATTTGTGGATTTTCTTCTGCCACACTTAGATTTAAGAAGTCTCAATGAGGAGTAATAAAGTTTAAACTCATTCAAAAATGATCAAACATGGGGCAAAGTCTCTCCACTTACAACAATGTAGGTGATATTTAAGCAAAAAAACAATGGTCACTACTTCAGATGTTTTGTTGTCAAGATCATTAATGTAGTAAAGACAGTGAATAGTAAAATCTGGAATGTTGCTATTTTTAAAGACAGCCAGTCTCCAATGTCACTCAACATTTATTTAAAACGGGACAAGTGAAAATGAGAACAACGGGACGGTCACAAAAACACAACCTGTCAGATCAAATTTAAATTATTTATGTAGAAATTCAGCCACCGGGTATTTCTTATGACAGATTTTAAAATGAATCTCTGACCTCCGGTTATTCCAGCCGTTTACTACAACAACCGGCTCCACTGCTATTGACTTCCTTCCTTTTTTATCGTTAAACTATTAAGATTTAGAGGCAGACGTGAGAACAACACTGCTGCAGTTTTATCTGTTAAGACGAAGTCTCCTACTTTTAATTTGGGTAAAGTTGGAGTAACAAAGTACATTAGCTGCTTTGGATAAAATGGATCAGAGCAACAGGAATAACTTTCACACTTCCGGATATTCTCTGCAGAACAATCCAGACTAACTCCATTAAATAGAAACTTTTCCTCTTCATCACCAACACAGTTGTGACGACTGTCTGCAGGCTTCAACCCGATCTGAACCCAGTTACAATTATTACAATTCTCTCTCCAACAATCCTTCAACATAAACCACAGTTGTAACGGTCAGCAGTTCAACACTTGAGGGATTCTGACCTGAGAGACTCCAGTTTACAGTGTGGACTCTCCAGTCCAGGACACAGCTTCTTCAGTCCTGAATCCTGCAGGTGGTTGTTACTCAGGTCCAGTTCTGTCAGACTGGAGGACTGAGAGCTGAGAACTGAGGACAGACCTGCACAGACCTCCTCTGAGAGGTTACAGCCACTTAAGCTGTAGAGGAGAGAAAAAGGAAATAAGGAGATTATTTAAAAGTTGATTATGTCATTAAAAACATAAATAATAATTTGATTTTAATAAATACAGATGAATTCAACTTGTTGGTCCAACTAGTCCTGTAAAACCATCAGAAATCTTAATTTTCATTTTATTGTTTCATTTCTCGCATGTCAAAACTGTTGTATGTTAACACTAGTATGCATCTGTATTTTATATGTTTATATTTATACATATACATATACACACACACCAAAACCACTTGAACCCAGGCCCCCCACCAGTCTCCACCCAGCACCACACAATGAAAGCAGAACTGGGACGTCCCTTGACCCGGTTGTTCGGCACAAGACACTACACCAACTTAAGCACCCAGACTCCGACAGCCATGACCCAGCCCAAGCACCCCAAAATGGCACGAGATTCCGTTACATCCAGCCAGAACAAAGCAAATCAGAGGCCTGATGGCCAAGATAAGAGTAGACATGTGTGTGAGTTGGTAGCAAAAGATGAGAGATAAGAGAAGAGAGTAAAACCCCCGACACTAGAATAACTTCTCACCACCAGAACACTAAACTGTTCCAGGCTGGTGTCCTGTGTGATGGTTGTGGAGGCTCTGTGGTGTTTTTCCCCTCCCCTTCTTTGTGTTGCAGACCATGTGGATGGCAGGGGCGTGGCCAGCCATTTCGGACACCTGCACTCAATCCCCTCATCAGCCTCAAACCTATTTACCAGGCCTTCTCACCACTCCTGGTTGCCAGAAGATTCCGTCAGATTCCAAAAGTCAAGTCAAGTCAAGTCAAGTCAAGTCAAGTCAAGTCAAGTCAAGTCAAGTCAAGTCAAGTCAAGTCAAGTCAAGTCAAGTCAAGTCAAGTCAAGTCAAGTCAAGTCAAGTCAAGTCAAGTCAAGTCAAGTCAAGTCAAGTCAAGTCAAGTCAAGTCAAGTCAAGTCTTGTTCCTGCCTGGGTCTTCGTTCCATGTTGGAAATAAATCTTTTTACCCTTCCTTGGCTCTCTGCTCTGGGGTTCTGTTCGTTGATCCATAACAGTCCTGTATGTTTTAGATGTGGACCTCCTTCAACACACCCAGATACAAATGGCTGTGTCATTAACAGAGTTTCCAGACCTTGCTGACAAGCTGATGGGAAGCATTCATTTGAATCATGTGAGTTAAAACAGGGAAACTTGTAAAACGTGCAGGACAGCGACGCTCGAGCACTGGAGTCCCACACATGTTCTCTACACCCTTGAATCCCTATGATTCTCCAACAGAACACTGTGACTGATATCTATCACAGGTAAGACGTGAACCTTCACAGTAACTTCACACTAACACACTTTACAATCCTGAAACATACCTGTTTGAAGGTCTGCTGAGTGACAGGTGAACTAACCAATCAGATCGCTGCACCGCCAGCAGTGTTGCCAACTTAGCGTCTTTGTAGCTGTATTTGGCAACTTTTCAGACCTTTCTAGTAACTGGTTATTAAAAATGACTAACAACAAATTTGACAACTTTTTGAGGTGTTATTGGAAACTTTTGTTGATTCTAGTCTGAAATCACAAATCGTTTTTTTACTCATTTCTCTGCGAGACTCCGGTGTGTCCGTGGTCACACAACGACAACGGGACAGTCACAAAACACAACCTGTCAGATCAAATTTAAATTATTTATGTAGAGATTCAGCCACCAGGTATATCTTATGACAGATTTCTGTCATAAGTCTCTGACCTCCGGTTATTCCGGCCGTTTACTGCAACAGCCGTCTGTTGCTATTGACATCCTTCCGTTATCGTTAAACTATTAAGATTTAGAGGCAGACTTGAGAACAACACTGGTGCAGTTTTATCTGTTAAGATGAAGTCTCCTACTATTAATTCGGGTAAAGTTGGAGTGACAGAGTACATTAGCTGCTTTGGATGAAATGGATCAGAGCAACAGGAATAACTTTTCACACTTCTCGATATTCTCTGCAGAACAATCCAGACTAACTCCATTAAATAGAAACTTCTCCTCATCATCATCAACACAGTTGTGATGACTGTCTGCAGGCTTCAACCCGATCTGAACCCAGTTACAATTATTACAATTCTCTCTCCAACAATCCTTCAACATAAACCACAGTTATGACGGTCAGCAGTTCAACACTTAGGGGTTTTGACCTGAGAGACTCCAGTTTACAGTGTGGACTCTCCAATCCAGGACACAGCTTCTCCAGTCCTGAATCCTGCAGGTGGTTGTTACTCAGGTCCAGTTCTGTCAGACTGGAGGACTGAGAACTGAGAACTGAGGACAGACCTGCACAGACCTCCTCTGAGAGGTTACAGTCACTCAACCTGCAGAGGAGAGAAAAGGGAAATATTTATGTCATTTAAACTTTGGTTTTGTAATTCAACAAATGAATAAATCATATCATTTAAATGAATACTGATTAATTCAACTATTGATCATTAAGTATCGCTGCACTACAGTCTTGATCAAAGTGATCGCTGCATTCGTCTTCATGTAAAGTTTCCTGAGATGAATTATTGTTGAGAACTGGTCCTACATGAACCTGAACTCAGCTGAACAGTGAACTGAACTGATTTTCTCCATGAACACAACATTTGATTGTAATTAAAACAGATGTGTCTTTGTTTGTCCTCACAGAACTTTCTTGGAGGCTTTGACCACTGGCAGCAGCCTCAGGAGAACCTCCTCTGAAGCAGAGTACTTCTTCAGGTCAAACACTTCCAGATCTTCTTCTGAAGACAGTAAGATGAAGCCCAGAGCTGACCACTGAGCAGGAGACAGTTTATCTGTGGAGAGACGTCCTGACATCAGGGACTGTTGGACCTCCTCCACCAGAGAACCTTCATTCAGTTCATTCAGACAGTGGAACAGATTGATGCTCTTCTCTGCAGACAGATCACCACTGATCTTCTTCTTGATGTATCCAACTGTTACTCGATTCTTCGTTGACCTTCTTTGTTTTGGTTTCAACAGACCTCGCAGGAGAGTCTGGTTGGTCTCCAGCGAAAGACCAAGTAGGAAGCGGAGGAACAAGTCCAGGTGTCCGTTTGTACTCTGTAAAGCCTTGTCCACAGCAGTCTGATAGAAGAGAGTGTTTTTTCTTGTTTTAATCTTTGTGAAGAATTTTTTTTTTTCCTCCAGCAGGTTGACTCCAGAGTTGATGAAGGTCAGATGGACATGAAGAGCAGCCAGGAACTCCTGAACACTCAGATGGATGAAGCAGAACACCTTTTGCTGGTACAGGTGTTTCTCCTCTTTAAAGATCTGTGTGAAGACTCCTGAGTACACTGAAGCTTCTCTGATATCGATGCCACACTCTCTCAGGTCTGACTCATAGAAGATCAGGTTTCCTTTCTGCAGCTGCTCAAAAGCCAGTTTTCCCAGAGACTCCATCATCTTCCTGCTCTCTGGACTCCAGTGTGGATCTGTCTCAGCTCCTCCGTCATACTTGACCTTCTTCAGTTTGGTCTGGACCACCAGGAAGTGGATGTACATCTCAGTCAGGGTCTTGGGCAGACCTCCTCCCTCTATGGTTTCCAGGACTGTCTCCATAACTGTAGCAGTGATCCAGCAGAAGACTGGGATGTGACACATGATGTGGAGGCTTCGTGATGTCTTGATGTGGGAGATGATCCTGCTGGTCTGCTCCTCATCTCTGAACCTCTTCCTGAAGTACTCCTCCTTCTGTGGGTTGGTGAACCCTCTGACTTCTGTCACCCTCGAAACACACTCAGGAGGGATCTGATTGGCTGCTGCAGGTCGTGTGGTGATCCAGAGACGAGTAGAAGGAAGCAGGTTCCCCCTGATGAGGTTTGTCAGCAGCACGTCCACTGAGGTGGACTCTGTAACATCAGTCAGGATCTCATTGTTGTGGAAGTCCAGAGGAAGTCGACACTCATCCAGACCATCAAAGATGAACACAACCCGGAAGTCTTCAAAGCTGCAGATTTCTTTGGTTTCAGTGAAGAAGTGATGAACAAGTTCCACCAAGCTGAACTTTCTCTCCTTCTGCACATTCAGCTCTCTGAAGGTGAATGGAAACATGAACCGGATGTCCTGGTTGGCTCTGCCTTCAGCCCAGTCCAGAGTGAACTTCTGTGTTAAGACGGTTTTCCCGATGCCGGCCACTCCCTTCGTCATCACGGTTCTGATTGGTTCATCTCTTCCAGGTGGGAGTTTCAGGACGTCTTCCTGTCTGATGGTTGTTTCTGCTCTGTCTGGTCTCCTGGATGCTGCTTCAATCTGTCTGACTTCATGTTCATGGTTGACCTCTCCAGTCCCTCCCTCTGTGATGTAGAGCTCTGTGTAGATCTGCTGCAGAAGGGTTGGGTTTCCTGCTTTAACAACCCCCTCAAACACACACTGGTACTTCTCCTTCAGCTGAGACTTCAGTCGCTTTTGACAAACTGCAGCAAAAGTACCTGAATAAAAGAGGAAAAAAGAAAATAATTAAGTGTTTTATAAAGTTCACACAACAACTTAAATCTCCTAAAGATTCAGGTTTGAACCGACACTGATCAACTAGAACTTTACAATGAGCTGTCCAATACTGACTAGAATCACTTTTACCACCAAAACACCTCTGAACATTCAGGACCTGGACGTGACAAGAACATCTGGGGGTCCTGGAGTTTCTAAGACCAGGATGTTGGCAGTAGAGCCTAGATGGGGTGTGGGTTTGAGGGTTGTTGTGTTCTTGTTGTTGTTGTGGGTCTCTGTGAAGTGGGATTTCCAGGTTTAGGATTTAAAAACACCAGAAGATGATCTGATCAATAATCTGTAGAACCATCAAGACAATCTGTAGTTCACCAGGATTTTTGGAAGAGGAAAACCAGGACAAAAATCTTCCAGTTATCAGGTGGTGTTGGTGGGTTAAACATATTTATTGATGTCCAATGCGTCCCGTACAGGGAGGATGCTCCTGTAGGGGGTGCTGGTTCCTCACGTCATCTCTCAGTGGTTTTAATGTTGTGGCTGATCTATGAATGTTGCTCATCTCCTGAGACTTTCTGGGTCATTTATCCAGCAGATTAAATGTTCAGAGAAATCCTCTTACTGCTCTGCAGACGCTCAGCCAGCTCCTCCTGCTTCATTCTCCTCAGGAAGTTCACTGTGATCTTCACAAATGCCTCTCTGCTCCTCCATTGTTGTTCATCCTCATCCTCCAACAGATTCTCCAGGGATTCTGGGTAATCTGGACTCAGAACCCTCTGAATCATCTTCAGCTCGTTCTGCACAAACATGACAATTTTGTCCTCCAGCAGCTGGAACAGAAGACCACATGAATGACACAATCAGACTGAAACCATGGAGACAAACATCAGATCATGTTGACAGTCCACTGGTCTACAAAGAGCAGCTGGAGATGAACACCAACAGAAAAGATGGAGAAGCAGTTGTTGTTCATGTACAGACCAGAAATATGGATTCCAGCTGTGTTGGATGCTGCTGGACAGACGGACCACTGGGAGGCTCTGAGCTCTGCTGGTCCACTCTGTGGAGGAATCATGAAGAATTAGCTCACATCATGTCTGTCCACACAGAGACAAACACAAGCTGAAGGTCCATGAAGACATGTTTGGATGAGGACAGTCAATCAGAGGACTGGCTGTGGTGGTGAAGGTTTACTGGTCCTGCTGGTCCCACTGAGAACGTACATGTGACCTCAATGAGAGCTCTGCTGATTCACAGATTTACAAGATCCAATTCTGCTCCAAGAAAAGTTACAACAACATCTAGAACATGGACAAGTGATGGAGACATAAACCAGCTGATTAACTCTGGAGCATCATCAGGATCAGTCCTCTGGAAGGTAAGACCTCCAGATGTTTCAAACAGAGGAAAAAGATCATGACAGGAGAAGAAGATCTATGAGGAGGAAGCTCAGATCACCATCAGGTGACGGAGGACCACAGGGGTCCAGGACTACATGGATCTACTCAAGAAGAAACATGTAGACATTCCCTAACATGAGGACTGATTTAATTACATTTAATGCATTTAAATACATCTCACCTCTCTGAAGAAGACAGTTGGTCTCCTTTAAAGTTAATAAATCTTTTATCTGAGTCGTCGCTCTTCAAGGACAAACAGCTGGATTCATGTTCAAGAGAGTCTCTTTTCTGATGGACCCTGATGGAAAAATGAAGAGTTCAAAGTTCACATTTCCTGTTTTTATGAATAATAAATAATCCAATATAAAAATATTTAGTCTATTTTAAAAGTATTGAACATAAATTATTGGCAGAGTTTAGATACACTCACCTCTTTACAGCAGAACGTTGGTCTCCTTTAAAGTTAATATCAAAATGCTTTGACCAGTCGCTCTTCAAGGACACACAGCTGGGTTCAGGTCCAGGTCCAGGTCCAGGTCCAGGTTCATTCCTGTAATAATCACGTTTGCTGATGTGAGTTTTCAGCTCTGACATGCAGAAGAGTCGTGGACAGTTGGAGATGCTCGTCTCACCTCTGAGCTTTGCTCCGACTCTCATGTTCCCCACACAGAGGGGTTTTAGAGGGACGGACTCCGTCCTCTCTGTCCTCACACTGGTCCATTCTGCTGAATTCACATGCACATCAGCTCACACACACACCTTCATCTGCAGAGGAAACACACATCACTGGTGTTGTACAAAGACCAGCTGCTCCTGCACTGGTTTGCTCCTCTCTGTTGTTTTTATATCAGTGTCACTTGAATGCAGTCAGGAAACAGTGGGAGGTTGAGGAAGTCTCTTCTACAGCCGGATCTGCTGATCCTACCTGCTTTGAAGCTTCACTCAGGGCCTTTTCTGGTTTTCTGTTCAAAGATTAAAAACATACAATTCTGTGAGCAACAGAGTTTTTACTGCAGAAACACAAAGTTGAAGATCTTGAACAAGCTGAAGGAGACTCGGCCTCTACGTCAGTCTGGTTACTGTAAATGTGAAGAAGTTCAAAGGTCAAACTGTCCTGCAGAGACACATTTCCTCCTTTTAAAGCCTCATCACACAACAGTTACACAAGCAGCAAAGAACAACTTCTTCCAGGAACCACACTTTATTTTGAAAGGCTCCACAGGAAACAGCAGTCTGACTTTAATGCTGGAGACGACAGCTTCACTCCAGGAAATAAAAAACCACAAAGTTTGTTTTATGAAGAAAACTGATCATCAACTGTTCAGCACGGCGTTTTTGATCAATAATAAAACCAATAAAAATACTGTCATCTACCAATCATGTAGATTTGTCTTCAGACACAAGATTGATCAAAGTCTGCAGGTAAATCAGAAGTGAGCAGAAGTTTCTACCTTCACGTGTTTGAGTCAAAAGACAAAGTTGAAGAGTGAAATAAAGTTTGAAGTAACGATCCGGTTAACAGCAGCTGTCCTTCGTCCTCCGGTCTCACCTCACCGGCAGCTTCAACCCTCTTATGTTTACTTCCTTTTCTTTGTCCAGGAGATCACGACCAGCTGGTTGGCTGCCCGGTTCCACGGAAACTTGAACTCAGATTACTGGAGTCAAAGTCCAGAGTGATAAACATCCCATCATGCAACCATGCCCTGCTGTTGCTATGGTTACCTGTCTGACTCTAGTTAACCTGCTATAACGTGAGCTAAGACAGTGGGAGATACAGTTCTGATTCCACCTGGAACAAAGTTCCTGTTAAGTTAATTCTTCTCATCCTGCATCTTCATCCATCTCTCAGAGCTGGACCACTGATCAACCATTATTGAATCAAAGAGTTCGTTGAAAGGAAGAGATTCACTTTTATTCCTGTACAAATGCTTCTGGAGATCCCACAGAGATGCACAAATGTCTGAATACAGATGAGATCTGAACACTTTTGCATAGAAAGCCTGTTTATACAATCCTGAGTTTACACAAGTCTGTTTCCGTCCTCTTTACAACACCTTTTATTATGTTTGTCTTTTGGGCTAAAACTTTCTGCTCAAGTCAACATCGTGTTTATTACAGCAAACCAGAGGTCCTTCTTTACAACCTTCTTGGTGCATCTTACCCGGATTCCTGCCCCTCCCCTGCTGTAAGAGGTTTTCTTTTATTGCCTTTGTCTCTGCTCGTACCACTAAGAGACCAGTCCTCCTGATCAAAAGTGTTATTTGCTTGCTTGCTTCTTCCTTGCTGATGTAAATGTTGCTCTTGACAGAAGTTATGGTTCTTCTCACTTGTCAGAAGGAGTTTCAGTCTCAACTTGACCTTCAGGTCTGTGACTTTCACTACCTGGTCCTGACACCAGAACCATCTCATGACACCAGTGGGGTTTGTGTGGATGGTGACAGACTAGATTTCTCTTCCTGTTAGTTATTTTACAACGATTGATCAAAGGACTCACTTTTGGGTGGAGCAGTGTAGGACAGCTTAGTAGTCGCTGTGATCATGAAGAACCACTTGTGTCGGGCAGCAGGGAACAGAAATTACGTTACTCTCAAAGCCTTGATGCTGTACAATAAATAAATTACTCTAAACACAAAGTGCAAATCTAAAATCTAAAAGAAACAAGCATCAGCTGGTTTTCCATTTTTGACTGTTGAGACTTTCATGATGTGGATTTACAGCATTTCCATAGTTTATGTGGAACATCACACATCAGAACCAAACTGTCTCATCACATTATTCAGGTAAAACATTTTACTTCAGAAAACACAGAAGTTTTGATACTTTAGGAGGAAATCACAATCTACATAAAGAACTGGTCCTGAAACTTAACATGTGACCTCTCGCACCATAAACCGCCAAAAACCAGATGACCAGATTTTTTTCATATGATCGGAAGTCATTAATGATGTCACAAAGGATGTCAGATTTTTCTCTGCTTTTGAATTGTTGTGGAATAACGCTGTCAAATCCCCCCAATTAATAGAAAACCACTTTTGATCCTGAATGATGTGGCCAGCTTCATCACAAAATCAGATTGTGGCTGTTTGGTTCTTCCACACGCTACTGAGGCTCCTGTTTGTTAAATGGATCAATTGCTAAATCAACAATATGTGTTGGTTCTTCAAACCTCAATCATCCAACCCACCAAACACCAAACAAGAGTCAAAGTTGTTTGACATCGGCAGAAAAGACTTGACCAGTTTTTCATGGGTGAGACCCACATACTCAACTCTGCTGTTCATCCACACATGCATGTTCCTGTGGCACCTTTTCAAATGGGAATGAACAGACTTTCCAGCAGTCTTCCACATCTTCTTGAGCAGTTAACAACAACAATAGAGTCGTTACTAGAGGTGGAGAAGAAAAGAGTGAGGAGAGGTGCATCATGGGAGGTCCCCAAGCAGTCTAGGCTGCAGCATAAGTGATGGACATTTCAGGCATCTGATAAACTTTGATTAATGGTTGCTGTCCAGTGCTGAAAATGCTGGACACTCCCACACTCATATTTGATAGCAGGACATGGTTATTGGAGATTCTGCATCTACACTGCAACATCCCTGGAGAATGAATCAAGATGAACAACAGCTTATCTTTTATATTATTAAACACCAGTGCTGAACTAATCTATATTTCTAGGAAGACACTTTATTGGTTGACTAGAAACAGAGGTCTGACCTACGTGACCTCTGCTGGTGGACAAACATGGAATCAAGTGCAGGGTTACATAACTTCACGTACCTTTTACGAGGTGAAATACAAGATGCCATCCCTCATCCTGCTCCCCTGGAACCACTTCCTCTGGCAGATGGTCCATGGAAAACACCTGCTCTGGACACAGTAGGACCATTTCACACAGTTGCTTCTGCCTGTCGACAGACTATTATTCAAAATGACCTGAACTCAGTTCTTCTTACGCTGCAACCACTGCTGATGTCACCCAGTTCCTACACCCGTCTTCAATCGTCATGGTCACACAGAGTCCTTCATTTCAGACGACGGTCCACAGATCACTTCTGCTGCTTTCACCTCATCTCTTCCAAACAAAGTTATATCTTATAGCAGATAAAATCACTGTTGAGTAAAGATGTTAAACACGTGAGACAGAACAAGCTGCTGTACTCGTCTTCATGGAAAACACCTGCTCTGGACACAACCACTGATGATGTCACCCAGTTCCTACATCCTTCGTCGTCCTTCTTCAGTCGTCATGCAGTATTTTTAAATATTTACTATGCTTATTTATAGCAAATCAAATCAAACCAATCAAAATAATGAGACCTACACGTGTGGTTGAAATTTATTACATTTACATAGATAGCTTGTTTTATTACAGGAGTCTGAATGCAGCTGCTTACTTGAAACTAGTTAAAGTAACTTATATTGTATTTTTATTATAAATGCATTTTAAATACACAAATAACTTCTGTCATCATAAATCCCTTAAAAATGACCTATGTACGATCACGAAAAAAGACAATAAAGTAGGGCAACACTTTGGTTTAGAGGTTACAGTAGTTTTATTTGCAGTGCTGCAGAATTGTGTTTCTTTAGTGATTTGCTGTCACCTGCTGGTCACATAAAATGTTGCATTTAATTTAATTTAAACATTTGTTAAAAAATGCAAGTTACAAAATTTATTTTTTAACTTATAATATTAAAGTAAAATTGAAGATTGTTAAGATTTTTTTGAGCGCATATAGAAGATTAAGTAAAGGTTTACTATTGTACAAAGACGTCAGGGATTTTATATAAAACATATGATGTTGTATTTATATATTATATATATATATATATATATATATATATATATATATATATATATATATATATATATATATATATATATATATATATATATATATATATATATAACAAACATTATGACATAACTATTACAATCAAATATCTAAATATTTACATAAAAAATCATTATAAGTATTAGATCAGCTTTTTCCTTTAATAGCTGTTAAGTTTTTTAAGTGACTTATTAAAATTCACTCTTGTTAAATGAAAATCATGTTTACGTTCAAAGAAAAGTAAAGAGCCAATCGGAAGCAGTGAACTTTTGCCCTGATGGGGTCAGACCACCTTTATACTCCAATACTGACTTGAAAAATAGTTGTTCTTGTGTTTTACCTCACTACACTAATATTTACTCGTGGAAGTTTTTCAAGAAACCTGCATGCAGAGCATCAAGTTGCTTCACACATCTGTAACTCAGGGGAATTAACTCAAATGGAAGAGCGCTCGCTTTGCATGTGAGAGGTAAAGGGATCGATACCCTCATTCTCCAGGTTCAACTCTTTATGGTTCATCTGTGAAAACTGGAATGATCAGCTTCCTTCTACATTTGAAAATTCTTATCAACAATCACCTTCACTCAGTCACCACAGACTACCTGTATCAGCTCAACACAGCTCATGGAAACATCCCATAATAACTCATGTTACCTGATGCTCACTTTGGGTAACTGGTCATTAAAATACCAGTTAACATGTAAATGTTGAGTTTGAGCACAACTCCAGACTTGTATACAAATGTTCCCTTGGCTGTCTGATCTGACCGGTCATGACGTGTTTAGTCACATGTGGTCCATCACCTGTCTGGGTGGAGTCCAGAAGGAACTTCAGTTTGAGTCACACAGGATGTGAAACGGGGGCGTAACAAGGATTTCTAGTCTCACCATCCTCACAAACCCCACTGGTCTCAGAAGATTGTTGTGGTCACACGACTATCTGTCTGCTCCTTCTGTCAAGTAAAAACACTTGTTGCTTCATCAGGACCAACCTGAGTGGACTCATCATGACCTCACTATGACCTCACAGAGTGAAAACCTCCATCACAACGGTAAGAAAGAAAACTAACATCTCTGCCAATGCATGTGATAGAAGGTCATCCTTTGTGACATCAATAATGACATCACCTGCTTCTCATGATGTGTGAGCGGTTTTCTTTTAACTTTTTTTTTTTTTTTAGAAAAACATTTTTTACTTTTAAACAGTGTTTTGTGGCTCGTTGGTCTCATAGTTTGCTTTTAGCTTTGGGTGTGAGAGGTCCCGGGATCAATTCCCAGATGAGCCCAAGGACTTATTGTGGTTTGACCAGGATGACTGATAGTAATAAAACACAAAATAAACATCAGCATAATGGATAAATGCTGTAAGCCCACATGTACACTTGATAATCATTCATTCCAAGACATCATGTGAAATGGAAGTTTCTTCATCTTTAAAAGAGTTTCATAATCTGTCATTCAGGGACAACTCATATACTTAATTTATTTAGTTTACTCATTTATAGGCTCTGGAAAGTGATTTAACTTGTTTCCTATTCACACATTCACACCCTCTTATTTTAGACTCTGTGTGTACAATATGTAGACACTGATTTTCAGGCCTTCAACTATTTTCAACAGTTTTCCTGTGGTGTTCACATCCAGGGAGGTTGACTATAGTCCTCTGGACCCTAAACGTCTGAATTAAACAGTTTTATTTATTATTATTATGGTATTTTCTAGTTCTAGATGAAGCCTGTCTTACACAGCACTGATCTTCTGTAAATCTGTGACTTAGAAGAACTTATAGTTGTGTCTTTTTAAAGAAAGAAAGGTATCAGAATAACAGTGAGATTGTCTGGATGATGTTTTCTTCTCCTCATCAGCCTGAACTTGTAGATACATCAGCTTCATTTTGCTGCTGCTGTAACAGCAGAAACCTTCAACTCCTCCAGACTCGTCTGCAGCTTCTTTGTCCAGCAAAGACAAATATCTGCAACACATGTGAGTCACCACTAGATGTCAGCATTCACCATGCTGGTGTGCATCGCCTTAAGACTGAATGTAAAACAGCTGCATCTCTGATGGTACGGGGCTGCATTAGTGCCTCTGACGTGGCAGCTTACACATCTGGAAAGGCGACGTCGATGCTGTACAGCAAATAAAGGGTTTAAATGAACAAATGATCCCATCAGGACAACGTCTCTATCAGAGAAGGTCTTCTGTTTTTCAGCATGACGACACTAAACAACATGCTGCATCTGTCACAGCAGCACGGCTCCACAGGAGAAGAGTCCGGGTGCTGAACTGTCCTGCTACAGTCCAGACTTTTCAAAAGTCCTCGACGCTCTTTCACTGATGCTGGATGATCTGATGATGTTTCAGGTCATTTATCCTGAAATGTGGAAGATTTAGAAGAACTTACAAACGTTCACGTGTTACTTTTCAGCTGTATTTTGCAGGAAACATCCAAATGTCCCAGTGAAGGTGTTGGTCACAGTGAAGGTCAGAGTCCCTCTGTGGTGATCAGCAGCGTCGGGGATTGAATGTACGTAGTTTTGGTGGAACTGTGTGGATGATCGCTGATGTAACGCTGCCACATATACATTTGTTTAGTTAGTCTGGTTTAAAAACACGTTTCTGAAAGCGAGTATGTCGTTTGAAAGATGTTGTCATGTCCTTCCTTTCTAACAGGATATTCAACACGAGAGCAAAACCAAACAGTCATTTAGGTAGGGAGGTGAGGAGTTAGTTTCATTTGGAATGACCTGGACAAAATACTGAAATATAGATAACAAATGTAAAAATATGTTCCGGTACAAATGCATTTTTGTGTATCTACTTTTATTGTGCAGAAACAAAGACACAAGTATTGAATAATAAATGTCTGTTTTTTCCCTCTCCAGTCAACAACTGGACTAACAGGATTAGTCCTCTGATGGTCAGTCTGTCATCTGTTATATGAATGTTTAAGTCAGATTTGACATTAGTGACATATTTTACAGCATTCACATGTCAAAGAGTTTGAAGCTGAAATGTCCACTTCCACAGTCAAGTAGGGTTTATAATATTAGATAGTGCAATGCAGCAATGCTCAATGCTCATCACAAACTCACAAAATCTGCCCTCCAAACCAGTCCTCAATGAAGTCAGTTTGATTTGAGTTTGGTTTTCTGGATCAGTGAAGTTAAACGTCTGTCACGTGACCAGGAATTAAACCCGGACCGTGGTGCTGAAAACACCAAATCCTGACCACTAGACCACCAGAGAGTCTTGTGACCGGCTCTTGAAGGGATTTCAGCTCACTGCTCAAAGTTCACTCTGCTTCTATTTTAGACTTGTTTTGGTAAATTGACAGATGAGTTCAAACTGTGTCTCCTCTGGTAGCCTCCTCTTCACCTGTCCAGCCCTGATGGTGTCCCATCTCTTTGCTGCACTCTTCATCTCCACTGGTCCTCCTCCTCTCTCCATACCTGCTCATAAAGATATTTCACTTATGCCACAAGCAAAGCAGAAACGACGTTAAAAAACAAATGTGTGCACCACAGCCGAGCTGCCACTAGATGTCAGTGTTAAGCATCTTTGTGTGCTCGGCCTCTCCCTCCCTCCATCACTGTTCACGCGCACGCCAGAGCGTCTGTGGTACCACGTGGTTCCTCAGAGACGCTGCTGGGATGAACCACAAAGAAACCTTAGCAGAACCCTCTTCTGTTTTTCAACTAAAATGTGACATTATCTCACTATTATTTCTGCATATCAGTGCATGTCTTTAACAGATCTTGTATTATTATTATTTGTTAAATCTTTTATGTCTTGACATTGGGTTTGTGGAGAAAACATTTGGTGTGCAGCTCCAGATGTGACTTTTACAATCACTACTATTCAAGATTAATGCTAAAGTCGACGCCCACCGCTGGTTGCTGTCTCGTCATTTTTTAACACTCAAACTGATACTTCTCTTTTTCTTTTCTTGTTGTTTTTCAGGCTCCCACCTTTGCTGGCTGTGTTTTATAACTCAGTCTTTAATCATTTGAAGACCCAACCCCACTGTTCTGCTGTATATTTTCTCTCAGCTCAAACTTCCACTCGTTCCACAACCAAGAAATGGAGGAAGATGTTGCCTTCATCCATTTAACATGTGAAATTATCTGAGCCAAGCTTGAACGCTCGAAAATGTAGAGTAACACAATATTTGCAAAATATAAGGAAACACAAGAACCACAACTATTATCCAGGAACCAGGACCTCTAAAAAAGTCCAGTCTCTCTATGTGGGTCCCATTAAATATCTGTCAGATATGGGAGCAATTTTGAAGTTCTTAAAACACTTATTTTCTTGGCTTTTAGTCCCATTTGAGCAAATTGTCAGGATGTTTACCATAACAAAAAACAACTGAGAACACAAGAGCAGATCTGGTAACAGACTGATGTGCATCATCTTTTGCACTCGGTAGAATTACGTGCAGCTCCACGAGCAAAATGCTGCAAATTGCATTTGGGCCGACAGTGTGAACATGGCTATAGAGGCCAATACATATGTTAATTCAAGCAGACCAACAGAGACTTAGAGTTTTTGTAGCTGCAGTCTTGTTGAGTTAGAGGTTTATAGTTAGAGGTTTCTAGTAACAGCTAAGTGGTGGAGCCTCCACTTCCTGTCTTCAACAAAGCTCCTCCCACTTCAACACGTCAGTTTCATTTCTGAAATCAACCACAACCAAGACATGTTTGCATTGATCAGTTTCTGCTCTTATTGATCCAGTATTCCTGGTGAACAACTGTTATGCAGAACCTGCCATGTTATTTTAAATAATCCATTTTTAAAATCTGTTTTATTATAGCTGTTTAGCAAGTATAGTAAGAAACCATAATATAGGTTCATTATTCTTTTTAGAGCAAGTCACAAGTGTGTTAAATTAAATTAGATGAAGTTTTATTTCTCCCAGAGAGAAACTGCAATGTTGTAGTAGGTTGTTTTTATTATTATTATGTGTAACCTTTGAAACAGCATGAATATCAAATATTAAATGAATGAGAAACAAACAGTTTGTCATTTAACAATGTGTCTTATTTTCCTTGTTTTCTAAGCACCAGTTTAAATAGTTTCTGAAGGGAAATTTTCAACATGTGAGCAGATAAGACAGAATGTTATTAGAGAATCAAACTTCAAATGACGGAGCAGAGCTCTTTAATCGAGTGCTCAGAGGTCATGTTCTGTAGAAGAGATAGAAGGGAGAACTGCCAAGCTGGAAATCAGAGAAGCCAGTTTTGTTGGTGGTAGTTTACCGGCCTCCTGCTGGAGCTTATCTGGAGTTTCTGTCTGAGTTCTCAGATTTCTTATCTAGTTTATTGATCAGTACAGATAAAGTCATCATAGTGGGTGACTTTAACATTCATATGGATGTTGACAACATAGTCTTAAGTTGGCTTTTGATTCTCTTCTAGAATCGATGGATATTTAATAAAAAGTTAACGAACCGACGCATTGTCTTAATCATACTCTTGATCTGGTCCTCGTCTACGGTGTAGAACTTGATAATCTGTTAGTGTCACATGTAAACTCCCTCCTATCCGACCACTTTTTAATAACATTTGAATTCAACATTTTCAACATTACCAATAATAGGAGGAATTACTTTAGCAGGTGTCTATCCGATAAAGCTATTACTAAATTTAAGGAGGCCATTGCTCTTCATCATCTTACAGTGGAAGACAGTGAAGCAGTTGAGGGCTGTGACCTCGGTTCTACCCCTGCAGACGTTGCTTTCCTTGTCGGTAGCACTGCAGATGTGTTGCACTCAGCTTTAGATGTAGTTGCTCCTTTGAGAAAGAAGGTCTCTAACCGTAGGAGCTTAACTCCCTGGTTTAACTCACATATTCGTATGTTAAAACAGAAAGTGCGTAAAATGGAAAGAAAGTGGTACTCTAGTAGGTCTGTAGATATTTATTATGCATGGAAAGATAGTCTAATAGTGTATAAAAAAGCGCTTCGCAAAGCTAGAACTGCCTATTATTCGGTGTTAATAGAGGATAATAAAAATAACCCTCGTTTTCTGTTCAGCACTGTAGCCAGGCTGACAAAGAGCCACAACTCTGTTGAGCTGTGCATCCCTGCAGCTCTCAGTAGTGAAGGCTTTATGAGCTTCTTTAGCAATAAAATTGTCAGAATTAGAGAGGAAATCATCCAGGCCCACCTGGCAGTGGCTGTGGGCATTTCTTCAACTTCGGCGACTCCCTTATGCTCTGACCTGACTCTAGACTGTTTTGTTCCTGTTGACCTCTCTGAGCTGACCTCAGTCGTCAATGGATCTAAATCATCTACATGTTTGTTAGACCCAATACCAACTCCACTACTTAAAAATGTTTTCTCTCTTATTGGAGCGACAATAGTGGAACAGATCAACTTGTCCCTAGTCTTGGGATATGTGCCACAGGCTTTTAAAGTCGCAGTAATCAAATCATTACTTAAAAAACGCTCTCTTTACCCAGACATTTTAACTAACTATAGACCGATTTCCAACCTTCCATTTATCTCTAAAATTCTGGAAAGGGTAGTTGCAAGCCAGCTGTGTGAGCATTTGTATAGAAATGATCTATTTGAAGTTTTTCAGTCAGGGTTCATCATGCATCATAGCAGAGAAACAGCACTGGTTCGAGTCTCGAATGACATTCTTTTGGCCTCAGATAATTGGTTAGTGTCCATACTGGTTCTGCTGTACCTCAGCGCTGCTTTTGATACCATAGATCACAGCATTTTACTGCAGAGGCTAGAGTATGTTGTTGGGATTAAAGGGACAGCTCTAGATTGGTTTAAATCATATCTGTCTGATAGATTCCAGTTTGTTCATGTTCATGAGGTTTCTTCCGTACAGACAAGGGTCTGCTATGGTGTCCCGCAGGGTTCAATGCTAGGGCCAATCTTGTTCAGTTTATATATGCAGCCCTTGGGAAGTATTATCCGGGACCACACCGTTAATTTTCATTGTTATGCTGATGATACGCAGCTGTATCTGTCTATGAAGCCAGATGAAACAGAACCATTAGACAAACTTCAGATGTGTCTTAAGGACATCAAGGACTGGATGTCCAGAAATTTTTTGCTACTAAATTCTGATAAAACAGAGGTTGTTGTTTGTGGTCCCAAACAGCTTAGGAAGGGATTAGATGGTCTTGCGATGGGCTCCAGTAAAACTGTGCGAAACCTTGGCGTTATATTCGATCAGGATTTGTCATTTAAACAGCATATTAATCAGGTTTGTAAAACCGCGTTTTTCCACCTCCGTAATATCGCAAATATTAGAAGCATCCTCTCGCAGAGTGATGCCGAAAAACTAATTCATGCGTTCGTATCTTCTAGACTAGATTACTGTAACGTGTTGTTGGCTGGATGTCCAAGTAATTCTCTTAACAGCCTCCAGCTGATCCAAAATGCAGCAGCGCGAGTGCTGACAGGAATCAACAAGAGAGAACACGTCTCTCCGGTTTTGGCTTCCCTCCATTGGTTCCCCGTAAAATTTAGAATCCAATTCAAAATTTTATTACTGGCATATAAAGTCCAAAATGGACTAGCGCCGCAATATCTGCAAGACCTGATTGTACCGTACGTTCCTAATAGAGCTCTCCGTTCTCAGGGTGCAGGTTTACTCGTAGTTCCTAGAGTTTCGAAATGTAGATTTGGAGGACGGGCTTTCTGTTATCAGGCACCATCACTCTGAAACCAACTTCCAGTTTGGGTGAAGGAGGCTGACACCACCTCCACCTTTAAAACTAAACTTAAAACATTTCTGTTTAATAAAGCATATAGTTAGTGTATATTTAGTACCTTAATGTGTCAGGGCCAGTAGTCAAAGCTGCAGCTACAGGACCAGACTAGAGCAGCTCATCTTAATCAGCTTCGGTGTAGATATGCTGCTATAGGCCTATGCTGCAGGGGGGCACCAACAGGATCCACTGAATGGTGCCTTTCACTTTCTCTGTTACTGTTTGCCTTCTCTGTCTCTTCTTCACCTCAACCCTCATTTATTAACAATATCCCATAAACTTAATTGTGGTCCATTGTTCTTGTAGTTTTTTGTGCTTGTCTGGGCTTTCTTTTCCTCTTCTGTACATGTCCTGCGGACCAGAGCCTCAGGAGCTGGTTGCTGACCTGCAGTTCCACCTCTGACCATCCCAGTGTCTGCCTTCACCTGTCTGTATGGATGTCTGTTGGATACTTGCTGACATCCCGACCTGCAGTCCTCATCCCCTTGGATCACCGTCTATCCATATATCACCCATATTCACAGAAGTCTATTGGACTACTGATCATAGTTACTATTGTATCCTGTCTTGTACCTTTGACGGTGTCTCTATATCTCTATTCTTTCTTATTTCTTGCTCTACCCGGCTGGCCTTCGGCAGGAGGGTCCCCCTCATGAGCCAGGTCCTGCTCAAGGTTTCTTCCCTCTTAAAGGGGAGTTTTTCCTTGCCACTGTTTGGCTTAAGGTTTTTCTTGCTCTAGGGGAGTTTTTACCTGCCGCTGTTTATGTAATAATTGCTCGGGGGTCATGTTCTGGGTTTCTGGAAAGCGCCTAGAGACAACTTGTGTTGTAATAGACGCTATATAAATAAAATTGAATTGAATTGAACTACTGATCCTTTCCAGTCCTTGTACTGGAGCTAGTGATGGTGAAGGAAAATCATTATCTTTATTTATATTTCATCTCAGCAATGAGTAACATTCTGAAGGGAAATGTTAGATTATTAAGTTTATTGTTTTATTACGTAGTTCCTTTGACTGTGAGAGTGTTGTTGTGTGAGTAGTAAAGTGATGTTAGGAGGCTGAGTTCTCTGCCACAGAGATGGACAGCTGATAAGAAACATTCACACAACAACCTTTGATCAGGAAGACTGATCACTTAGTGGTACGAGCAGAGACAAAGGCAATAAAAGAAAACCTCTTACAGCAGGGGAGGGGCAGAACTCCGGGGAAGACCAAGAATGTTGTAAAGAAGGACTTCTGGTGTGCTGTAATAAACTAGATGTTGACTTGAGCAGAATGTTTTAGCCTGAAAGAAAAATGTAATAAAAGGTTTTGTAAAAAGGATGGAAACAGACCTGCATTAACTCAGGATTGTATAAACAGGCGGTGTATGTAGAAGTGTTCAGATCTCATCTGTATGCAGACATTTGTGCATCTCTGTGGGATCTCCAGAAGCATCTGTACGGAAATAAAATTGAATCTCTTCCTATCAACGGACTCTTTGGTTCAACATTGGTTGATCAGTTGTCCAGCTCTGAGAGATGGATGAAGATGCAGGATGAGAAGAATTAACATAACAGGAAATTTTTTCTAGGTGGGATCAGAAATGAATCTTCCACTGTCTTAGCTCATGTTATAGCAGGTTACGTAGAGTGAGACAGGTAACCATAGCAGCAGCAGCAGAATATGTTTTTAGTGTAACGGTTATCACTCTGGACTTTGACTCCAGTAATCTGAATTCAAGTCTCAGTGGAACCTGGCAGCCAACATAACCGGGTTTAGGCTGCCGGTGAGGTGAGACCCGAGGACGAAGGACAGCTGCTGTTAACCGGATCGTTACTTCAAAGTTTATTTCTCTCTTCAACTTTGTCTTTTGACTCAAACACGTGAAGGTAGAAACTTCTGCTCACTTCTGATTTACCTGCAGACTTTGATCAATCTTGTGTCTGAAGACAAATCTACATGATTGGTAGATGACAGTGTTTTTATTGGTTTTATTATTGATCAAAAACGCAGTGCTGAACAGCTGATGATCAGTTTTCTTCATAAAACAAACTTTGTGTTTTTTTATTTCCTGGAGTGAAGAAGAAGTTGTTCTTTGCTGCTTGTGTAACTGTTGTGTGATGAGGCTTTAAAAGGAGGAAATGTGTCTCTGCAGGACAGTTTGACCTTTGAGCTTCTTCACATTTACAGTAACCAGACTGACGTAGAGGCCGGGTCTCCTTCAGCTTGTTCAAGATTTTCAACTTTGTGTTTCTGCATTAAAAACTCTGTTGTTCACAGAGTTGTATGTTTTTAATCTTTTAACAGAAAACCAGAAAAGGCCCTGAGTGAAGCTTCCAAGCAGGTAGGATCAGCAGATCCGGCTGTAGAAGAGAGGGCTACAATCACCGGGTGTGGTATGTGAACAGACTAGAAATAGAAATAGAAAGAGACGAGACAGTGGTGGTGCAGTTTGGTGCCTATGTTGTAATGTGTGTAACAAAGTGGAAAAAGAAAAAAAAGGGTAGTAATGTGGTGTTTAAAGTGGACACAAGACAATATGGTGTTATTAAAAAGAAGACAGAGGAAAGGGGGAAGAGCATTCTATTCTCTACTACATACCTGAGTTTTTGAGGGTGTGGGGGCAGTATTTAAAAAGTTATCTATGTAATAATATGCATCAAAGTATTAAGGTACTCATGCATGTCCACATATATAGGGATAAGGAGACATATATGCAGTTATCTAATACATATTCATATACATTGTAAGCAGAGAAACACAAGTAATTTGTACATCAATGCGCGCACACACACACACAACAAAGATCAGTGTGTAAACATCTAAGCATCTTGTTGTGCATGTATGTAAGATACACGTGAACAAGTACATATGTCACGATCCACAGACGACTCAGAACCAAGACAGTCTCAAAGATATTTATTTCGAGGTCAGTCTTACCCCGAGGGATCAGAGCAGCTGATGTTATCTGTGACACGTCCTGGATCCGAAACCCAAAGTCCTCCGTCAGGATCCAAGCG
>JABWDQ010000117.1:0-29108 GCA_014839995.1 Xenentodon cancila | reverse complement strand
ACAAAAGAAAAAGGACACAAGTGTCAGTACTGTTCACTACTGCAGCTACCAGAACGGCAGCGTCATCCAGGACACGGGACTTCCTCTTGTTCTTTTCACTGCTGACACCCACAGATTCAGCTGGCTGTGGAAGTTTGATAAATGTAATAAAAGTCTGGATTGCTGAGGTTGTGGATGCTTACACATACTGCAGATTTTAAGTGTTCAGTATATTTGTTCATGGCAGCTGAGACAAATCTTCTGAGAAGCTCGACCGTTTTTAGCTGAGCAGAGCTGAGCAGGAAAGAGAGAGAGAGAGAGACGGAGAGACATTGAGCAAGAATGAGAGACAGCAAGTGAAAGAAGAGACATGAAGCTGAGGGTTAATACTCTGCATGCAGGTTTCCTGTACTTTGAAAGTCTTTGTCTGTGGTTGGACTTACAGATTTGAAAACATAAAAAACAAATAGAACTAAATACAACCAGTAAAATGATCCGTTTATTCAGAGTTTGTGATACGAAGTAAGACGACACACAACACAAGTAGAGACATGAAACAAGCAAACGGACAAAATGTTCCAGTCTGTGGTGGGTGGAGTGTACATGTGCACGTGCATGTGTAAGACAATTGTTTCACTTGGACCACACCCTCATCCGTGTTGAAGAGCCGACCCTATTTCACTTCCTGAAAAGGATGACAACCCAAAGCTTGTTCTGCATTTGCTGCTGACAGTTTCCACTTCACGACGCAGCTGAAAGTAAATTGAACATAACATATCTGACATAAGAGGGTTGAAGCTGCCGGTGAGGTGAGACCCGAGGACGAAGGACAGCTGCTGTTAACCGGATCGTTACTTCAAACTTTGTTTCTCTCTTCAACTTTGTCTTTTGACTCAAACACGTGAAGGTAGAAACTTCTGCTCACTTCTGATTTACCTGCAGACTTTGATCAATCTTGTGTCTGAAGACAAATCTACATGATTGGTAGATGACAGTGTTTTTATTGGTTTATTATTGATCAAAAAACGCCGTGCTGAACAGTTGATCAGTTTTCTTCAAAAAACAAACATTGTGTTTTTTTATTTCCTGGAGTGAAGCTGTCGTCTCCAGCATTAAAGTCAGACTGCTGTTTCCTGTGGAGCCTTTCAAAATAAAGTGTGGTTCCTGGAAGAAGTTGTTCTTTGCTGCTTGTGTAACTGTTGTGTGATGAGGCTTTAAAAGGAGGAAATGTGTCTCTGCAGGACAGTTTGACCTTTGAGCTTCTTCACATTTACAGTAACCAGACTGACGTAGAGGCCGAGTCTCCTTCAGCTGGTTCAAGATCTTCAACTTTGTGTTTCTGCAGTAAAAACTCTGTTGTTGACAGAATTGTATGTTTTTAATCTTTGAACAGAAAACCAGAAAAGGCCCTGAGTGAAGCTTCAAAGCAGGTAGGATCAGCAGATCCGGCTGTAGAAGAGACTTCCTCAACCTCCCACTGTTTCCTGACTGCATTCAAGTGACACTGATATAAAAACAACAGAGAGGAGCAAACCAGTGCAGGAGCAGCTGGTCTTTGTACAACACCAGTGATGTGTGTTTCCTCTGCAGATGAAGGTGTGTGTGTGAGCTGATGTGCACGTGAATTCAGCAGAATGGACCAGTGTGAGGACAGAGAGGACGGAGTCCGTCCCTCTAAAACCCCTCTGTGTGGGGAACATGAGAGTCGGAGCAAAGCTCAGAGGTGAGACGAGCATCTCCAACTGTCCACGACTCTTCTGCATGTCAGAGCTGAAAACTCACATCAGCAAACGTCATTATTACAGGAATGAACCTGGACCTGGACCTGGACCTGGACCTGGACCTGGACCTGAACCTGGACCCAGATGTTTCTCCTTGAACAGGTGCCGCTCAATGAGCCTTCCTCTTTACTTTAACTTTAGAGAGGAAAGAGAGGACGTCCAACGTCCTGCTGTAAAGAGGTGAGAATCTGAATGCTACTCAAGATTTATGTTCAATACTTTTATATTAATGTCAAAATATTTTTATACTGGATTATTTATTATTCATATAAACATAAAATGTGCACTTTGAACTCTTTATTCTTCCATCAGGGTCCATCAGAAAAGAGACTCTCATGTACATAAATCCAACTTTTTCAACCAGAAAAAGAGAGTTTTTCAGTCAGAAGTTGCGCTCACCTCACGTGTCTGTCGGTGTGAAGAGATCCATATTCGCGGAAGGGTTGGAGAAATTGTCCGGACGTATCTGACCTGTAGCTTGTAGCGTCGCTAATAACTGAAAAAGCGTGGGTTGTACTGCTGCGTTTGTCATTAAGCGATAAGAAGATTACGTTTGTTTGTTGTTTTTTGGGAGGATGTATGGTGACACTGTGTGTGTGTGTGGGGGGGGGGGGGGGGGGGTTAAATGAGCTTGATGAAAAGTCACAATTCACATTTAAAAATATATTAAAACGTATCGTTTTGCAGAAATCATTCTGGAGTTTGGGACCGTTTACCAACAGAGGATAGGGCATCCAGATGGGGCATGGATGGAGCTGCAGCATGGTGTCGCACGTCCCGCATACAACGCATGTTGAACAGAGGGACTGATGGTGTCGAGACAGGAAGGTTTTTTGGAGTGTGTGGAGGGGACAGAATTTACTGAAAAGACCTATTAACCCAATACATTGAATGATGTGAGAACGACGCGAGTTTGGTTGAACTCGATGTGAGCTCTCATGTAAAAAAAAAAAAAAAAAGCTTGATATCGTATGTCTACATTGTCAGTCGCATTAAAAGATGACACAAATGGCAGCTGCGATCCTTCTACATCTCACTGTCCACAAGCGAACTTTACTTACTGCGAATCTTCCTCAGAGGCGTCTGAAAGCTGTGAGGATTCTTCCAAACAGCGATGGGTTGAAAGTTTATATAAAGTTTAAATTAAATCTATTTAAGGGGGAATTTCTGATGTTTGACTCAGTGGTAGTAATTGGGTTCTTGTAACCCAAAAAGAGCGAGTTGTTGCAGTTGTGTTGTCAATTAAGTGAGAATAGGCTGAGTTTTGAGCCCTGCTGAGGTAAAAAAAAAAAACAAAAAAAAAAAACATACTGTTGATGACTGAAACAAATGGTTCCTGAATGAGTGGTGAGCCCTGCAGGGGTGGAAAACATTTCTAAGGAAGCCCTGCAGGGGTGGAAAACATTTTTAAGGAAGCCCTCCTGGGGTAAAAACCGAAACAGATGGTTTCCGGACGAGCCGTGAGCCCTACCTGGGGTGCGTAAACAACCTGAATAGCCGGAGATGTATACAGAGTTTGTCTCTTGTTTGAGGGATCAGGTTTCTCCGAGAGAGGCTATGGACTGACTGGAAAGCTGAGTAATCTTCCTCAGAGGTGTCTGAAAGCCGTGAGGATTCCTCAAAACAGAAAAGGATTGAAAGTTTATATTAAATTTATGTAAAGTTTATGTAAAGTTTATAATGAATTGATGAGTCAGCTCAAAGGAATTTGGGGTCAAGGGAAGGGGTCATGGGAACCTGTCAACATGGCTTGATTGATGAGGGGGGGTCAAAGGGCACCTGTCAAAATGAGTTTGACGAAAAGGGTATTCCTATTCTCTCTGCTCTGCACATGTTCAACTATTCCTTCCCAGGGATTGGACACAGATGTAGCAGAAGAAACAGATAAAGAGGTGGTTTCAGGTGACGACCACAAACACCCAGAGAGAGGTCTTCTTATGTGTCTGTGGTACAGTGGATGAACACGTTCAGCAGTTAATTGAAATGTTCGTGGTTCAAACCCTCACAAGGACGGATGCTCTTCTTTCATCAATCAAACATTTACAAACCCAAGTAGCTCTGTTGGTATTAACAATGTCTTATCAGCACCTTAAACTGTGACATCTCCTGCAGCTGGTCCAGATTCTGTAGTTCAGTGTTGATGGTGTAGTGGTCAGCAAAGCTGTTTGTCATGTAGTTGATCTGGGTTTGATTCCCAACCAGTACAAAAAACAAATTACTTTAATGATGGAAATGAAAATGAAGTCTTACTCATTCTGGTGCTTGAAGTTGATATTGAAGCTGGGTTCCATCTTTAACTTTGGTTCCTTGAGAAGTAAAATGATATGTAGAACCTTCAAATATCAGGTTCCTCTCCCTTGGAACCAGCTCTTCCACATAAACTAGGAAAATCCTGTAAATCCACATCTTGACAGTCTCAACAGCTAAAAACTGAAGACCAGCACATTTTAAACCACAATGCAGATGCAAAACTGTTAAACAAAGACATGTCTGGTGGTCTGGTGGTCAGGATTTGGTGTTTTCACCACCACCGTCTGGGTTTAGTTCCTGGTCAGGGAAGAAACATCATGTGTCTGTTCTTCAATCCTGAATCTCTTTGTCTGATTGCTGAAGCTGAGTTTTGGCTGCTTACCAAACCTGTGATTTCGTTCTTTAAATAAAGTTGCTATAAAAATGTTAATTTCATATTCTTGCAAAGTGTCATTTCTAAAATTCACCTTCTTCTTCCCTGACCGGGAATTGAACCCGGGCCGTGGCGGTGGGAGCGCCAAATCCTGACCACTAGACCATCAGGGAGACAAGCGTTGGCATCTGGATGTTTTCATTCAACTGGGACAAGTTCAGTTTAGTTTCACTTCAAGTGGTGTAAACTGTGTCAGTTTAAAATATATAAAAGTAAATATATAAAAGTGTGAGGTGAGATGAGCCTGTGATCGCGAGACCAAACGAGACCAGGTGCGACATCAAACATGGTAGCTGGTTACTGCTGGATTTAACCACCTAAACAAGTTTAACAAGTGTCTTCTTTGAGAACACAATTTCATTAAAAATATCCGAGCGGATACTGGATTCTTTCACCCTGGAAGAACTCGAAAACGTTATTGTCGCGTTCTACAACACGTTTTGTGCTGCGGAGGACGCCAATACAGCGAGCGATATGGAGAAAGTCAAGCACACGCCAAGTAAGAGAACCAGACAGTCCGAGTCTACACATAGCTCTCCGAGACACTCATCCAGCCAGCTCAGAGGTGAGTGACATTCTCGTCTCTATTAATGAAAAACTGTCCGGACAGGACACTAGGATGGCGCTTGTCGAGTTACTGAATATAGATTTCCAGCAGCTACGCGAAAGTCTGGAATTCAGCCAAAACCAAATCGCTGCGCTGACTACAGAAAACATTTCCCTCCGAGAATCCGTGACATCGATGTCATCCCAGCTGGTGGTCGTTACGAAAGGGCGGAGATCAGGTTGTGCGGCACCGTCGTGGCTCCCTGGTCGGTGCGGCCCTGTGCGGATCTGGCCGGGGGCCTCGCTGGGGCAGGCCCTGGTGTCCGGCCTGCGGCAGGGGGCGTGTGTCGGCCCTCTCGCGATGCTGGTGACCTTTTGTGGGGGAAGTTCTTGATGGTGGGGCATGGCTGGCGGCCTGGCTCCTGTGACTACCTGGGGCTCACAAGTGATGCGCCCCTGGTCCAGGTTACCTACCTCCCCAAAAAGGATTTGTATATATGTATGTATGTATTTGTATGTATATATATATATATATGTATATATATATGTATATACACGTATATAAAAAAAAATAATTATTAAAGTAATTATTTAAAAAAAAAAAAAAAAAAAAAGAGACAAATATGACAAGAAGAGCTGGGGCCTGTGGGGGGCGTCCACCCTGCAAATGCCAGTTTCTTAATGTTTTTAATGCACCATGACCATATATAGATGAATATATATATATATATATATATATATATATACACAATAGAGAGCACTGGTATGTGTAGGGAGCACCCACCATACATGTACCATACATGAGGTGGATCAGTCTGTCATAGGAGACGCTGTAGAAGGACAGAGTTCCAGCAGGAACGTCCACATACACGGCTACTCTGTCAGAGACTGAGGAAGAGGAGGAGGAAGATGCTCTTCTGTTATTGTGACAGACAGAGTACCGACCATCATCAGAACAGAACAGACTCCAGGAATGATCGTTCCCTCCAAACAAACAGTCACCAGAGTTTCCTTTCCTTCTGATTCTTCTGTAACTCACTGATATACAAACATCTCCGCTCCTCTGGACCTCCCAGTAACAGCGACCAGTCAGAACTTCTCTACACAGCAGCTGACGACAGTAATCAAACCTGTCTGGATGATCAGGATACGACTGATCCTCCTCCACAAGCGTCATCTTCATGTTGTTATCAGACAGCTTGATGTGTTTGTTGACTGTGTTTGTGTCGATGGAGAGTTGACAGGAATCTGATGGAGAGAACAAACACCACTCAGCTGCAGTTATTATTGATCTGTCATTGATCATCGATGGACTCATGAATGAGTGATGTGACAGTGTGAAGATGGTTGAATGTGTGAATGAAATCAAAACACACTTACACTTCCTCAGACCTGGTCTCAACCATCGTGGTCCAGCAGGCTCCACCCTGAAAGGAGGAGGGGGGTCAGACCAGCACAGTCTCTCTCAGCAAACATGGACATTTCATGGCTCTCACACACACATTGTTCTACACTGATGAAGGAACCGTCCCACACTCAGACCCATGCACTTGAATGCAGCATCTCTAAAGTCCTGTCCTGCGGTCGTCACGTTCCAGCACAGTTTGAAGCGGTTCTTTTCATTTGGTTTCATCTGTGTTGAACCAGGAGGAGGAGGAGACCACGTCATAGATGAGTGAAGGTGCAGCTGCTGTTGTGCTGTGATGGGCCTGAAAACCACACTGCTGTGGTTCTAGTATGTTTACTGAGTCATGACGCCTCAGCTGTGAACTGCATCTATCAGCTCTGATGTGAGTGAAGGAGGCAGAAGCTGACAGAGCTTTACACAACGACAGATGTGAGTGAAGGACGAAGACGTCCTCCTCCATCAGACACCATGAGTCTGCAGCAGCTGTGTCCATACCTGAGAGTGTCCAGTCTCCAGCGTGGATCCTCCAGTCCAGCAGACAGAAGCTTCACTGCTGACTCTCCTGGATGGTTGTAGCTCAGGTCCAGCTCTCTCAGATGGGAGGGGTTGGAGCTCAGAGCTGAGACCAGAGAAGCACAGCCGTCCGACGTGAGCAGACAGCCTGACAGCCTGCAGACACACAACACAACACACATGCAGATACTCTGAGAGAACTGCTCTGAAACTGAAGCTGACTCTGTCCTCGTGTCCACCTGATGGTGGCGCTGAAGGACCAGTCAGAGGATCAGCAGAAACACTGGAATTCACCCCAATCAGACAAATGTTGTTGGGACGTTTCAGTCTGAACTAAACTGGTGGATGAACATCAACATACAGAGAGTCCCACTGCTGCTGAGGCCGACAGCATCCAGACATGGAGAGAGACGTGTGGAGAACATCATGTGACCTGGACATGTGACATCACACTCCATGGTTGACGTGTCTGTCCTCAACACTTTAGTTAGTTTTATAGTCAGATAAGTCAGCTGTGGTTAAAGGTCACGTTAATGAGGTTCATTTCAGGGAAATAAACATTTTACTTTGGGACTATTTTCTCAACCAAACAGCGTTCGTGTTTCCAGGGACGTCGTTTGGTCTGAAATGTTCATGAAAATCTTTTCCATGTTTTGGTTCTAGTGGTGATGCTGAACGCTCCGTCGATGCGTCATCATCAACTTCATTCTGGACCATCTTCCAGAGAAAGTCCACGTTCATCCAGATCCTGGTTTTCTCTTCTACCTTTCACTCAGCTGCACCACAGCGGTCCACCGAGACCTCATGGATGATGTCACATCATCGCTGCTGGTTTCAACTCCACATAACAAACATGGAATCAATCAATTGTTCTCATGATGTTGATTTCTGTCACTTGTGTTAACTCTGAATAAAAGTTCAGCTCGTTCACTGACTTGTTACCATTCAATCATCAGAAATGGATCAATGACAGAATCTGAATCAGTCCAGAACCTTGTTGACGTCCAGACAGACTGAGTCCAGGTTAGAAGAAGAGACACTTCTGCTGCTGAGGTTGGTCACCATTGGACACTTATTTGTGCTCCAGTTGGATCATTTTAGGGAAACTAATTCAGTATTAAATAGGAAACGTTTCAAAGTCTGAAATAAAAGTCTTATTTGAGAACTTTTATTGATAAAGAAAATATCAGATTAGGAAGGAGAGCTTAGAGATGTTCACATGTGGACAAACATGTTGATGCTCTTCAGTTACAGAAAAAAAACCACCAACGATCACTGAAATAACTTGAAACTGACTAAAGTACAAATAGAAATGTATTTGGACTTGGTGGAGCCCTTCTCCTCATCATCACCAACACAGTTGTGACGACTGTCTGCAGGCTTCAACCCGATCTGAACCCAGTTACAATTATTACAATTCTCTCTCCAACAATCCTTCAACATCAACCACAGTTATAACGGTCAGCAGTTCAACACTTGAGGGATTCTGACCTGAGAGACTCCAGTTTACAGTGTGGACTCTCCAGTCCAGGACACAGCTTCTCCAGTCCTGAATCCTGCAGGTGGTTGTTACTCAGGTCCAGTTCTGTCAGACTGGAGGACTGAGAGCTGAGAACTGAGGACAGACCTGCACAGACCTCCTCTGAGAGGTTACAGCCACTCAACCTGCAGAGGAGAGAAAAGGGAAATAATTATGTAGTTTAAACTTTAATTTTGTCATTCAACAAATGAATAAATCAGATCATTTAAATGAATACTGATTAATTCAACTATTGATCATTAAGTATCGCTGCACTACAGTCTGGATCAAAGTGATCGCTGCATTCGTCTTCATGTAAAGGTTCCTGAGATGAATTATTGTTGAGAACTGGTCCTACATGAACCTGAACTCAGCTGAACAGTGAACTGAACTGATTTTCTCCATGAACACAACATTTGATTGTAATTAAAACAGATGTGTCTGTGTTTGTCCTCACAGAACTTTCTTGGAGGCTTTGACCACTGGCAGCAGCCTCAGGAGAACCTCCTCTGAAGCAGAGTATTTCTTCAGGTCAAACACTTCCAGATCTTCTTCTGATGACAGTAAGATGAAGACCAAAGCTGACCACTGAGCAGGAGACAGTTTATCTGTGGAGAGACGTCCTGACCTCAGGGACTGTTGGACCTCCTCCACCAGAGAACCTTCATTCAGTTCATTCAGGCAGTGGAACAGATTGATGCTTTTCTCTGCAGACAGATCCTCACTGATCTTCGTCTTGATGTATCCAACTGTTTCCTGATTGTTCTGTGAACTTCCTAGTTTTGGTTCCAACAGACCTCGTAGGAGAGTCTGGTTGGTCTCCAGTGAAAGACCCAGGAGGAAGCGGAGGAACAAGTCCAGGTGTCCGTTTGGACTCTGTAAGGCCTTGTCCACAGCAATCTGATAGAGGAGAGTCTCTTCTCTTGTTTCAAACCATCTGAAAAGGTTGTTTTTATCTTCCAGCAGGATGACTCCACAGCTGATGAAGGTCCGATTACCAGCCGGCTGCTCCCTCGTTAACGCCATCATCATAAATGACAAAGTTTTATTGTTTCTACTTATGGGGATATAACATTTATTATACTACTTTTGTAGTGAAACAAATATGTAAAAAACATGTTTATTCTCAACTAGAAAAATTTTCTTTCAAAATGTTGTGTTGAACACTGACATGTTCAGGACGGCTTAACGTTTTTTTAAATTGCTGAATATCAAAAGAAACTGCCAAAGTCTGCTAAAAATTTGAAGAAAATGGTAAAATGTTGGTCAAATATTTGAAAACTCCTAACAGAAGAAGAACAGAGGAGTTGAAGATGCTCTGAGACCGTGAGGAGGCACTTTAAAGAGGAATACTTGATAAAGGGAGGACGAGGAGCTGAGATTGGCTGAATGAGCTCCAGCTGTGAATCAGAGGACCTGCAGCTGGAACACTGGTGACAACAGTCTGTGTCACTCTGCTGGAATGACTCAGTGCTGTTTAGTAGCGTTCTGCCTGCCTGCTAGTTATTGCTGGATTTTTCTTCTGTTCTTGCTGCTTATCATGAGCTGATCCTGGATTTCAGCAAGGGGCACGCCCCCGCCCCCGCCCCCTCCCCCACCAGCGTTACTACTGTGCTACTGAGCAGCTGCCTGGAGCTCCACTCCTGTGAGAGACATGGCTTGGCTAGTAAAACAAGGTATCAGGAAAAAGGTTTGAAAACCAAAAACAAATTTATTTTCCAACAAATTTAACATAACTTGCAAAACTGATTCCATAAAAGAGGTCAACTAAATCCAAATTAACGATATAACATGGCAACTAAGCATAACTGAACTGATCACCAAACAAAGAAACTGACCTCCTCGTTAGACACGAGGGGAAGACATATATAATGGCTGATCAGACCATTAACACACACAAGGGGTTAACAAACTCAACGAAACTATAATATAATATGTAGACATAAATAAAGGTTAATCGATCTGTTATACTTAGCAAGCAAAGCAAATAATATATTAAACTACAATTCTAAACACAACAATATAAGCAAATGAATAAAGTAATAAACTTGGATTTCCTCCCCCCATCATAGTCCAGGACTTGGTATGCCTTGATTGGCAATGTCTGCTATTTAGGAGTGCCGCGCCCCTGCCTGCATCTTTCTCATCTTCATCAAGAGCAGCTGCTGCAGCAATCCTCACCTGGCATCAGGTGTGGCAGCAACTGCAGCCATCACAACTCCCCTGTGGCAAGTTGTATAACCCCTCTCTCATCCTGAACTACAGTCAATGGAAAAATATATTCAGAACTCTGTGGCTGCGGGGATGATCCCATCCTATTCCTGGATCAGGTGAGGGACAATCAAAGAATTACTTGCATCATTTAATCTCTCCCTAAGGTGTTTAGGAACAAAAACAGAACCCCTGTTCTATCAGAAATTAGAAGCAAAAGGTTTAAGGACATCAAGGTTTTGATGTCCTTAAGACAAGCTGGAAGCAAACCGCTGTTTCATCTGACTTCATAAACAAATACAGCTGCGTATCATCATCATCATAGCAATGAACGTTGATGCCATGGTTCTAGATAATACTTTACAAGGGCTGCATGTATAAAGAGAACAAGATTGGTCCTCACAGTGAACCCTGCGGGAAAACGTAGCAGACCCTTCTCTGTCCTGAAGAAGCTTCATGAACAAACGAGAACCTGTCATATAGATTTGATTTAAACCAACCTAGAGCTTTCCCTTTAATCCCAACAACCGTCCTTGTAAATTCCTCCTTTTTTATGCAAGATTATATGCAAACCTGTCTTTGTACTTACAGAGCTTTCTTGGAGGCTTTGACCACTGGCAGCAGCCGCAGAAGAGCCACCTCTGAAGATAGGTATTTCTTCAGGTCAAACACTTCCAGATCCTTATCTGATGACAGTAAGATGAAGACCAGAGCTGACCACTGAGCAGGAGACAGTTTATCTGTGGAGAGACTTCCTGAATTCAGGGACTGCTGGATCTCCTCCACCAGAGAATGATCATTGAGTTCATTCAGACAGTGGAACAGGTTGATGCTTTTCTCTGCATTTTTAAGTTTCTTGATCTTCTTCTTGATGTACTTGGCTGTTTTCTCAACATCATGTGAACTTCTCTTTGGACTCAGCATCCCTTTTAGGTGATTCTGATTGGTCTCCAGTGAAAGACCTAAAAGGAACCGCAGGAACAAGTCCAGGTGTCCGTTTGGACTTTGTAAGGCCTTGTCTACAGCATTCTGATAAAAGAGATCCTGTTTACTTGTCATGAAGGTTCTAAGTGGGTTTGTCAGCTTCAACAGATTAACACCAGACTCGATGAAGGTCAGATGGACATGAAGAGCAGCTAAAAATTCCTGAACACTCAGATGGATAAAACAGAAGGCCTTGTCCTGGTACAGGCCTTTAACCGTTTTAAAGATCTCAGTAAATACTCCTGAGCACACTGCAGCTTCTTCGACATTGATGCCAGACTCCTTCAGGTCTGATTGATAGAAGATCAGATGTCCTTTCTGCAGCTGCTCAAATGCCAGTTTTCCGAGATGCTCCATCATCTTCCTGCTCTCTGGATCTGTTGCAGGTTCTTCATCATACTTGATCTTCTTCAGTTTGGTCTGGACCACCAGGAAGTGGATGTACATCTCAGTCAGGGTCTTGGGCAGACCTCCTCCCTCTCTGGCTTTCATCACATCCTCCAGAACTGTAGCAGTGATCCAGCAAAAGACTGGGATGTGGCACATGATGTGGATGCTTCGTGATGTCCTGATGTGGGAGATGATCATGCTGGACTCATCTCTGAACCTCTTCCTGAAGTACTCCTCCTTCTGTGGGTCAGTGAACCCTCTGACTTCTGTTACCACATCAACATATTCAGGAGGGATCTGATTGGCTGCTGCAGGTCGCGTGGTGATCCAGACACGAGCAGAAGGAAGCAGGTTCCCTCTGATGAGGCTTGTCAGCAGGACTTTCACCGATGTGGTTTTTCTAGGGTCATTAATGGTTTTAGTTTTGAGGAAGTCCAGAGAAGGTCGAAACTCATCCAGACCATCAAAGATGAACACAACCTGGAAATTTTCAAAATCAAATATTTCTGCAGTTTCCTTAAAGGATTCATGAACAAGTTCCACCAAGCTGAACTCTTCATCTTTTACCACATTCAGCTCTCTGAAGGTGAATGGAAACAGTAACTGGATGTCCTGGTTGGTTTTGTCTTCAGCCCAGTCCAGAGTGAACTTCTGTACTAAGACGGTTTTCCCGATTCCAGCCACTCCCTTCGTCATCACGGTTCTGGTGGGTTTCTTTCTTCTGTTTGGGATTTTAAAGATGTCCTCTTGTCTAATTCTTGTTTCTTGTTTGTCTAATGTCCTGGATGCTGCTTCAATCTGCCTGACTTCATGTTCATTGTTGACCTCCGTAGTCTCCCCCTCTGTGATGAAGAGCTCTGTGTAGATGTCATTCAGAAGGGTTGAGTTTCCTCGTGTAGCAGTCCCCTCAAAGACACACTCCAGCCTGTTCGTCAGGTTAGACTTGAGTTGACGCTGACATGTTTGAAGGAGCCCTAACGGACAAAAGAACCGACACGATAATAAGTTTTAGCTTCAAAGTAAAGTAATCAAATTCTGCAGGTTTGTTGCATTTTCATTTGTTTATCTCAGACTGTAGTTAAATGTCAGTAATGCATGAGTAAGACAATGCAGGTATTCTGTTTTCATAGCTTAGTTTTCGGGGGGGTCCATTTGCAAACATCTTACGCCATATTCACCTTTATCTCCGTATTATGTGATCTTTGAACTTTCTGTATGATTGCAATAATTATTTTAGTGAAAGTCTGGAAATCCTCAGTTGGTTTTGTGATGCAGGATGTCTACCAAGATAACTATGTTGTTTCTTGCCTGTAAACATACTTCAGGGATCATCTTCAGGGTTTTGATGAACAAAAGCTGAACCTTCCTGTTGACTATATTCAGTACATTGATATGTGGAGGGCAACAGGGTTGGGAGCCCAGCTTCCATGATGTTTCATCGGTCAGTTCAAGCTTTTGATTCGTGTTGGGGTCTTTGCTTTAAGAACAAAACCATTTGTATGGGACCGTCTGGATGGAAAACTGGCTCTGAAAATAAATATGGATGGGTTTTTTTTAACTTGGATAAAACGGCAAGACTTTTTCACAAGTGTATGTTTTACTGTATACTCTGTTTCTAGGTGAGTAGATTTTAAGTTTCTAAATTGACTTCAGATATCACAAAAGCTTTTTCTGGCTCTGTGGACATGTTTTTCCTGCTTTTGCTGGACCTCAGAAGGTGACCAAAAGAATCCAGTTTCCTCTGGGGGGGTGACTGGACTTTCCTTTAAACGTGCGAGGAGAATTTCCACTATTTGGAAGGAACCTGAAGTAGAATCAGTTCTCCTGCAGATTAGGAGGCATTTGAGGTGGTTCACACATCTGGTGAAGGTCACATCTGTATGCCTTTCCAGAGGGGTGTTTTGAGTGTGTCTAACTGGGAAAGATTCCCATAGAATATCAGGATATGCTGGAGAGATTAGGCCTCCTGGGGGGTTTGGGAACGCCTCAGTCAGTACGGTTACGTGCACATTTAATCGAGCTATTGGCAGCAATCAAGCTAAGGATTTAACTGGAGTTTCAGAGAAATTCCTGTATACATGCATGGAAAGAGAATTACTGAGTGAGGTGGAAAGTGAGGTTGGACTCCGCGACACTAGGTGGTGCTGCACGCCCTTCTGCGTTAGCATCGGTTAGTTAGAACAATTAGCAAATGCAGCAGATTTGAAGCAGACGTAGAAGAACAACAACATGCACAGATATTGACGTCTTCTTTGTTGTTCCTCATCTTCTGCTACTGTGTTGTTGTCATGTCTCCACTATTCCTCAGATCAATACCTGAAATACAAGTAAACTCAAGAGGTCCAAAGTGTATGAACACACCAGATATCTCACATCTCCAAAAACCCAACAAGGACCCAACACTTCCATCACATTATGGTCCCATCTCTTTTATTAATGTAGATTTAAAAATCATTAGCAAAGCTCCAGCTCTCAGGACTGAAGAAGTCCCCCTTACATAATCCGTCCAGACCAAACCGGTTTCATTAAAGGAAGACACGCCCCTGTAACACATGCAGGCTGTTTGATTTAATTCATTCCTCAGCTTTACAACAGCAAGATACCATCATAGCCACGTTAGATGCAGAAAAAGTTTTTGATGGAGTCAACTGGAATTTTCTTTTAGCTACATTAAAAACTTCAGCTTCGGGGAGTCTGCTGGAGTCTATCCCAGCTCTCTTCAGATCAAAGGGGGGGTTCACCCTGGACAGATCGCCAGTCCATCACAGGGCCACAAAAAGACAACCACACACGCTGACTTAAGAAACTATGAAATAAATCATTAAAATAAAACCAGAAAACCCAAGAAACAGAAGAAGAAAACAAATCCCAAACACAAAAACCCTGAACAAGACACTTCTGAGCAAAGAATTGAGGTCTGGAGGTGAAGAGACTCATTTTCTCAGCATACGTCTCATGAACTGCTCAGTGAAGGGCATGTTGGTGAAAATGGACTAATATTACATCATTTTACAGTGAAGGTGATCCGACATGTACGTGATGCACTCACGCTCAGCGTTTGTACGTTCTTACCTTTCCGAAACGTTGGATCAAGGTACAAACCCAGGTGACGGAACAAAGTTGGATCTTTGCTTTGCAGGTGTTTCAGCATCATCCTGCAGGCTTCAGGTCCTTTTTTTGTGACACAGTCGATGAAGTCTCGCGCCTTATCTGCTCTGGTTTGGTTCTTCTCAAGAATGTCCTCTTTCTCTGGACGACTGAGGACACCCTCTGATAAGAGCAAGTCAATGAGCTGTTTGAGGATTTCTATCGACACTCCGTTCACAAACTTCGGTCGAATCTTGTTGATGGTTTCTGCAGGGAGGAGGAACAGACGTAGATGTGAATGTAACTCAAACGTTGGCCTTTTGTGTCTTCATACATGTCTTGTTGAGTGTCCTCATTTAGAAATGTAACAAGAATGTGTGTGAATCAGGGTTCTTCTCTGGTCGGGTTTTAGTTTGTCATCAGACTACATTTGTGGCAGAAACAGAACCACTACTATGACTGTCTCTGTTTTTCTGATGGTGAAGAAACTATTGTGCACTTTGGTCACTTCAGCTGCAAGGGGCTCGAGGAGTCAACTGATCTCCTCCTGATGGTAACAGCAGGAGGCGCTCTAGGAGAAGAGATTTTATATTCAGAGAAATTTACCCGGTTAAACGAAGGAACATAGAAATCATAGTAAAAACTATGGTACGATTGTACAATGATGGCAGCTGAATAGTTGAATGCGACAAGTCAACTGTGACCAGAATCTTCTCAGCGTCTTTGTGGAGCATCCTTCCTACATTCACAGCGCTGCTTCTTCAGGGAGTCTGGATTCCTCAGAGTAGCGGCACCGTTTTTTGCACTTTTTTGTACTTTTCCAAACCAGCCGATCCGGTGCAGTTTAGACCCTTTCAGACCAACCAGAGCTGGTCACGATGATCCTCCAGTACATCAGCTGAGTAACTAAACTGACTAGTAAACCTAGTGCTGCAATGACCGTGGTAGTGTCATGGGAAAAAATAGTCGGTGGAAGAAAGAGCAAAAGTTGACTGTCTTCGTGCACTCGTTTATTTGAAATCAACCGAAAATAAACGAGCGGAGGGATCTGCAGAATCCCTGCAGCTAACTGAAGGGAGGCGTCTTTTATACAGAAAACATGAATTTCCAGACAAAGGCATATACATTGAAAAGGCTCTTGCGCCTTACAGTGAGGGCGCGCTCATTTCATGACAAAGGGGTTTCGCTGGGTGGCGGGTGTGCGCTCATTTCATGACAAAGGGGTTTTGGCTGGGTGGCAGGTGCGTGCTCATTTCATGACAAGGGGGTTACGCTTCGTGTCTGGAGCGCACGCATTCCATGACAAAGGAGCTTTGAATTACAAAGAAAGTAAGGAGTGTAATATAAAATTTCCACTACAGTAGAACTTAATAACAATATTCTTCATTTGTCAGTATATAAGTTCACGAAACACCCTGAAATTAGTCCTCTGCTTTTAACCCATCACTAGTTACACCAGGAGCAGTGGGCTGACATTTGCCGTCTGACGTCGCTGATCTCTTACCTGCTGAAACTGCTGGATCGTCTGGATCGTCTAGATCTTCTGGATCGTCTGGGTCTTCTGGATCTTTATCATCTTGAAGGAGAGGTTGATCTGCTGGTCTCTCCTTCTCTGTCCTAAAAATAAGAACAGGAGTCAGTGTCAGTGTCCCATCCCATCCAGGATATTTCTGCTGATTTGACTGGACTGGGCTGTGATCAAGGTCAGGTGTGAGCAAGTTCTTCTGCTAAAAGGACAATCCAACTTCAGAAAGAACTCACGGTTAGAAAAACCACAAACATTTTCCTTCCTACCATTCCTGAACTGTGCACTGCTTAGTATGACGAGTCAAACACAGAACGTGGAGACGAGTCTTAGCTCATGTGCAATGTAAAGTCCTTTCAGATGGACGTGGTATATGCTCACCACCACGTTGTGATCTATATCTCAGGTGGGCCTTTGGCAAGTAAACGGTCTGAAAAATAGCTTCATGTACGAGATTGTCCACGCTGGACCATGTGAATTGCTCATAATGGTTATGTTCAGGTACATGGAGGATGAATGGGCACCAACATTTGTGTCCCACTTAGGACAACCACATCAAAAAAAACCTAAGTGGGACATTCACACTGGACCAATATGAAACCAGCATTCAGTCCTAGATGGGGGCCCATTTTTTTAGCACAGAGGACCCCTCATACAAATGTGTCAGTAGATGCTGCTGAGCTGTTTGCAGCAGAAGGTCCAGATCTAGGTCCAGGTTCGGGTTGAAGTTTAGGTTTGTTCTGTGAATAATGGCTTTGTGACGTTAATGCGGAGCTCCGACAGCCAGAAGAATCATGGACAGTTAGAGATGATCACCTCACCTCTGAGCTTTGCTCTGGTCCTCATTTTCTCCAGGCGACGTGGATTTAGAAGAAGGAACTTCCTCCTCTCTGTCCTCACTGTGGTCCATGCTGGTGATTTCAAATCTAAATCACCATCCTACCGTCATCTGTAGAGGAAACACACCGCTGATGAAGTAAAAAGATCAGCTGTAGTTTAACAATCAGACCACTAGACTGCAGCTTCAGCCCAGAACATACACGCATCCACCGACATGTAAGTGAGCTGACACTGACGACTTTATTTCTGTAAGTTTCAGTTAATGTCGACAGACAATCTTTGATGCCAAATTACCATCATTCAACATTCATAGAATGATCGGTTGTATCCAAACAAGGAGTCAAACTTTAACAGAGATGTCAGATCTCAGCTGGTTTAAGGTGTTTAATGTTGCAGAAAAAGAGAATCAGCTGCTTTTCAGTTTTCTGACATGTAAAACCCACTAATGTGTGGATGTAAAGAAGGAAATGTGATAAAACTCAATTAAAGTCTATTGTCACGTGAGTGATCAGTGTATTCAGAGGGTCATGTGATCAGACTCTTCTGATGACCTCAGACACAGCTTGTTACGGAACAATGCATTTAAAAAGAATAATAACGGGATGTGAGGCTGAAATAAAGAGAGAACCAGCTGGCTCTTTAAGTTTATTTTGTTAATGGACAGACCCAACAGACTGAAGCAGCCGTACAAGCTGCTGAAGGTGCAACCAAGATGAGCCGAGGAGCAAATGTTTTCAGAGAACAATTCAACAGAAACCAGACATAAAACTGTACCAAAGTCCAGTCACATGCCTCCAGCTACGGCCACGCCCCATGGATTCCACGCCCCATGGAGGGTAAAGGCCAGTCACTCCAGACCTGGCTCCCACCCTGGATCCTGACCTGGATCCTGACCTCCCCCAGTACTAATTTGCCTTGAAAAACCCAACCTGGGACAACCGCCCTCGATAATATAACACCTGGTATCCCTTCAACACCACAAGGTGGTGACTCATGGAGGCAATGACTCAAAGAAAACCTAGAAATACTCTCACTAGAAGAAGGAGAAGTTCACTCATCAAGCCATCTGAAATAATAAACGGATAAGAACACAATGACCACATATATAACAGATACAGATGAGCCTTGTTTATGGCTCCATCACAGTTTACTGCCGATGCTCAGCTTCACGTCTGATATCGACAGATCTGAGTCAGAGAAGCTCCCAGGTACTAGTCTGAGCCCACCCTTCAACTGCTTCAGGTGTCACATTACTGCACCCTGGTTATCTCTGTGCACACTGATGGACTCAATAAATGATCCCTCATAGAGGTAAAAGAAAGAAGAATGTCAGAAGAAGCAGCAGCTGTGGGCTTAATGACAGATATTACTTCATGTTGTAGTGTTCATTAGGCCTCACTGGTTCAGGGACCTGGAGGATCCTGGGTAACAGGAAGCTCCTTTTTTGGTCTTGTTGCTGTCATCATCAACTGCCGAAACTGCACTCTGGATGTTTTTTGAAAGAAGACAACTGACATGCCTTTACCTGTCCCTCAAACAGACATGTAACGCTGCTCTGATCAACAGTGCTTTGAGCCCAAAGAGGGCTAAGATCCCCGGGTGGAATGTGAAAGACATGAAGAGACACGAAAGAGCAAGAAAGACGAGACATTGATGGGTTCAGTTGGTGTCTGTGTGATGTGTTGTAGCGTTTGTTTAAATGAGTCTGTAACGTGTTTGTGTAGAGTAAAGGTGGACACAGGACAATCAGGTGTTACAAGCAAAGAGAGGACAGAGACAAGGGGGAGGAGCTTTCTATTTACTTTAGTTTTATTTTGGTGTGTGCCGTGTGCAGCTGTATGTGCAGTGTGTTGGTGATGCAGGTAGGACTGTGAGCATATCTGAGAGTATCTGAGTATTTTGGAGGTGTTGGGGGGGCAGTATTAATATGTATAACAGACATACACACAACATACATAGAAGTATTTTTAACTGCTCAAACATATCTAAAATGAAATGACAGACATTAAACACATTAAAATCAGATCAAATAAAAACATGAAATTAGATAAAGAGAAATAATAGAAATAAAATAAAATAAATAATAAAACCTGGACAGAAGAGGTTCGTCTAATGAGCAGAAACAGTCCCAGGAACATCTGGACAACTGATCTGAGAGAACACGTAGGAATGTAACTACAAGACGGCTCAGGTAGGTGGGGTGGATCTAGAGCACTTAACAGCAATTAAATCAGGTCAAATGTAAAGGCATCCAATGGAGTGGAGCTGGAACTCAGGAAGTGCATTTCATATATATTTTGGTGTTCCAGTTAAAAGATGGAAGACATGAAGACAATATGTTTACAGTTTAGCTGCTGAGGCTGAGGGTTCTACAGCCACACTGAACCAAACTGTTTATTGACTTCATTAACAGAACTGTTTTATGACTTCACTAACAGAACTGTTCTACAACCTCACCGAACACTGAACTCCCTCTGCTGTGGTGCATCAGCAGTGTCCTCCAGATTAAAGTGGAAGACTGAGATACGCTGAGATACCATGGTCAAGAGCACGGCTGAGCGGTGCATCCTGACGAACTGGTTGGACAGTTCTACAACCACACTGAACCGAACTGTTTTATGACTTCACTAACAGAACAGTTTTACTTTTGAAAACAATAGAAGAAAACCTAAAACACTGGATACATTTACCAATAAACCTCATTGGTAAAATTGCCACAGTAAAAATGACCATACTTCCTAGGATAAACTATCTTTTCTCAATGATTCCCATCAAGCCTCCAGCCCCCCTGGTTCAAATCTCTAGACTTGATGATCACACTGTATTATCATAAAAACAAAAAAAAAAAAATTAATAAAATATCAACGCCACTAAAAAATTAATTAAATGGTTGTCTGGAGGCTCCAAACTTCCTTCACTACTTTGTTACAAATAAACTCCAATATGTTCATAAATGGATCAAACATAATCAGTGTGATTGCTACTGGATAGAGCTAGAGCAATTATTTTGTAAAGAAATCAATATCTCTGATTTGCCATTTATTTATTTATTTATTTATTTATTTATTTATTTATTTATTTATTTATTTATTTATTTATTTGTTTATTTATTTATTTATTTTTTTTTATTTATTTATTTATTTATTTTATTTTTTTTTGCTTTTTTGCTTTTTTGATTGCCAATGATTTGCCATTTATAAGCCGTTCTATTACTCGTAACTCAAAAACCCAGTTATATCCTCAACTCTGATGGCCTGGTTGGACTTTTACCAAATAGTCAACACCACAGTATCACCATGTAAGTACACTCCCATTTGGAATAATCCGAATTTTCTGAAAAACAGGAAACCATTAAATCTGTCATAATTGGTCACTAAAGGCATCACGCATCTTAAAGATATCTATGAAAACACCCTGGTTCCTTTCTCTCAACTCATACAGAACTATAACATTGGAGGAAATCAATTTCTAGAATATTTTGATTAAATCTGCTGTTTAGATGAAAATAAATAGTAAAAAACCAAACCTCAACCCTTCAGCACTGATTCCAGCTTTAACTCAAATTATTAATCAACATAAAATTTAATTCCAAATATTATATGTTAATTGCAATAAACAACCCAACAGTATATGTCTCATCAACTAAATGGGAACAAGATTTAGACTTCTGACTTCTGTCCCCAAATTTGTAAAAAATATATTAATGTCTACCTCTAATGCATATTTACAACTTATGCAATACAACACAGACTTCATTTTAAGGGGAAAAATATTTTTTTTAATGGGATTTAAAGACACAAAAGTCTGTACACAGTGTGCACAAAATTTAACCAACACCTTCTTGCTGCTATCGTTCCTACTGTCTGGGTGTGGGTGTGGGTGTGGGACCATTCTGGTCCTGCGGTGGGGATATCTGGGATACGCCTTGTCTGGTGGGTTTAGGTACTAGGGCTGGCCTCTGGGGAGGCTTTCTGGTGAGGGTAGTGTAGTGGCAGGTTGCTGTCTTGTTTGGGCGTGCCGTTATGTGTTGGCGGGCTCCATTTGCCTGGCTTTGTGCCGCCATCAGGTGTCGGCTCTCCCTCCCCCTGGGCTTCTGCTGTTGGCTTTGTGTGGTGGCGAACTTGGGGTGGTGGCTGCTTGCGCTTTCCGGGGTTTCTTTGTCCCTCTTTTCTCCCGGTGTACCCTCCCCCCCTTTTGGCTGTCCGGCACTGGTCGGCTATTGGAGTTTGTTGTCACCGCTGTAGCGGCCGGGACGTGTTGCGGGGTGCTGATGGATTGGCGGACCATCTGCGGCTCTGTGCTTGCTAGGATGGGGACACGATATGTTAGGGTCCATGGGCATCTCGCAATCTTGTTTTCTCGAGGCTGCAGAGTCTCTAGCTGGTAATGGTTTGTACTGGGAGGGGTTGTGGGGCCCTAACCCCAACCTTAACCCTAACCCTTCTCTTGGTTGTATTTGCTGCGGCCGCTGCCCAGGAGGGCTTGGGATAGCCTGGGGCGACGAGGACGTTAGGGGCGGTGACCAATGATGATAGGATCCAACAATGGAATTGTAAGATAACTATAACTGCTCCCAAAGCTCTTTTTGGATCAGCGAAAGGCCACGTCCCAACTGATGTTTGATGTCTTTATTTTGTCACAGCAATCAGCAAATCTTCTTATATTACTGGACCTGACTATCAAGTCACCGTGAAAAACTGAAGAAAAACATATAAATACATCATCAGCTATCACATACATTATTAATAAACACAGATGAACCACATAATAAAAGAAACCAAAATTACCGTGTGCGCCTTCTGACCAAAACTCAGGAGTGGTTAGACCATTTTGCGTTGGCTGTGTCTTTGCCAGCAACCTAACCCTTCTTGTCAATGCGCTCTTGTTAAGCCTACTGCTTGTTAAGCACGTTAACAGTGCGTGCACCTGTTGTTCTCAACTCACCACAAGAGGTCAGCAATGGAACATGGTACAGAGACAATTCTTACAAAACATTTTCTGGGACAGTTACAATAACTATTTAAAGGAAGGAAGTATTTAAATGAGTTATTATTAGTATTATTATTCTTTTTGCCAGATCCGTGAGGTTTTCAAGGTCCAGAGTCAGATCATCAATGTGATGAGCCAAGTTAACCGCACCCCACCAAGGAACCAGACCATCAAAGAATTTTGTTCCCAGGGAAAATCTGATCAGTGTTGCTGGAAAGGTCACGCCTAGAAGCACGGATGGTGGAATAGAAATGAGGATAATCAGTTTAATGGTATGACAACTCGTCACAAACGCCAACATGTGAGGAGTTTTGCATGATAACACGTTCCACACCAGTCCAGAGGCAAAGCCTGGTATGGAGTCTTGTCACAAATCCACAGGTAATATTGTAAGCAACCAAATCCATCTGAATTGGGAAACAGAACCTGTGGATTGTCAGTAATCCCTTGACTCTTCACTGGACTCAACAACTTAGATGTTAAAAAAACGACATATAAGGAAAGCCCATACGATGGAAGCATGTGTCACGTCCTCAATGAGTCCTGCACAAGTGGCGGTCCTGGTGAGACCACCCACACTGTGTCCCAACAGCTGACCGCTGGATGGATGCTGCCGGTGGAAACACACAGGACCCCTGTACATCGTGGGATTTGTTCTAAACAACTCAAATAGCCGTCAGCAGCCAGTACTGGATTCTGAATTGCCACAGTATACGCCACCAACACTCCCAGCATTTTGGCACTAGTAAGGAGAAAAGGAGTGATGGGAATCAAACTTTGAGAAAATTGTGGCAAAGCCAGAAACTTTCAGAGTCAGAGTCAGAGTCAAGTTTATTGTCAATTCTACCACATGTGAGACACATACAGAGAATCGAAATTGCGTTACCCTCAAACCCTCGGTGCTACACAATAAATACATTTTAAACACAAAGTGCAAGTTAAAAAGAGACAAGAAACAAGTTGTGACATGACAACAACAGTTTTTCGGTTTGTTTAAAGTGACATGGTGCAAAGCAAGCGGTCCAGTTCTGCCAAAATACAGATACTGAGGTCAGAGTGAGTGAGGGGGGGGGCAAGGCGGGAAACGGTGGAAGAGAAGGGAGAGTGTTAAGTGTCCTGACAGCCTGGTGGACGAAGCTGTCCTTCAGTCGGCTGGTTCTGGCTCGGAGGGTCCGCAGCCTCCTCCCTGAAGGCAGCAGACTGAAGAGGCTGTGTGACGGGTGGGTGGGGTCTCTCACAATGCTGAGGGCTTTGCGAGTCAGACGGCTGCTGTAAATGTCCTGAAGTGAGGGGAGAGAGACACCAACGATCTTCTCAGCTGCTCTCACGACGCGTTGGAGAGATTTGCGGCAGGTTGCGGTGCAGGATCCGTACCACACGGTGATGCAGCTGGTCAGGATGCTCTCGATGGTGCCTCTGTAGAAGGTGTACCTGATGGGGGCCGGGGCTCTGGCTCTTCGCAGTTTGCGGAGGAAGTAGAGGCGCTGCTGTGCCTTCTTGGCGAGTGATGCGGTGTTAACAGTCCAGGAGAGGTCCTCTGAGATGTGGACACCCAGGAACTTGGTGCTGCTCACCCTCTCCACAGCAGCACCGTTGATGGTCAGAGGAGCATGCTGGGTGTGTTGTCTCCTGAAGTCAACAACAATCTCCTTGGTCTTCTCCACGTTCAGGGAGAGATTGTTGTCGCTGCACCACTCAGCCAGGCGGCTCACTTCGCTCCTTTGAGGGAACAAACAACAATAGCATCATTTCTGTCATTTTTAAATGTCATCTACATATTTTGGGAACAAAACATTGTCATGCTCACATTTTCATGAGGAGTACAGAAACTACAGAGGCATAGTTCCGGAGGGATTTGAGTCGGTGTAGGTTTATTATTTGAATAATTTAATGTTTGAAAAGTCTTATTTCTATATATGTGTATGTATATATATGTATATACACGTGTATCTAAAAAGCACATGTGCACATGATTGTATCAGTTTATATTTGTATGTATGGATAGCTATGTACTTGTGCACGTGTACCTTACATACATGCACAACAAGATGCTTAGATGTTTACACACTGATCTTTGTTATATGTGTGTGTGTGTGTGTGTGTGTGTGTGTGTGTGTGTGTGTGTGTGTGTGTGTGTGTGTGTGTGTGTGTGTGTGTGTGTGTGTGTGTGTGTGTGTGTGTGTGTGTGTGTGTGTGTGTGTGTGCATTGATGTACGAATTAATTATTGTGTTTCTCTGCTGACAATGTATAAGAATATGTATTAGATAACTGCATATATGTCTCCTTATCCCTATATATATGTGGACATGCAAGAGTACCTAAATACTCTGATGCATATTATTACATAGATAACTTTTTAAATACTGCCCCCACACCCTCAAAAACTCAGGTATGTAGTAGAGAATAGAATTCTCCTTCCCCTTTCCTCTGTCTTCTTTTTAATTAACACTCTATTGTCTTGTGTCCACTTTAAACACCACATTACTACCCTTTTATTTCTTTTTCCACTTTGTTACACACATTACAACATAGGCACCAAACTGCACCACCACTGTCTCGTCTCTTTCTATTTCTATTTCTAGTCTGTTCACATACCACACCCGGTGATTGTAGCCCTCTCTTCTACAGCTGGATCTGCTGATCCTACCTGCTTTGAAGCTTCACTCAGGACCTTTTCTGGTTTTCTGTTCAAAGATTAAAAACATACAATTCTGTGAACAACAGAGTTTTTACTGCAGAAACACAAAGTTGAAGATCTTGAACAAGCTGAAGGAGACTCGGCCTCTACGTCAGTCTGGTTACTGTAAATGTGAAGAAGCTCAAATGTCAAACTGTCCTGCAGAGACACATTTCCTCCTTTTAAAGCCTCATCACACAACAGTTACACAAGCAGCAAAGAACAACTTCTTCCAGGAACCACACTTTATTTTGAAAGGCTCCACAGGAAACAGCAGTCTGACTTTAATGCTGGAGACGACAGCTTCACTCCAGGAAATAAAAAACACAAAGTTTGTTTTATGAAGAAAACTGATCATCAGCTGTTCAGCGTGGCGTTTTTGATCAATAATAAAACCAATAAAATTACTGTCATCTACCAATCATGCAGATTTGTCTTCAGACACAAGATTGATCAAAGTCTGCAGGTAAATCAGAAGTGAGCAGAAGTTTCTACCTTCACGTGTTTGAGTCAAAAGACAAAGTTGAAGAGTGAAATAAAGTTTGAAGTAACGATCCGGTGTACAGCAGCTGTCCTTCTTCCTCGGGTCTCACCTCACCGGCAGCTTCAACCCTGTTATGTTGGCTGCCAGGTTCCACTGAGACTTGAACTCAGATTACTGGAGTCAAAGTCCAGAGCATTAAACATAACCCCATGGACCTGCTGTTGCTATGGTTACCTATCTCTCTCTGTATAACCACCTATAACGTGAGCTAAGACAGTGGGAGATACAGTTCTGATCCCACCTGGAAAAAAGTTCCTGTTAAGTTAATTCTTCTCATCCTGCATCTTCATCCATCTCTAAGAGTTGGACCACTGATCAACCATTGTTGAATCAAAAAGTCTGTTGATCGTAAGAGATTCACTTTTATTTCCATACAGTTGCATCTGGAGATCCCACCAAGATGAACAAATGTCTGCACACAGATGAGATGTGAACACTTCTACATACACCCGCTGTTGATACAATCCTGAGTTTACACAAGTCTGTTTCCGTCCTTTTTACAACACCTTTTATTAAGTTTGTCTTTCAGGCTAAAACATTCTGCTCAAGTCAACATCGTGTTTATTACAGCACACCAGAAGTCCTTCTTTACAACCTTCTTGGTGCGTCTTCCCCGGAGTCCTGCCCCTCCTCTGCTGTAAGAGGTTTTCTTTTATTGCCTTTGTCTCTGCTCGTACCACTAAGTGACCAGTCCTCCTGATCAAAGGTTGTTGTTTGAATGTTTCTTATCAGCTGTCCATCTCTGTGGAAGAGAACTCAGCCTCCAAACATCACTTTACTACTCACACAACAACTCTCACAGTCAAAGGAACTACGTAATAAAACAATAAAGCTAATAATCTAACATTGTTGGGTGGAGCAGTGTAGGACAGCTTAGTAGTCGCTGTGATCATGAAGAACTACTTGTGTTCGGCAACAGGGAACAGAAATTACGTTACTCTCAAAGCCTCGGTGCTGCACAATAAATAAATTACTCTAAACACAAAGTGCAAATCTTAAATCTAAAAGAAACAAGTAATAACATGATGCTGGGAAAAACGGCGCTCCATCTGGAGAATGAGAAGCGTCTGCGTCTATACGCATCACCAACTCTTAAACTGATGTTATTATTATAAAGCTGATTAACAGCATTGTTAAGATCTGGAATGTGATGATCCACCAGAACACTGGACTGATGCAACGATGCACAAGCCTGAAATCCCTTCAGGAGACTGATGCTGGTGTCCCCTGACATCCCCAAACATCTAGTTAAGAACCAGAACAGTCACAATGTGACTAAACACGTCATGACCGGTCAGATGAGACAGCCAAGGGAACGTTTGTATACAAGTCTGGAGTTGTGCTCAAACTCAACATTTACATGTTAACTGGTCTTTTAAAGACACATACACACCTATGGGCAATTTTATTGTGATCAATTAACCTACCCTGCATGTTTTTGGACTGTGGGAGGAATCCGGAGTCCAAGAAATCCTGTCCATAAAAATTATGAACAGAACCAGTAAAACAGGGAAGCCCTGCAGGAGTGTAACACGCACTGGGAACAGATCTGATTTACTGCTGGCAATGTGAACCAAAGTACGACTCTGGTCGTGCAAAGAAATTACCACAAGGTCGGATGCCTTCTCCACATCCACAAAGCACATGTGGACTGGAAGGGCAAACTCCCATAAACCCTCAAGCACCCTGTGGAAGGTAAAGAGCTGATCCAGTATTCCATGACCAGGATGAAGACCACATTGTTCCTCCTGAATTCCTCCGAGGTTCGACCATCAGCCGAGTTCTCCTCTCCAGTAACATGGCATAAACTTTCCCAGATAGGCTGAGAAGTGTGATCCCTCTATAGTTGGAACACCCCCTCCGGTCCCCTTTTTTAAAAAGAGGGACCACCATCCCCGGTTTGCCACTCCAGCGGCACTGTCCCTGACCTCCATGCAATGTTGCAGATGCTTGTCAACCAAGGCAGCCCCACAATATCTACAGACTTTCAACTGACATGTTGCAATTATTTATTTATTTATTTTGTTGTCCCTGGAAGCTTTTCAAGCTTCGTTATTGTTGTCAGTATATATCTAGTGAGTTCTTACCTGTTTTATTCAGACCAAGAAGTTCTTTGAGGAACTGCTCTAAAGATAAAACTCTATGAAGAGTTCCCTTTTAAACTCACTGATTTGTGGGGGTGGTCTGTAGTCAACCCCGCTTCCTGGTAAAACATTTTTTTTAATATCCAGAAGAAGAGTTTGATGAAGAAAGTCAAGTTGAGCTGCCAGGATTTGATTAAGTGCATGAATGATTATTAGGATCCTGTTAGAACTAGGAAGTACAGAGTCTAATGTTCTGTCCATACCAGACTAAAATCACATCTGGACCTGGAGTCATTCAAAGATCACATCAACATCTGTGTTTCATGCATCACGTAGATTAACATCACAGATGTCTTCTGTAATGATTACAAATGACCACAGGTCCCCAGATCATTTGAATCCAGTGCAAATGGGTCATAAGAGGACTTGAACCTCAGATGTATTTATGAAATCACCTCATTTGCCTGAAGGCTTTGTGAAGAAACCAAAATGAGCTGACACATCTGTTTCCCAAAACCCATCATCCTCCCCCTGCTGTCACCCAACTCTTCTACAGAATCCTCCTTGTTATGACTGGAACCTGGATCCCTGCCACAAAGTGAAAACGCCTGAAGAGTTGTTTGTGCTTCATTTATCAAAGAAAGAAAACTTCTCACCACAAAAAAAAAAAACACCACACGTTCAGCAGAAAAAGATAACATTTTTTATATCAATATTAAGAACATTATAAGTAGGTTAGAAATGTAATTTTTGTTCAACAGAGTTGTGTCAGAATAAAAGTCTTTCATAAAAACTTTAACCTTCTAAAAAGTCTCCTATCCATCACTCAACTTCAGTGAAAGGTGGAGAGAGTTCCTCCAAACAAAAAAAGGTCTTTTAAAATCTGTAAATGTGCAGAAAGTAAAAAAAACAAGAAAAAAAACACACATTTGTTAAGGAATGTTCATGACAGGTTACATAACACATGAACATTCCTAAACAAACGTCCCTCTGTCCAGTTTTGTTGAGTCTGTGCGTTGTCCACCTGTTGTGTGTTCAGAGATGATCTTCTGACCATCTGGGTTGGAACACCTGATCCTTTTAAGGTTTGGTTGTCTTTTTATCATCTGGAGCCAGTCTGGTGTTTCTCCTCTGACCTCTGGCATCAACCAGACATTTTCTTAACTGGGTCAACTGGGGTTGCAGGGGGTTCGCAGGGCTGGTCAGGGGACACTTGGCCATCTGCTGCTGGGACCTGGTGGGGCCTCCGAATGACCGGCTGCCTGGTGCACATTCCTACTCTTTGGGACTGATCCTGGATGTTGTGTGAAATTTTCTTAAGGGTCGTCGGAGGTAGGCACACAGAAA
>JABWDQ010000116.1:20000-61173 GCA_014839995.1 Xenentodon cancila | reverse complement strand
CCACCACCAGATGATCCAAGAGCACCTGGCTGCAGACTGCGTAGAGAATGGATCTCCACTGAAGTCCAGTCTGGACCACGTGACCTCCACTCTCCAGTGGTTAGGGTGAAGGTTGTTTCAGGGAGGGGTCTTCCACAGGCAGAAGTCACATGGTTCCAGTCAACACAGTCTGCAGCAGGTCCCACTACCTGCTGCTTTGCTGTGTGTCATGGATCCACTATTACAACCCGATACTAACAAGTGGAAACTTAGTCTGTGCACTTTTTCCTTCTTGTTTCTTTCCCATCATGATCATTTCTGATTTCAGCACATAATCTTATCAGTCTGGTGTCTCAAGTCAAATCCACACGATTGTTGAGTGATTAACAATTTTATTTTGTGAGGAACAGATACATTTTCTTAATAGAAGAAACTGAGGATTTTACTTCCTCAAAACTAAGTAACTCCTTATTTGTAAGTTTACTGGAGGAAGTAGTGCTCGATAAGCTGTCCAACCGGTTTGTCAGGATGCACCGCTCAGCCTTGCTCTTGACCCTGGTGTCTCAGCGTATCTCAGTCTTCCACTTTAATCTGGAGGATGCACGTAGCTGCTCCTGTTTACCAACACAGCTACAGACCAGACTCTACTTGTACCTGCCGGGAGGTTCATACTTGATTTCACTTCACGTTCTGCTCATGGACATAGGCGATACACCTGCTGCCACCCAGTCTCAGGTAAGTACTCGACATGTCAACAAAACGTTTTTTGAAGCAGCGTTGAAATCCAGAGTACTGCAGATGAAATTAACAGACATTTTTACCAAGGAACGTTGACCTGGTTATACAAAATTACTTCAAACTTTTGGAAAGTTTTAGCTTATTAAATATTTCTATCTCTTTAAACAGCTCGATTTTCTTTCAACACTAGCGTCTAGTCTAGTTCCTGGTAACCGATCGGGGGAACATTCCCTCTGCTGTACACTGACTGGTTACGTATAATACAGCAGGTATGTGAGGAATTTCCTTCAGTGCGTTCAGGACAGATAAAAGGGCGAGGCGCTTTTTAATTTACTATTTTTTTAACTGTGAGCATATCAGAGTGTTTGGGGGTGTTGGGGGCAGTATTAAAAAGTCATGTAGATACACAATAGACACACACATATGTATAAATAACTATTCCATCCATGCATTATCTATTCCCGCTTACTCTGTCTCTGGTTCAAGGGGGTCTGTTGGAGCCTATCCCAACGCATAGCAGGCGAAAAGCAGAGGTACACCCTGGACAGGTTGCCAGTCTATCCAGGGCCACATAGAAACACACTCACATCTGTACACACACACTTATTTGAACATATAAATACATACATATACACAAAAAGAATAATAATACACAAAAAGAATAATAATACTAATAATAACTCATACTTAAATACTTACTTCCTTTAAATAGTTATCTTACAATTCCATTGTTGGATCCTATCATCATTGGTCACCGCCCCTAACATCCTCGTCGCCCTAGGCTATCCCAAGCCCTCCTAGGCAGCGAATACAACCAAGAGAAGGGTTAGGGTTAAGGTTGGGATTAGGGCCCCACACCCCCTCCCAGTACAAACCATTACCAGCTAGAGACTCTGCAGCCTCGAGAAAACAAGATTGCGAGATGCCCATGGACCCTAACATATCGTGCCCCCATCCTAGCAAGCACAGTGCCGCAGATGGTCCGCCAATCCATCAGCACCCCGCAACACGTCCCGGCCGCTACAGCGGTGACAACAAACTCCAATAGCCGACCAGTGCCGGACAGCCAAAAGGGGGGGAGGGTACACCGGGAGAAAAGAGGGACAAAGAAACCCCGGAAAGCGCAAGCAGCCACCACCCCAAGTCCGCCACCACACAAAGCCAACAGCGGAAGCCCAGGGGGAGGGAAAGCCGACACCTGATGGCGGCACAAAGCCAGGCAAATGGAGCCCGCCAACACATAACGGCACGCCCAAACAAGACAGCAACCTGCCACTACACTACCCTCACCAGAAAGCCTCCCCAGAGGCCAGCCCTCGTACCTAAACCCACCAGACAAGGCGTATCCCAGATATCTCCACCGCAGGACCAGCAGTTACACACCCACACCCACACCCACACCCACACCCACACCCACACCCACACCCAGACAGTAGAAACGATAGCAGCAAGAAGGTGTTGGTTAAATTTTGTGCACACTGTGTACAGACTTTTGTGTCTTTAAATCCCATTAAAAAATATATTTTTTCCCCTTAAAATGAACTCTGTGTTGTATTGTATAAGTTGTAAATATGCATTAGAGGTAGACATTAATATATTTTTTACAAATTTGGGGACAGAAGTCAGAAGTCTAAATCTTGTTCCCATTTAGTTGATGAGACATATACTGTTGGGTTGTTTATTGCAATTAACATATAATATTTGGAATTAAATTTTATGTTGATTAATAATTTGAGTTAAAGCTGGAATCAGTGCTGAAGGGTTGAGGTTGGGTTTTTTACTATTTATTTTCGTCTAAACAGCAGATTTAATCTGAATATTCTAGAAATTGATTTCCTCCAATGTTATAGTTCTGTATGAGTTGAGAGAAAGGAACCAGGATGTTTTCATAGATATCTTTAAGATGCGTGATGCCTTTAGTGACCAATGATGACAGATTTAATGGTTTCCTGTTTTTCAGAAAATCCGGATTATTCCAAATGGGAGTGTACTTACATGGTGATACTGTGGTGTTGACCATTTGGTAAAAGTCCAACCAGGCCATCAGAGTTGAGGATATAACTGGGTTTTTGAAACAGGGGTTACGAGTAATAGAACGGCTTATAAATGGCAAATCAGAGATATTGATTTCTTTACAAAATAATTGCTCTAGCTCTATCCAGTAGCAATCACACTGATTATGTTTGATCCATTTATGAACATATTGGAGTTTATTTGTAACAAAGTAGTGAAGGAAGTTTGGAGCCTCCAGACAACCATTTAATTAATTTTTTAGTGGCGTTGATATTTTAATTCAATTTTTTTTTTTTTTTTGTTTTTATGATAATACAGTGTGATCATCAAGTCTAGAGATTTGAACCAGGGAGGGCTGGAGGCTTGATGGGAATCATTGAGAAAAGATAGTTTATCCTAGGAAGTATGGTCATTTTTACTGTGGCAATTTTACCAATGAGGTTTATTGGTAAATTTATCCAGTGTTTTAGGTTTTCTTCTATTGTTTTCAAAAGTAAAACTGTTCTGTTAGTGAAGTCATAAAACAGTTCGGTTCAGTGTGGTTGTAGAACTGTCCAACCAGTTCGTCAGGATGCACCGCTCAGCCTTGCTCTTGACCCTGGTGTGTCAGCGTATCTCAGTCTTCCACTTTAATCTGGAGGACACTGCTGATGCACCGCAGCAGAGGGAGTTCAGTGTTCGGTGAGGTTGTAGAACAGTTCTGTTAGTGAAGTCATAAAACAGTTCTGTTAATGAAGTCAATAAACAGTTGTGTCCAGCGTGGTTGTAGAACCCTCAGCCTCAGCAGCTAAACTGTAAACATATTGTCTTCATGTCTTCCATCTTTTAACTGGAACACCAAAATATATATGAAATGCACTTCCTGAGTTCCAGCTCCACTCCATTGGATGCCTTTACATTTGACCTGATTTAATTGCTGTTAAGTGCTCTAGATCCACCCCACCTACCTGAGCCGTCTTGTAGTTACATTCCTACGTGTTCTCTCAGATCAGTTGTCCAGATGTTCCTGGGACTGTTTCTGCTCATTAGACGAACCTCTTCTGTCCAGGTTTTATTATTTATTTTATTTTATTTCTATTATTTCTCTTTGTCTAATTTCATGTTTTTATTTGATCTGATTTTAATGTGTTTAATGTCTGTCATTTCATTTTAGATATGTTTGAGCACTTAAAAATACTTCTATGTATGTTGTGTGTATGTCTTTTATACATATTAATACTGCCCCCCCAACACCTCCAAAATACTCAGATACTCTCAGATATGCTCACAGTCCTACCTGCATCACCAACACACTGCACATACAGCTGCACACGGCACACACCAAAATAAAACTAAAGTAAATAGAAAGCTCCTCCCCCTTGTCTCTGTCCTCTCTTTGCTTGTAACACCTGATTGTCCTGTGTCCACCTTTACTCTACACAAACACGTTACAGACTCATTTAAACAAACGCTACAACACATCACACAGACACCAACTGAACCCATCAATGTCTCGTCTTTCTTGCTCTTTTGTGTCTCTTCATGTCTTTTACATTCCACCCGGGGATCTTAGCCCTCTTTGGGCTCAAAGCACTGTTGATCAGAGCAGCGTTACATGTCTGTTTGAGGGACAGGTACAGGCATGTCAGTTGTCTTCTTTCAATAAACATCCAGTGCAGTTTCGGCAGTTGATGATGACAGCAACAAGAGCAAAAAAGGAGCTTCCTGTTACCCAGGATCCTCCAGGTCCCTGAACCAGTGAGGCCTAATGAACACTACAACATGAAGTAATATCTGTCATTAAGCCCACCGCTGCTGCTTCTTCTAACATTCTTCTTTCTTTTACCTCTATTAGGGATCATTTATTGAGTCCATCAGTGTGCACAGAGTTAACCAGGGTGCAGTAACGTGACACCTGAAGCAGTTGAAGGGTGGGCTCAGACTAGTACCTGGGAGCTTCTCTGACTCAGATCTGTCGATATCAGACGTGAAGCTGAGCATCGGCAGTAAACTGTGATGGAGCCATAAACAAGGCTCATCTGTATCTGTTATATATGTGGTCATTGTGTTCTTAACCATTTATTATTTCAAATGGCTTGATGAGTATTTAAAATGGCTTGATGAGAGTGTGAGTATTTCTAGGTTTTCTTTGAGTCATTGCCTCCATGAGTCACCACCTTGTGGTGTTGAAGGGATACCAGGTGTTATATTATCGAGGGCGGTTGTCCCAGGTTGGGTTTTTCAAGGCAAATTAGTACTGGGGGAGGTCAGGATCCAGGTCAGGATCCAGGGTGGGAGCCAGGTCTGGAGTGACTGGCCTTTACCCTCCATGGGGCGTGGCCGTAGCTGGAGGCATGTGACTGGACTTTGGTACAGTTTTATGTCTGGTTTCTGTTGAATTGTTCTCTGAAAACATTTGCTCCTCGGCTCCTCTTGGTTGCACCTTCAGCAGCTTGTACGGCTGCTTCAGTCTGTTGGGTCTGTCCATTAACAAAATAAACTTAAAGAGCCAGCTGGTTCTCTCTTTATTTCAGCCTCACATCCCGTTATTATTCTTTTTAAATGCTTTGTTCTGTAACGAGCTGTGTCTGAGGTCATCAGAAGAGTCTGATCACATGACCCTCTGAACACATTGATCACTCACGTGACAATAGACTTTAATTGAGTTTTATCACATTTCCTTCTTTACCTCCACACATTAGTGGGTTTTACGTGTCTGAAAACTGAAAAGCAGCTGATTCTCTTTTTCTGCAACATTAAACACCTTAAACCAGCTGAGATCTGACATCTCTGTTAAAGTTTGGCTCCTTGTTTGGATACAACCGATCATTCTATGAATGTTAAATGATGGTAATTTGGCATCAAAGATTGTCTGTCGACATATTAACTGAAACTTACAGAAATAAAGTCGTCAGTGTCAGCTCACTTACATGTCGGTGGATGCGTGTATGTTCTGGGCTGAAGCTGCTGGACTTCATGTAGTGGTCTGATTGTTAAACTACAGCTGATCTTTTTACTTCATCAGCGGTGTGTTTCCTCTGCAGATGACGGTAGGATGGTGATTTAGATTTGAAATCACCAGCATGGACCACAGTGAGGACACAGAGGAGGAAGTTCCTTCTTCTAAATCCACGTCGCCTGGAGAAAATGAGGACCAGAGCAAAGCTCAGAGGTGAGGTGATCATCTCTAACTGTCCATGATTGTTCTGGCTGTCGGAGCTCAGCATTAACGTCACAAAGCCATTATTCACAGAACAAACCTGAACTTCAACCCGAACCTGGACCTAGATCTGGACCTTCTGCTGCAAACAGCTCAGCAGCATCTACTGACACAACATTTGTATGAGGGGTCCTCTGTGCTGAAAATATGGGCCCCCATCTAGGACTGAATGCTGGTTTCATATTGGTCCAGTGTGAATGTCCCACTTAGGTTTTTTTGATGTGGTTGTCCTAAGTGGGACACAAATGTTGGTGCCCATTCATCCTCCATGTACCTGAACATAACCATTATGAGCAATTCACATGGTCCAGCGTGGACAATCCCGTACATGAAGCTGTTTTTCAGACCGTTTACTTGCCAAAGGCCCACCTGAGATATAGATCACAACGTGGTGGTGAGCATATACCACGTCCATCTGAAAGGACTTCACATTGCACATGAGCTAAGACTCGTCTCCACGTTCTGTGTTTGACTCGTCATACTAAGCAGTGCACAGTTCAGGAATGGTAGGAAGGAAAATGTTTGTGGTTTTTCTAACCGTGAGTTCTTTCTGAAGTTGTATTGTCCTTTTAGCAGAAGAACTTGCTCACACCTGACCTTGATCACAGCACAGTCCAGTCAAATCAGCAGAAATATCCTGGATGGGATGGGACACTGACACTGACTCATGTTCTTATTTTTAGGACAGAAGAGGAGAGACCAGCAGATCAACCTCTCCTTCAAGATGATAAAGATCCAGAAGACCCAGAAGATCCAGCAGTTTCAGCAGGTAAGAGATCAGCGACGTCAGACGGCAAATGTCAGCCCACTGCTCCTGGTGTAACTAGTGATGGGTTAAAAGCAGAGGACTACTTTCAGGGTGTTTCGTGAGATTATATACTGACAAATGAAGAATATTATTAATTTCTACCACGGTCATTGCAGCAGGTGTACTAGTCAGTTTAGTTACTCAGCTGATGTACAGGAGGATCATCGTGACCAGCTCTGGTTGGTCTGAAAGGGTCTAACCTGCACCGGATCGGCTGGTTTGGAAAAGTACAAGCAAAAAACGGTGCCGCTACTCTGAGGAATCCAGACTCCCTGAAGAAGCAGCGCTGTGAATGTAGGAAGGAGGCTCCACAAAGATGCTGAAAAGATTCTGGTCACAGTTGACTTGTCGCATTCAACTATTCAGCTGCCATCATTGTATAATCGTACCATAGTTTTTACTATGATTTCTATGTTCCTTCGTTTAACCGGGTAAATTTTTCTGAATATAAAATCTCTTCTCCTAGAGCGCCTCCTGCTGTTACCATCAGGAGGAGATCAGTTGACTCCTCGAGCCCCTCGCAGCTGAAGTGACCAAAGTGCACAATAGTTTCTTCACCATCAGAAAAACAGAGACAGTCATAGTAGTGGTTCTGTTTCTGCCACAAATGTAGTCTGATGACAAACTAAAACCCGACCAGAGAAGAACCCTGATTCACACACATTCTTGTTACATTTCTAAATGAGGACACTCAACAAGACATGTATGAAGACACAAAAGGCCAAAGTTTGAGTTACATTCACGTCTACGTCTGCTCCTCCTCCCTGCAGAAACCATCAACAAGATTCGACCGAAGTTTGTGAACGGAGTGTCGATAGAAATCCTCAAACAGCTCATTGACTTGCTCTTATCAGAGGGTGTCCTCAGTCGTCCAGAGAAAGAGGACATTCTTGAGAAGAACCAAACCAGAGCAGATAAGGCGCGAGACTTCATCGACTGTGTCACAAAAAAAGGACCTGAAGCCTGCAGGATGATGCTGAAACATCTGCAAAGCAAAGATCCAACTTTGTCCCGTCACCTGGGTTTGTACCTTGATCCAACTGTTCGGAAAGGTAAGAACGTACAAACGCTGAGCGTGAGTGCATAACGTACATGCCGGATCACCTTCACTGTAAAATGATGTAATATTAGTCCATTTTCACCAACATGCCCTTCACTGAGCGGTTCATGAGACATATGCTGAGATAATGAGTCTCTTCACCTCCAGACCTCAATTCTTTGCTCAGAAGTGTCTTGTTCAGGGTTTTTGTGTTTGGGATTTGTTTTCTTCTTCTGTTTCTTGGGTTTTCTGGTTTTATTTTAATGATTTATTTCATAGTTTCTTAAGTCAGCGTGTGTGGTTGTCTTTCTTTTTGTGGCCCTGTGATGGACTGGCGATCTGTCCAGGGTGAACCCCCCCTTTGATCTGAAGAGAGCTGGGATAGACTCCAGCAGACTCCCCGAAGCTGAAGTTTTTAATGTAGCTAAAAGAAAATTCCAGTTGACTCCATCAAAAACTTTTTCTGCATCTAACGTGGCTATGATGGTATCTTGCTGTTGTAAAGCTGAGGAATGAATTAAATCAAACAGCCTGCATGTGTTACCGGTGTGTGTCTTCCTTTAATGAAACCGGTTTGGTCTGGACGGATTATGTAAGGGGGACTTCTTCAGTCCTGAGAGCTGGAGCTTTGCTAATGATTTTTAAATCTACATTAAGAGAGATGGGACCATAATGTGATGGAAGTGTTGGGTCCTTGTTGGGTTTTTGGAGATGTGAGATAACTGCTGTGTTCATACACTTTGGACCTCTTGAGTTTACTTGTATTTCAGTTATTGATCTGAGGAATAGTGGAGACATGACAACAACAGAGTAGCAGAAGATGAGGAACAACGAAGAACAACAACAAAGAAGACGTCAATATCTGTGCATGTTGTTCTTCTACGTCTGCTTCAAATCTGCTGCATTTGCTAATTGTTCTAACTAACCGATGCTAACGCAGAAGGGCGTGCAGTGCCACCTAGTGTCGTGGAGTCCAACCTCACTTTCCACCTCACTCAGTAATTCTCTTTCCATGCATGTATACAGGAATTTCTCTGAAACTCCAGTTAAATCCTTAGCTTGATTGCTGCCAATAGCTCGATTAAATGTGCATGTAACCGTACTGACTGAGGCGTTCCCAAACCCCCCAGGAGGCCTAATCTCTCCAGCATATCCTGATATTCTATGGGAATCTTTCCCAGTTAGACACACTCAAAACACCCCTCTGGAAAGGCATACAGATGTGACCTTCACCAGATGTGTGAACCACCTCAAATGCCTCCTAATCTGCAGGAGAACTGATTCTACTTCAGGTTCCTTCCAAATAGTGGAAATTCTCCTCGCACGTTTAAAGGAAAGTCCAGTCACCCCCCAGAGGAAACTGGATTCTTTTGGTCACCTTCTGAGGTCCAGCAAAAGCAGGAAAAACATGTCCACAGAGCCAGAAAAAGCTTTTGTGATATCTGAAGTCAATTTAGAAACTTAAAATCTACTCATCTAGAAACAAAGAAGTATACAGTAAAACATACACTTGTGAAAAAGTCTTGCTGTTTTATCAAAGTTAAAAAAACCATCCATATTTATTTTCAGAGCCAGTTTTCCATCCAGACGGTCCCATACAAATGGTTTTGTTCTTAAAGCAAAGATCCCAACACGAATCAAAAGCTTGAACTGACCGATGAAACATCATGGAAGCTGGGCTCCCAACCCTGTTGCCCTCCACATATCAATGTATTGAATATAGTCAACAGGAAGGTTCAGCTTTTGTTCATCAAAATCCATAAGATGATCCCTGAAGTATGTTTACAGGCAAGAAACAACATAGTTATCTTGGTAGACATCCTGCATCACAAAACCAACTGAGGATTTCCAGACTTTCACTAAAATAATTATTGTAATCATACAGAAAGTTCAAAGATCACATAATACGGAGATAAAGGTGAATATGGCGTAAGATGTTTGCAAATGGACCCCCCCGAAAACTAAGCTATGAAAACAGAATACCTGCATTGTCTTACTCATGCATTACTGACATTTAACTACAGTCTGAGATATTCAATTGAAAATGCGACAAACCTGCAGAATTTGATTACTTTACTTTGAAGCTAAAACTGATTATTGTGTCGGTTCTTTTGTCCGTTAGGGCTCCTTCAAACATGTCAGCGTCAACTCAAGTCTAAGCTGACGAACAGGCTGGAGTCTGTCTTTGAGGGGATTGCTAGACAAGGAAACTCAACCCTTCTGAATGACATCTACACAGAGCTCTTCATCACAGAGGGGGAGACTACGGAGGTCAACAATGAACATGAAGTCAGGCAGATTGAAGCAGCATCCAGGACATTAGACAAACAAGAAACAAGAATTAGACAAGAGGACATCTTTAAAATCCCAAACAGAAGAAAGAAACCCACCAGAACCGTGATGACGAAGGGAGTGGCTGGAATCGGGAAAACCGTCTTAGTACAGAAGTTCACTCTGGACTGGGCTGAAGACAAAACCAACCAGGACATCCAGTTACTGTTTCCATTCACCTTCAGAGAGCTGAATGTGGTAAAAGATGAAGAGTTCAGCTTGGTGGAACTTGTTCATGAATCCTTTAAGGAAACTGCAGAAATATTTGATTTTGAAAATTTCCAGGTTGTGTTCATCTTTGATGGTCTGGATGAGTTTCGACCTTCTCTGGACTTCCTCAAAACTAAAACCATTAATGACCCTAGAAAAACCACATCGGTGAAAGTCCTGCTGACAAGCCTCATCAGAGGGAACCTGCTTCCTTCTGCTCGTGTCTGGATCACCACGCGACCTGCAGCAGCCAATCAGATCCCTCCTGAATATGTTGATGTGGTAACAGAAGTCAGAGGGTTCACTGACCCACAGAAGGAGGAGTACTTCAGGAAGAGGTTCAGAGATGAGTCCAGCATGATCATCTCCCACATCAGGACATCACGAAGCATCCACATCATGTGCCACATCCCAGTCTTTTGCTGGATCACTGCTACAGTTCTGAAGGATGTGATGAAAGCCAGAGAGGGAGGAGGTCTGCCCAAGACCCTGACTGAGATGTACATCCACTTCCTGGTGGTCCAGACCAAACTGAAGAAGGTCAAGTATGATGAAGAACCTGCAACAGATCCAGAGAGCAGGAAGATGATGGAGCATCTCGGAAAACTGGCATTTGAGCAGCTGCAGAAAGGACATCTGATCTTCTATCAATCAGACCTGAAGGAGTCTGGCATCAATGTCGAAGAAGCTGCAGTGTGCTCAGGAGTATTTACTGAGATCTTTAAAACGGTGAAAGGCCTGTACCAGGACAAGGCCTTCTGTTTTATCCATCTGAGTGTTCAGGAATTTTTAGCTGCTCTTCATGTCCATCTGACCTTCATTGAGTCTGGTGTTAATCTGTTGAAGCTGACAAACCCACTTAGAACCTTCATGACAAGTAAACAGGATCTCTTTTATCAGAATGCTGTAGACAAGGCCTTACAAAGTCCAAACGGACACCTGGACTTGTTCCTGCGGTTCCTTTTAGGTCTTTCACTGGAGACCAATCAGAATCACCTACAAGGGATGCTAAGTCTAAAAGGAAGTTCACATGATGTTGAGAAAACAGCCCAGTACATCAAGAAGAAGATCAAGAAACTTAAAAATGCAGAGAAAAGCATCAACCTGTTCCACTGTCTGAATGAACTCAATGATCATTCTCTGGTGGAGGAGATCCAGCAGTCCCTGAATTCAGGAAGTCTCTCCACAGATAAACTGTCTCCTGCTCAGTGGTCAGCTCTGGTCTTCATCTTACTGTCATCAGATAAGGATCTGGAAGTGTTTGACCTGAAGAAATACCTATCTTCAGAGGAGGCTCTTCTGCAGCTGCTGCCAGTGGTCAAAGCCTCCAAGAAAGCTCTGTGAGGACAAACACAGACCCATCTGTTTTAATTACAATCAAATGTTGTGTTCATGGAGAAAATCAGTTCAGTTCACTGTTCAGCTGAGTTCAGGTTCATGTAGGACCAGTTCTCAACAATAATTCATTTCAGGAAACTTTACATGAAGACGAATGCAGCGATCACTTTGATCCAGACTGTAGTGCAGCGATACTTAATGATCAATAGTTGAATTAATCAGTATTTATTTAAATGATGTGATTTATTCATTTGTTGAATGACAAAATCAAAGTTTAAACTACATAATTATTTCCCTTTCATCTCCTCTGCAGGTTGAGTGGCTGTAACCTCTCAGAGGAGGTCTGTGCAGGTCTGTCCTCAGTTCTCAGCTCTCAGTCCTCCAGTCTGACAGAACTGGACCTGAGTAACAACCACCTGCAGGATTCAGGACTGGAGAAGCTGTGTCCTGGACTGGAGAGTCCACACTGTAAACTGGAGTCTCTCAGGTCAGAATCCCTCAAGTGTTGAACTGCTGACCGTTACAACTGTGGTTGATGTTGAATCCAAGGGGATGGTACCGACTGTCCAGACCTCTGCAAGTGCTGATCCTTGTGACGGCGCTGCAGTCTGTAGTCCTGAGCCGGTAGTTTAGAGTATCTAAGTGAGTTTGCTGCCGCAAACCCAGCCAGAACCTTGTCCATCCTGCTCAGCATGACTGAGCCACAGCTGACAGCCAGTGGATCCTGGTTCTGAGGGGAGGTGACTGATGACGTGGGGCTCGTTACTCTCTCGCTGCCGTAACTCAAAGCCTCCAGTGGCTACGTGGTGTTCAGCTGGTCTGTTACGGTTGTAGCTGCTGCTGAAGTTTGACTGTGTAGACATTTATCTGCATAGAAGGACTTCGTCACCACTTCAGGTACCTCATCTCCAGGCTTGAGGCTGTCCAGCACATGTCTCTGCAGGTCATAGGTCACCCAGCAGGGACTGCAGGTCGGGTCAAAGGGAAGTACCTGCCACTGATGTCCTTCAGGAGGACGATGGGTCTGCAGATCCCACCACAGGAACCTCAGCAGGGACTTATCTTCTGAGAGCAGCTTCTTCATTTGAATCCACTCAACTGCAGACTCAGCTTAGGTCAAACACACAGACGTGTAACTCCAAAGACTGTCCATCACCACGGAAACAGCCAGCAACAGTCCTCAGGAAAGACAAACAAGTGTGAATACAAACACTTTCACATTTTACCAGCTATATAAATAATATCATGATGGTGTATAATAAAGAGTTGATTGTTGATGCACTAATATTGACAGCAGTTTTTATTCATAAATGTAAAAACACTCATGTAGACATGAACTGTAACGAACAGCTCTGAGCTGCTGGCGGTGCAGCGATCTGATTGGTTAGTTCACCTGTCACTCAGCAGACCTTTGAACAGGGATGTTTTAGGATTTTAAAGTGTGTTAGTGTGAAGTTCATGTGAGGGTTCATGTCTGACCTGCATTGGACATCAGTCACCGCGTTCTGTTGGAGAACCAGTTGGTTTCTGATAGTTTTACAGGACTAGTTGGACCAGCAAGTTGAATTTATCAGTATTTATTAAAATCAAATATATTTATCAAATATATTTAATGACATAATCAGTTTTTAAATAACCTCATTATTTCCCTTTTCTCTCCTCTGCAGGTTGAGTGGCTGTAAACTCTCAGAGGAGGTCTGTGCAGGTCTGTCCTCAGTTCTCAGCTCTCAGTCCTCCAGTCTGACAGAACTGGACCTGAGTAACAACCACCTGCAGGATTCAGGACTGGAGAAGCTGTGTCCTGGACTGGAGAGTCCACACTGTAAACTGGAGTCTCTCAGGTCAGAATCCCTCAAGTGTTGAACTGCTGACCGTTATAACAGTGGTTGATGTTGAAGGATGTTTTAGGATTTTAAAGTGTGTTAGTGTGAAGTTCATGTGAAGTTCATGTCTGACCTGCATTAGACATCAGTCTCCGCGTTCTGTTGGAGAACCAGTTGGATTTCTGATGGTTTTAGATGACTAGTTAGTGTTACCAGCTGACAGATTCCTCAACCTTAGTAAGGGGACCCCCAAGGACCTTCAGCCCCTTTAGCCTGTGTTGAGTCGCTGTGGCAACAACACGTAAACCAAACCCGAACTTGGTCTGCATTTGAGAGCAGCAGTTTATTCATCACTGCAGGGATGATGTACAGCTGATCTCATCAGTGTCCAACTCTTCCATCGAGGGAAACAATGTAGTGGATTTTCTCAACGTCCAATTATTTAACTATTACCTTAAAAATAAGCCTTAAATCTATAGTGGTAAATTACTGATGAGAAGTCTCCACGGAGCAATGATGAGACAGAAACAGCTGGAGTCCAAGTCTTAATGCTGGTTTATTGTAGGGTTACAATAGCACCATGCATGAGAAGTAGCCCGGGCTAAGTCTGAAAATCTACAAAATACCCCCTATTTTTATACTGTTTTTCGGGCTTGGGGACACTCCCCTGGGCCCCTTTTCTTCTTTGTTCTGTCTTCTTTGATTTTCTTCCATTAAGTATTATCTATCCTTCTTACCGGAGTCTGGTCTGATCCTTCTGGGTTTTTTAAAAAACATACACATGGCCCTTCCTCTACCTAGAGGGGTAGTCCTTACACATGATGCCCCTTGTTTCCTACATTACCCAGATCATAAGATGTTGGTACACTTCTCCCTACTGCCTTACTTCTGAGTCCTACAGGCCATATATGAGTGTGTACACACATCAAGGGCATCATACCCACACCTGTTCATCAAAGGCATTGCCTCAACGCCTTATCTGCCCCTGTTATATAGCAATAATTTTGTTGTGACAGGTTAATGAGGCAGCTGGCTCTCTGGGTCCCCACAAGTATCTCTGCTTCCACTAGGCTCACACCAGTATCTCTCCTTCCGCGGGCTCTTCTCCTTTCATCATTACAAATAGGCTTACATGTTGCGTTACAGTTCTCATGGTAAGTATAAATTCAGTGTTTAGACATCATTCAGTGATTAGACGCCAACCAGTTACTACAACAACTAAACCAAAACCAGACAGGAGCTTGGAGACTCTTCACTTTCAACCACAGAATTCCTGCCTTCTTTTCTTTTCCCCCTCGGCACAAACATCTGACGTCTCACACTACACCGCTCACTAACGTCTCAGACCTCCTACATCAACTACACTACACAGTCATTAATGCTTCTCCCCAGTCTCACTGAAACTTTCACTGACATTTAAGTACAAAGGATATCAAATAACAACATGCAGCCACAGTGTCCAAACTATACACCACATTCAAGTAGGTCTGTGCATTTTCCTGGAACTTTTCCATTCAGATCCTGGGAAGTTTGTTTTCTTTAACTCAGCGAACACCCATCAGTCCTTGGAGGAGACCCAGTTTCCAAACTTCTCTGGGGCTCTGTGGACCTTCTGGGGTCTCCACAGCGATGTGAAGGATGACGGATGGCTCCTGTTGCCGGCCTCACCCAGCTGTGACATGACGATGTGGGCAGGATGCTGGCTGTTGCTGGTGAAGCTTGTGATGATGAGCAGGGACCCTGGGACCGCCCACAGCTGCATTCTGTCTCTCTGATGGGGCGTCCCAAAGGTTAAGGGGACCCACATCTGGATCAGCAGTGGCTTATGGCACCTCCACTGGTGACCATGTGTCGGTGCTCTGGAAGACCCAGCTGTTGTCCAGCTCCGATCGGGAGTCGTCATCATGATGGATGACTTTGACCTTTGACCTCTGGCTTTTCTGGATGCAGTCGACCAAATCATCCAACAGACCCCCGATGAAGTAGAGACTCATGTGAGAAGGACAGGACTTCTTCACTTTGGTCTTCACTGCTTTTTAGTGCAGCAATATTTAATAATTAATAGTTCAAGTTATTATTGTTCATGAAAATATCTTATTTTTTGTTGTTGTTAAATGACATAATCAACTTTTAAATAACCTCATTATTTCTCTTTTCTCTCCTCTGCAGGTTGAGTGGCTGTAACCTCTCAGAGGAGGTCTGTGCAGGTCTGTCCTCAGTTCTCAGCTCTCAGTCCTCCAGTCTGACAGAACTGGACCTGAGTAACAACCACCTGCAGGATTCAGGACTGGAGAAGCTGTGTCCTGGACTGGAGAGTCCACACTGTAAACTGGAGTCTCTCAGGTCAGAATCCCTCAAGTGTTGAACTGCTGACCGTTACAACTGTGGTTGATGTTGAAGGTTTGTTGGAGAGAGAATTGTAATAATTGTAACTGGGTTAGATCGGGTTGAAGCCTGCAGACAGTCGTCACAACTGTGTTGGTGATGATGAGGAGAAGTTTCTATTTAATGGAGTGAGTCTGGATTGTACTGCAGAGAATATCAGGAAGTGTGAAAAGTTATTCCTGTTGCTCTGATCCATTTTATCCAAAGCAGCTAATGTACTCTGTCACTCCAAGTTTACCCAAATTAATAGTAGGAGACTTCATCTTAACAGATAAAACTGCAGCAGTGATGTTCTCACGTCTGCCTCTAAAACTTAATAGTTTAATGATTATAATGGAAGGATGTCAATAGCAGTGGAGCCGGCTGTTGCAGTAAACGGCCGGAATAACCGGAGGTCAGAGACTCATTTTAAAATCTGTCATAAGATATACCCGGTGCCTGAATTTCTACATAAATAATTTAAATTTGATATGACAGGTTCACTTGTCCTGTTTCAAATAAATGTTGAGTGACATTGGAGACTGGCTGTCTTTAAAAATAGCAACATTCCAGATTTTACTATTCACTGTAGAACGCACATCCTCCGTTAATCTCTAAGTTTCAGGTTTGCGACGCCAAATGTTCTGTGCTTATTTACTACGTCTTAAATCTGATTTCTGCGCACATCCTCCGTTAATCTCTAAGGTCATGACGCCAAATGTTGTGAAATATTTACTATTTTACTTAAATCTGATTTCTGTGTACATCTTCCGTTAGTCTCCGAGTTCGTGACGTCAAATGTTGTGTGAAATTTTCTTAAGGTTCGTTGGAGGTAGGCACACAGAAAGCACACACAGACTCTGATGAACAATATATATATATTTATTTTACGCAAAGCATAGCATAAGCAATCTATTTGGTTATATAGGCAAAACACACACAAAGAATATAACTTGGATTATATGAATGAAGCATGCATATAGAATATTATACAGGTATTTCACACAAGTTCACTCACAAAATCACACTCACTGTGATTCTAGCAGGATCAATCACTTTGGTTTTCATATATACATAAACCACATCTACTGTGATGCTAGGACCAACCTGTGTCCCCCGCAGCGCACAGCCAAAGTCAGTCACTTCAGTTTATCAAAAATGCATTACTCACACAAACTTAAGTTTATCATAAATGCATTATTCTCATTTACTATGATGCTAGGATGAAAGTGTCGTTCACCCCCTGCAGAGCATAGCTCCAAACAACCATCGGAGAAGCGTTCCATCCTTACCGTTGACACACGGACTGGAGAGCCAAACAGTCCCGGTAAAAGCAGCTTCCAACCTTGCTGGGCATCCGTACGTGACCCGCAGCTGACCCCGACCCGGACAGAGACTTTCCGTCGCTATATTCTCTCGTACAAGGGCCGTGTGTGAGATGGGGGGGCCAACCCCTCCCCACAGACAGACCCTGCTCTTGGGAACAGATCCTGATGTACAAAACATGTTTTGTAAACCAGGAACCGTTCTCAGAACATGCTATCAAAACAACAGACTTTTCCCAGCTCTACTCACAAAATAACAAAAACTTCTCTCAGGCACACAAAAGAAATAACAAGACTTTTCTCAGATATAAGCGAACAATTAAAAAAACATCTTACATAACCAATGTTTGGTCAGACCAGGACAACTAACAATAATTCTCCTTACACTGTCTTGTACTACATTAATGATCTTGACAACAAAACATCTGAAGTAGTGAATATTGTTTTCTTGCTTAAATATCACCTACATTGTTGTAAGTGAAGAGACTCTGCCACATGTTTGATCATTTTTGAATGAGTTCAAACTTTATTATTCCTCATTGAGACTTCTTAAATCTAAGTGTGGTAGAAGAAAATCCACAAATGTATCCAGATTCCTTTTGTCCTGAAAACCTGCTCCACTTTCTTTATCCACCTGACACTACTGTTTGTATTTTATTTACAGTCCCATGTCTTCAGTTCTTTTTTGTTTTGTTTTTTATTGCACAGTTCATTGCTCCTCCAAAACATGTTGGACTCTATTTTGTTGAATAAAATAAAAACATAAGCTGTGACCGGAGCAGGGAGGGGCTTCTGCACGAGTACTGGGTTGCCTCGAGAGTCCTTTGATACAGGAGAGGAGCCCACGGACGCACCGGAGTCTCGCACAGAAACAATTAAAAAACGATTCGTGATTTCAATTCAATTCAATTCAATTTTATTTATATAGCGTCTATTCCAACACAAGTTGTCTCTAGGCGCTTTCCAGAGACCCAGAACATGACCCCCGAGCAATTATTACATAAACAGCGGCAGGTAAAAACTCCCCTAGTGGAAGAAAAACCTTAAGCCAAACAGTGGCAAGGAAAAACTCCCCTTTGAGAGGGAAGAAACCTTGAGCCGGGTAGAGCAAGAAATAAGAAAGAATAGAGACATAGAGACACCGTCAAAGGTACAAGATAGGATACATTAGTAACTGTCCTTGGTAGTCCAATTAGACTTCTGTGTATATGGGTGATATATGGATAGACGGTGATCCAAGGGGATGAGGACTGCAGGTCGGGATGTCAGCAAGTATCCAACAGACATCCACACAGACAGGTGAAGGCAGACACTGGGATGGTCAGAGGTGGAACTGCAGGTCAGCAAGCAGCTCCTGAGGCTCTGGTCCGCAGGACATGCAAAGAAGAGGAAAAGAAGGGCCAGAAAGCACAAAAAACTACAAGAACAATGGACCACAATTAAGTTTATGGGATATTGTTAATAAATGAGGGTTGAGGTGAAGAAGAGACAGAGAAGGCAAAGAGAAACAGAGAAGGTGAAAGGCACCACTCAGTGGATCATGTTGGTGCCCCCCTGCAGCAGAGGCCTATAACAGCATATCTACACCGAAGCTGTTTAAAATGAGCTGCTCTAATCTGGTCCTGCAGCTGCAGCTTTGACTACTGGCCCTGACACATTAAGGTACTAAATGTACACTAACCATATGCTTTATTAAACAGAAATGTTTTAAGTTTAGTTTTAAAGGTGGAGGTGGTATCAGCCTCCTTAACCCAAACTGGAAGTCGGTTCCATAGTGATGGTGCCTGATAACAGAAAGCCCGTCCTCCAAATCTACATTTCGATACTCTAGGAACTACGAGTAAACCTGAACCCTGAGAACGGAGAGCTCTATTAGGAACGTACGGTACTATCAGGTCTTGCAAATATCGCGGCGCTAGGCCATTTTGGACTTTATATGCCAGTAATAAAATTTTGAATTGGATTCTAAATTTTACGGGGAGCCAATGGAGGGAAGCTAAAACTGGAGAGACGTGGTCTCTCTTGTTGATTCCTGTCAGCACTCGCGCTGCTGCCTTTTGGATCAGCTGGAGGCTGTTCAGAGAATTACTTGGACATCCAGCCAACAACACGTTACAGTAATCTAGTCTAGAAGATACGAACCTAAGCTGTTTGGGACCACAAACAACAACTTCTGTTTTATCAGAATTTAGTAGCAAAAAATTTCTGAACATCCAGTCCTTGATGTCCTTAAGACACAAGTTTGTCTAATGGTTCTGTTTCATCTGGCTTCATATACAAATACAGCTGCGTATCATCAGCATAACAATGAAAATGAATGCTGTGGTTCCGGATAATACTTCCCAAGGGCTGCATGTATAAACTGAACAGGATTGGCCTTAGCACTGAACCCTCCGGGACACCATAGCAGACCCTTGCCTGTACGGACGAAACCTCATGAAGATGAACAAACTGGAATCTATCAGACAGATATAATTTAAACCAGTCTAGAGCTGTCCCTTTAATCCCAACAACATACTCTAGCCTCTGCAGTAAAATGCTGTGATCTATAGTATCAAAAGCAGCGCTGAGGTCCAGCAGAACCAGTATGGACACTAACCCATTATCTGAGGCCATAAGGTCATTCGAGACTGGAACCAGTGCTGTTTCTGTGCTATGATGCATTCTGAACCCTGACTGAAAAATTTCAAATAGATCATTTCTATACAAATGGTCACACAGCTGGCTTGCAACTACCCTTTCCAGAATTTTAGAGATAAATGGAAGGTTGGAAATTGGTCTATAGTTAGCTAAAATGTCTGGGTCAAGAGAGGGTTTTTTAAGTAATGGTTTGATTACTGCGACTTTAAAAGCCTGTGGCACATATCCTAAGACTAGGGACAAGTTGATCTGTTTCAGTATTGTCGGTCCAATAAGAGAGAAAACATTTTTGAGTAGTCGAGTTGGGATTGGGTCTAACAGACACGTGGATGATTTAGATCCATTGACGACTGAGGTCAGCTCAGAGAGGTCAACAGGAACAAAACAGTCTAGAGTCAGGTCGGAGCATAAGGGAGTCGCCGAGGTTGAAGAAATTCCCACAGCCACTGCCGGGAGGGCCTGGCCGATTTCCTCTCTAATTCTGACAATTTTATTGCTAAAGAAGCTCAAAGTCTTCACTACTGAGAGCTGCAGGGATGCACGGCTCAACGGAGTTGTGGCTCTTTGTCAGCCTGGCTACAGTGCTTAACAGAAAACGTGGGTTATTTTTATTATCCTCTATTAACACTGAATAATAGGCTGTTCTAGCTTTGCAAAGCGCTTTTTTATACACTATTAGACTATCTTTCAATGCATAATAAATATCTACAGACCTACTAGAGTACCACTTTCTTTGCATTTTACGCACTTTCTGTTTTAACATACGAATATGTGAGTTAAACCAGGGAGTTAAGCTCCTATGGTTAGAGACCCTCTTTCTCAAAGGAGCAACTACATCTAAAGCTGTATGCAACACATCTGCAGTGCTACCAACAAGGAAATCAACGTCTGCAGAGGTAGAACCGAGGTCACAGCCCTCAACTGCTTCACTATGTTCCACTGTAAGAAGATGAAGAGCAATGGCCTCCCTAAATTTAGTGATAGCGTTATCGGATAGACACCTGCTAAAGTAATTCCTCCTATTATGCGTAACGTTGACAATGTTGAATTCAAACGTTATTAAATAGTGGTCGGATAGGAGGGAGTTTACATGTGACACTAACAGATTATCAAGTTCTACACCGTAGACGAGGACCAGATCAAGAGTATGATTAAGACAATGCGTCGGTTCGTTTCAGACTAGAGACAATTAAAAGTTTCCAATAAGACCTGAAAAAGTTTTCAGATTTGTTGGTAGTCGCTTTTTTCAATAACAAGTAACTAGAAAGGTCTGAAATGTTGCCAAATACAGCAACAAAGACGCTAAGTTGTGCCGGACAACCGGGTCAGGGGAAACTCCCGGTTCTGCTCTCGGACTTTAATTGTGTGTTGCTGAGTGGGGGCTGGTGGGGGAGCTGGGTTCAGGTGGTTTTGGTGTGTGTGTGAATATCCATCCATCCATTATCTGTACCCGCTTTATCCGTTTCCGGGTCACGGGGGTCTGTCGGAGCCTATCCCGACGCATATCAGGCGAAAGGCAGGGGTACACCCTGGACAGGTCGCCAGTCTATCCAGGGCCACATACAAACAACCAATCACACTCACATTCACACCTAGGGAGAATTTAGAAAGATCAATTAACCTACTCTGCATGTTTTTTGGACTGTGGGAGGAAGCCGGAGTACCCGGAGGAAACCCACGCAAGCACGGGGAGAACATGCAAACTCCACACAGAAAGACCCACCGGGCCGGGAATTGAACCGGGAACCTTCTTGCTGTGAGGCAACAGTGCTAACCACTAAGCCACCGTGCTGCCTGTGTGTGAATATGTATAAATATAAATATATAAAATACAGATTCATACTAGTGTTAACATACAACAGTTTTGACATGTGGAACGAAACAATAAAATGAAAATTTAATGGATTTTTGATGGTTTTACAGGACTAGTTGGGCCAACAAGTTGAATGTATCAGTATTAATTTAAATTGTATAATTTGTTCATTTGTTGAATGACAAAACCAAAGTTTAAATGACCTCATTATTTCCCTTTTTTCTCATCTGCAGGTTGAGTGGCTGTAACCTCTCAGAGGAGGTCTGTGCAGGTCTGTCCTCAGTTCTCAGCTCTCAGTCCTCCAGTCTGACAGAACTGGACCTGAGTAACAACCACCTGCAGGATTCAGGACTGGAGAAGCTGAGTCCTGGACTGGAGAGTCCACACTGTAAACTGGAGTCTCTCAGGTCAGAATCCCTCAAGTGTTGAACTGCTGACCGTTATAACTGTGGTTTATGTTGAAGGATTGTTGGAGAGAGAATTGTAATAATTGTAACTCGGTTCAGATCAGGTTGAAGCCTGCAGACAGTCGTCACAACTGTGTTGGTGATGATGAGGAGAAGGGCTCCACCAAGTCCAAATACATTTCTATTTGTACTTTAGTCAGTTTCAAGTTATTTCAGTGATCGTTGGTGTTTTTTTCTTTCTTTAACTGAAGAGCATCAACAAGTTTGTCCACATGTGAACATCTCTAAACTCTCCTTTCTAATCTGATCTTTTCTTGATCAATAAAAGTTCTCAAATACGACTTTTATGTCAGACTTTGAAATTTTTCCTATTTAATATTGATTTAGTTTCCCTAAAATGATCCAACTGGAGCACAAATAAGTGTCCAGTGGTGACCAACCTCAGCAGCAGAAGTGTCTCTTCTTCTAACCTGGACTCAGTCTGTCTGGACGTCAACAAGGTTCTGGACTGATTCAGATTCTGTCATTGATCCATTTCTGATGATTGAATGGTAACAAGTCAGTGAATGAGCTGAACTTTTATTCAGAGTCAACACAAGTGACAGAAATCAACATCATGAGAACAATTGATTGATTCCATGTTTGTTATGTGGAGTTGAAACCAGCAGTGATGATGTGACATCATCCATGAGGTCTCGGTGGACCGCTGTGGTGCAGCTGAGTGAAAGGTAGAAGAGAAAACCAGGATCTGGATGAACGTGGACTTTCTCTGGAAGATGGTCCAGAATGAAGTTGATGATGACGCATCGACGGAGCGTTCAGCATCACCACTAGAACCAAAACATGGAAAAGATTTTCATGAACATTTCAGACCAAGCGACGTCCCTGGAAACACGAACGCTGTTTGGTTGAGAAAATAGTCCCAAAGTAAAATGTTTATTTCCCTGAAATTAACCTCATTAACGTGACCTTTAACCACAGCTGACTTATCTGACTATAAAACTAACTAAAGTGTTGAGGACAGACACGTCAACCATGGAGTGTGATGTCACATGTCCAGGTCACATGATGTTCTCCACACGTCAGTCTCCATGTCTGGATGCTGTCGGCCTCAGCAGCAGTGGGACTCTCTGTATGTTGATGTTCATCCACCAGTTTAGTTCAGACTGAAACGTCCCAACAACATTTGTCTGATTGGGGTGAATTCCAGTGTTTCTGCTGATCCTCTGACTGGTCCTTCAGCGCCACCATCAGGTGGACACGAGGACAGAGTCAGCTTCAGTTTCAGAGCAGTTCTCTCAGAGTATCTGCATGTGTGTTGTGTTGTGTGTCTGCAGGCTGTCAGGCTGTCTGCTCACGTCGGACGGCTGTGCTTCTCTGGTCTCAGCTCTGAGCTCCAACCCCTCCCATCTGAGAGAGCTGGACCTGAGCTACAACCATCCAGGAGAGTCAGGAGTGAAGCTTCTGTCTGCTGGACTGGAGGATCCACGCTGGAGACTGGACACTCTCAGGTATGGACACAGCTGCTGCAGACTCCCGGTGACCTTCACTCACATCTGTCGTTCTGTAAAGCTCTGTCAGCTTCTGCCTCCTCTGAGATAATAATCATGGAGCGGCTCTCCGACAGCTCTGACACTTCCAAAGAACAGCGTGAGGAACGTGATGTTTCAGCTGGTAGATGAAGCCACCAGAGCAAACTTCAACAATCCTCTGAACTCCACAATAACTGAGATGATCCTTACTGACGGAGCACACAGATACCTGCCTCTGGAGGTCTGATGTTGGTCATCCCTGCCCATCAACTGTGTCCCACAATAAAAACACTGGATCCCAATGATCCCAGCTGGAATCAGAAGAACTTTCATCTCCAGCATGTTTTCCAGACGTGTCAGTCTCTGACACTGATCACATCTTCTGTCTGCAGATGAAACAGTAGCCGTCTGGACGTAGAAGAACATCAGTGTGCTGGACTCTTCACGGTGCTGCTGTGAACATCATCTTTGTGGCTCTCTGGCTTTGACCAGAGGTCTTTCAGCAGATCAAGTTGCTGCAGCTCATCTGGTGCTGCAGCAGAGCTGATAGATGCAGTTCACAGCTGTGAGGCGTTATGACTCAGTAAACATATGCATGGGTCTGGGTGTGGGACGGTTCCTTCATCAGTGTAGAACAATGTGTGTGTGAGAGCCATGAAATGTCCATGTTTGCTGAGAGAAACTGTGCTGGTCTGACCCCCCTCCTCCTTTCAGGGTGGAGCCTGCTGGACCACGATGGTTGAGACGAGGTCTGAGGAAGTGTAAGTGTGTTTTGATTTCATTAACACGTTCAACCATCTTCACACTGTCACATCACTCATTCATGAGTCCATCGATGATCAATGACAGATCAATAATAACTGCAGCTGGGTGGTGTTTGTTCTCTCCATCAGATTCCTGTCAACTCTCCATCGACACAAACACAGTCCACAAACACATCAAACTGTCTGACAACAACAGGAAGATGACGTCTGTGAAGGAGGATCAGTCGTATCCTGATCATCCAGACAGGTTTAATGTCCATCGTCAGCTGCTGTGTAGAGAAGTTCTTACTGGTCGCTGTTACTGGGAGGTCCAGAGGAGCGGAGATGTTTGTATTTCAGCGAGTTACAAAAGAATCATAAGGAAAGGAACCTCTGTTGACTGTTTGTTTGGATGGAACGATCATTCCTGGAGTCTGGACTGTTCTGATGGTGGTCGGTTCTCTGTCTGGCACAATAACAGAGTAACATCTTCCTCCTCCTCTTCCTCAGTCTCTGACAGAGTAGCCGTGTATGTGGACGTTCCTGCTGGAACTCTGTCCTTCTACAGCGTCTCCTCTGACAGACTGATCCACCTCCACACCTTCAACACCACGTTCACTGAACCTCTTTATCCTGGGTTTGGGTTCTGGTCCTGTTCTGGTTCTTCAGTGTGTCTGTGTTCAGTTTAGTATCAGGAGTCTCCTCCTGTCAGAGAAACTGTCTCTGTTGGACAGATAGTTCAGTCTCTACATGTCTGTCTCTGTTTTCATCAGAACACATCAATCAAATGTTTGTCAAATGGTTCTGAATGATTCTTTTGAAACTTCTTCATCTTCCGGTCCTTTAACGATGGAAGCTGCCGGTATTCCAGGATCCACATGTTGTTTTTCCTTCTGTTTCCCGTCAGAGCTTCCCAGTGAACACCAGCATGTTGTTTCTCTGCAGCTCAGTTCAGCTGAGATCATTCAGTTGGTGTCAGCTGCAGTTAGTTTGCTGCACATGTGACAAACGGTGACATCAGAGAGGAACCACTGAGCTGCAATCAGCCCAGGTGACGTTCCAGCTGCTGCTGGTTTTCTATTCTGATTGTACCTAAACATGTTTTGGGTTTAAAAAAGCCAGCTAAACAAAAAAACTATATATAAATGCTGGAAGCCAAAAGATCTGAGACGCAGCAGAACTGCTTATGTCTAAACCTGATCTCCGTTTGTTTCCGTCTGGACTTGATAAAACTAACCTCACAAATGTTTAAACATCTTGAGCATCAATTTTGTCAACATCTGTGAAAACATTGATGCGTAAAAGTGACGGAAATAATTCCAGTTGCTGTGATTCCTCTTTCTTTAGGAACATAATCTGAACTTAAACAGCTTCGATGGGCAAGAAAATTGTTTTCTCCGCGCTTGTGTCTGCAGACAACAACGGCGTCAGCAACCCCTCTGTCCAAGGCCAACAGCAGCTTCTCTCTGGATTTGTTCAAACGCTGCGGGATGATGACAATACAGCAAACCTCTTTTTCTCTCTTTCCAGCATCTCCTCGGCCCTGGAGATGCTGATGCTGAGAGCCAGAGGAAACACGGCTGCACGGATGTCAGAGTTACACCTTCTTCTGTTTATTTATTTTATTTTTTTTCAACTTAAACTTCAATAAGAACTTCAAATTGTGTTAAGTGTTGAATTTAACAGTGAACATGAGGGTTAATGAGGGAAACAGGATGACACTAATTACTGCAAAGAAATGATTTCTAACTAACAGCGACCTCGACAACGTGCAGCTTCTCTGCTTCACTGATGCAGAGCAGCGGCAGCGTGCAGGAGGACAGCAGGTGCAGACGCAGCAGGAGGCCCAGGTCAAACGGTGGTGACAAATACACCGGACTGCTTTGAGTTTTCCTTTAAATCAAGAGAGACGTCTGCTCGTCTGTTGCTGTTTGATCCTTTGTGTAAATGTTGTGTACTTTATCCACAGAGCCTGAAAACAAGTGGTTGTTAGGACGACGTGAACGCCAGTGTGTGTGTGTGTGTGTGTGTGTGTGTGTGTGTGTGTGTGTGTGTGTTTGTGTGTATGAGCTAAATTAGGTGTAAGTATAAACAATGATTGTGAAATATATTGTGACATGTTTATGCAAACACATATACTGATATACATGCAGTGATCGAAAGGTATGTGATTTATATTATTTGAATAGTTATTTATACATATGTGTGTATCTAATTAACCACATGTGTACATGAACGTATCAGTTTATATTTATATGTATAATCATGTACATGTGACAACTGCATGTCAATATTGAGACATTAAAGACCTTCAATCGTATATAAACATGGACAATGACTTCTCCAGCTGGACAACATTCCTTCAAACTAAAATCACAAATCCTTTATAACAGTGAAGTTTGGAAATGTTCTACACTATATAAGAGCTGTTTCAAGGTGGAGTTGGGACATGTGGCCAAACCGAACTGAACACTCCCGCTTTCATCCGATCTCGGAAGCTACGCATGGTTAGTCTTGGATGGGAACCTGTCTTGGAGCCCCCTATCTGTCTATAGAGACATTTCTCTACATGTCAGCGTGCACAGTCACACACAGCAACTCACATCCCATCCACAGTGTTTTGCACATGCTTAAAGCACTTTAAGTGGAACAAATAATGATAATGATGATCCTCATCAAGAAGATGCATTCAACCAGAATGCACAACGCGGTGATGATGATATCTTGCTTCCCATTAACCACAGAGGGACTTGAACCCTCAATCTTCTGATCCAAAGTCAGACGCCTTGTCCATTAGGTCATGTGGTCACCATGCAAAGAAACTTTTGACCAGTCGACACTTTAAATTAAGTGAAACTACAGTTCTGTTTCGTTTGTCTAGAGTGAACCTACAGTAAATCGCCCTGCTTCGTCCCGATTGTTATTGGAATAAACAACCAAACTAAATGCATCAGAGTGATGCACCTCTGCAATCCTGCAACGTTGGGCTGTTGCCCCCCACGGCCCGTGGTTGAGGTATTTCTCCTCTTCATCTTCCTCCTCACATCATGTTTGTGATTTGGTTCCAATTCAGCCCTAAACTCACCCAGAAGCTACAATAGTGCAGTTCTGGATAACTTCTGTTTCTCTTGATTCTGTGGAGATTTAATGGGTTTATAGTAATATTGTTATTTTTGTAATTGCTTGATGTCACCAGAAGATATATGTGATATGTTAAAGTGACCTGCACTGATCCATGAAGAAAGAAGCAGAAGTCATTTATGACTGTGAAAGTACAGGACAAAACTGTCACATGAAAACTTGTACTGACAGAATTGTAAATGAATACTTACAATAACAGGTCAATAATACTTCACCATACAGGTCTGGAGTTGTTCAGAAATTCAACATATATATGTTCACAGTTCAGTTAAAACGTAAATGGAGCGTCTCTTTAAGGACTCGTCACCTGGTCTTTTCATGTATCCAGTCTACCTTAAATTGTCTTTAAATCAACTCTTAAAATGTACAAGGAAAACATAAATAAACATAGAGCTCATTCTGGCCCTTTTTCATACTTTCTCTCACAAGAGTACATGCGAGATTTTGACTGGTCCAGATGTTCATTGTAATAATGCTGATACGCTGCATGTTTATTGGCCGCAGGAAGGATAGGTGAAGGACAGGTGAAGGACAGGTGAAGGAAAGGTGAAGGACAGGTGAAGGAAAGGTGAAGGACAGGTGAAGGACAGGTGAAGGACAGGTGAACGACAGGTGAACGACAGGTGAAGGAAAGGTGAAGGACAGGTGAAGGACAGGTGAAGGAAAGGTGAAGGACAGGTGAAGGACAGGTGAAGGACAGGTGAAGGAAAGGTGAAGGACAGGTGAAGGACAGGTGAAGGACAGGTGAAGGAAAGGTGAAGGACAGGTGAAGGAAAGGTGAAGGACAGGTGAAGGACAGGTGAAGGACAGGTGAAGGAAAGGTGAAGGACAGGTGAAGGACAGGTGAAGGAAAGGTGAAGGACAGGTGAAGGACAGGTGAAGGACAGGTGAAGGAAAGGTGAAGGACAGGTGAAGGAAAGGTGAAGGACAGGTGAAGGAAAGGTGAAGGACTCAAAACTCATCCTCAAAACTCTGATAAACATGTTGGAGATCAGAGCTTCTGTACCGTGACAGAACCACCATTCAAAACTCATCAGTTACTTTACTGTACGCTGATTTTCCTTTAAGAACAGGTCTGTTCCCTGCTGCTGAACACTAGTGGTTCTTCATGATTACAGCGACTACTACCAAAGCAGCTGCAGAGTGTAGTTCCATGGTGTAATGGTTACCACGCTTTGACTCCAGTAGTCTGAGTTCAAATCTTCATGGAACCTTTCAAATCTTTGGCCAACCAAAAAGAAACATCAAGTCTGTATGGACATCTCTGCTGTTTCTGTTCTCCTGACTGCTTCTGTCAATATCTGTCTTCAGGTTTATGTAAATCCACACGGTTGATGAAGTATGCTACATTCATTGAACAAGTGCAAACAACTGGAACGTAAACTGGTGAATCGGTTTTACCACAGTTGAAAGTAGAGCTGTGCTGCAGGTTTTCAATAAGTTATGGGAAAGCAGCAGAGTCAGAGGATACTGACGTGAAATGTTATGTGTTATATGTCTCCACCAGTATGTACCTACACTGGTGTGAACGGTCCATTTGGGCCTCTTAACTGGTATGTACTGCCTCCTGGCAGAGAATTCTGGCATAGATGACTCTATGTGGGGTTGGTGGTCCTTTGTGCTCTCATAGCGTCTGCAGCTGTTCTAGGACTACGTGAGTGTTGCGTCATGCTATGTCTGCGAGGGCTCATGATGTGTACCATTGAGCATTGAGTTATCATATGCTTATGCAGGACAATAAGTTGTTTACGCAGATGGTTGGGGATGCTGATGAGGACCTTGAAGATGACACATATGGAGAATATTTAACTGTATTTGAATAAAGCTTCTTGTGCTATGTTACTTTGTCTTATTTAGTGTGCTTAAAGAGAAATTGATTAATGTAAAGGGGGGAATTGTAAGGGGATATATATATATATATATATATATATATATATATATATATATATATATATATATATATATATATATATATATATATATATATATATATATATATATATATAGTACTGGAAGAGCATATGGGAGAAGGATGCAGCACATAACAGCAGTGCTCAATGGCTAGTCTCCCTAAGAGAGGAGCACAGCAACCTCCCTGCGCAGAAACCAGTCACCATCACAGTGGCAGAAATCCAAGAAAGAGTCTCAGGTATGAAAAACTGGGCAGCACCGGGCCCAGAAATGATCCAGGCCTACTGGCTAAAGAAACTCACAGCACTCCATGAGCGTCTGGCAGCACAAATGAACCAGCTGCTAAGAGATGGGACTCACCCAGAATGGCTAACAGAAGGGCGAACGATCCTGATCCTGAAGGATCCCACAAAGGGTGCAGCCCCATCTAACTACCGACCAATAACCTGCCTCTCCACAACATGGAAGCTCCTGTCAGGCATCATTGCGACTAAGATAAGCAGGCAAATTGTTGTGGATCAAGGAATTAAACCCCAGAGCCAAGGCAAGTTGAAATGATTTATTTATAACAAGGAGCGAAAACTATCGCAGTCCAACTAGGCAGGAACAAAGCTTGGCCGACGTAAAATCCCCAAAGCTGAACTGAACTGGACTTGACTTGACTTGACTTGACTCTTGGAATCTGACGGAATCTTCTGGCAACCAGGAGTGGTGAGAAGGCCTGGTAAATAGGTTGAGGGTTATGAGGGGATTTTGTGCAGGTGTCCGAAATGGCTGGCCATGCCCCTGCCATCCACATGGTCAGCAACACAAAGAAGGGGAGGGGAAAAAACACCACAGAGCCTCCACAACCATCACAGTACCCCCCCCTCAACGGCCACCACCTGGCGGCCTACCAGGCTTGTGCGGGAACCGGGCATAAAAATCCTGCAGAAGAGCCGGGGACAAAATAAAAGAGCGAGGAACCCAGGAGCACTCCTCTGAGCCAAACCCCTCCCAATCCCCATCCCCAGCAGAACCAAGGGTTTTAGAATAATCTAATTTTGATTTTCTTTATGTACCCCACATGTGGTAGAATTGACAATAAGCGTGCCTTTGACTACTATCCTGTACTAACAAATTATGGAGATGTTTTGCAGAAGTAGCCATAAGTCAAGCAGCTGTTGCAGATAAGCAGTAAGGAAGGAACCAGACTGGGTGGGAGAAAACGAAACCCTGATAGTGTACAAAGATGTACAAGTGTATAAGAACTTTGTGTAAGAAAATCATGGCGGACTTACTCTGCTAACATTGTGACTCTCAGCTGTACAGCTTAATAAACCTTATTAAATGGAGCTCTTGGGTACCATATTTATTTAACACAGATCATTCCCACATTCCCTTTGCGTCACGAACAGGATTCTACACATGATTCTCAGCAGAGGACAAAGACCTGGTGATTGATCATCCTGAGGCAAAATTGTCACAGCCCCACTGCCTTTGACGGACAAATCGTGGACCGGGTTGGACCGCTCCGCCTGAACCACTGCTGGATTCCTAAAGATGCTTCCCATGGAAGCGATCTGAACAATGATACAGTAAGTTCCTTTTTGTTTTGGTTGTTTGGGAAAAGGTTGGGGGGGGGTAGATATAAGAGTCTGATTCCTCCTAGGGGTGACATTAAGCTTCAGAACACCCAGTGTCAATAAAATAAAGCACTCCCTGGGGTCTTAATGAACTTTATTAAACAGAGCTCTCCTCTACCGTATTTATTTAACAGAGATTATTTATTTAACAATAACATTTTCCATTCTGTGATTAGACTCCAATATGGATCATCTACGGACCAACAAAAGACATTTGAACTTTGGAAGTGTCTAAAAAGTGTATAAAAGCAACTGTTGTACAGGAGTCTTTGTTCAGTCACTGCAACAGTGTCATAAGACACAATCTACTGTCGACAGGAGGAGACTTCATGGCCTGTTTCCAACATTTATTTGCTCACAAAAACATTCCAGTCAGGTTCTATGGAAGCTGACACCAGGAATTGTTCCCCTTTTGCATCGATTGACAGTAGTTGTCGTTGATATTGATGGTTGATTTGTACAGACGAGTTGGCAGCAACCAGACTGAGATTTATCTAAGTGTCATAAAGACAAACCAACACTCATGTGACCACATCATAAACAGTTTAATATTGTTCAGTTATCCACAAAACCACCTCACTGAGCTGCAGTCTGCACTCCAGATGCTGAAACAGCTTTGGACAGAGGAAAACAGCTGCTTATATTTGGTATTTTACAGAAATACAGATTTGGAAGAAGTTGTATTCAGTGAAAAAAGCACAAAAAAAAAAAACATCCTGTTTCAAAACAGTTGTCTTGACTCACTGAATCATTAAGTGAGAAAATGAGAAGTGAAAACAAGGTTACAGACGACGTCAGGAGGTTCTGTCCAGTTCTTCTCAGTCTAGGAACCATATAAGCACATTACTGTTGTTGATTTCTGCTTCTACTGACAAATGGACATAAACATCATCACAGTTCAGTTGAACACCAACAAGGCCGACCCCCGTGACCCTGAACATGAAGAAGCAGTTCTAGATAACGGATGGATCATTTGATTCATCTGGGTGAGAGTTCACACATAAACAAACACTCGACCACGACAGAAAACTGACAGTCCAGTAGTGGTGTCATGGTTGGAACAGGAAGTGGTGTGAATACAGACCAGGATGAACCCTGGCTGCTCACCAGACCTGTGCTCGGATTTGTCAGCAGCTGGAACGTCATCTGGGCTGATTGCAGCTCAGTGGTTCCTCTCTGATGTCACCGTTTGTCACATGTGCAGCAAACTAACTGCAGCTGACACCAACTGAATGATCTCAGCTGAACTGAGCTGCAGAGAAACAACATGCTGGTGTTCACTGGGAAGCTCTGACGGGAAACAGACGGAAAAACAACATGTGGATCCTGGAATAACAGCAGCTTCCATCGTTAAAGGACCGGAAGAGGAAGAAGTTTCCAAGGAATCATTCAGAACCGTTTGACAAACATTTGATTGATGTGTTCTGATGAAAACAGAGACAGACATGTAGAGACTGAACTATCTGTCCAACAGAGACAGTTTCTCTGACAGGAGGAGACTCCTGATACTAAACTGAACACAGAGACACTGAAGAACCAGACCTGGACCAGAACCTGAACCCAGGATAAAGAGGTTCAGTAAATGTGGTGTTGAAGGTGTGGAGGTGGATCAGTCTGTCAGAGGAGACGATGTAGAAGGACAGAGTTCCAGCAGGAACGTCCACATACACGGCTACTCTGTCAGAGACTGAGGAAGACGAGGAGGAAGATGTTACTCTGTTATTGTGCCAGACAGAGTACCGACCATCATCAGAACAGAACAGACTCCAGGAATGATCGTTCCGTCCAAACACACAGTCAACAGACTTTCCTTTCCTTCTGATTCTTCTGTAACTCACTGATATAGAAACATCTCCGCTCCTCTGGACCTCCCAGTAACAGCGACCAGTCAGAACTTCTCTACACAGCAGCTGACACCAGACATCAAACCTGTCTGGATGATCAGAATACGACTGATCCTCCCACACACACGTCATCTTCCTGTTGTTGTCAGACAGTTTGATGTGTTTGTTGACTGTGTTTGTGTTGATGGAGAGTTGACAGGAATCTGATGGAGAGAACAAACACCACCCAGCTGCAGTTATTATTGATCTGTCATTGATCATCGATGGACTCATGAATGAGTGATGTGACAGTGTGAAGATGGTTGAATGTGTGAATGAAATCAAAACACACTTACACTTCCTCAGACCTGGTCTCAACCATCGTGGTCCAGCAGGCTCCACCCTGAAAGGAGGAGGGGGGTCAGACCAGCACAGTCTCTCTCAGCAAACATGGACATTTCATGGCTCTGACACACACATTGTTCTACACTGATGAAGGAACCGTCCCACACTTGGACCCATGCATCTCTAAAGTCCTGTCCTGTGGTCGTCACGTTCCAGCACAGTTTGAAGCGGTTCTTTTCATTTGGTTTCATCTGTGTTGAACCAGGAGGAGGAGGAGACCACGTCATGGATGAGTGAAGGTGCAGCTGCTGTTGTGCTGTGATGGGCCTGAAAACCTCACTGCTGTGGTTCTAGTATGTTTACTGAGTCATGACGCCTCACAGCTGTGAACTGCATCTATCAGCTCTGCTGCAGCACCAGATGAGCTGCAGCAACTTGATCTGCTGAAAGACCTCTGGTCAAAGCCAGAGAGCCACAAAGATTATGTTCACAGCAGCACCGTAAAGAGTCCAGCACACTGATGTTCTTCTACGTCCAGACGGCTACTGTTTCATTTACAGAGAGAAGATGTGATCAGTGTCAGAGACTGACACCTCTGGAAAACATCCTGGAGATGAAAGTTCTTCTGGTTCCAGCTGGGATCATTGGGATCCAGTGTTTTTAGTGTGGGACACAGGTTATGGGCAGTGATGACCAACATCAGAACTCCAGAGGCAGGTATCTGTGTGCTCCGTCAGTAAGGATCATCTCAGTTATTGTGGAGTTCAGAGGATTGTTGAAGTTTGCTCTGGTGGCTTCATCTACCAGCTGAAACACATCACGTTCCTCACGTTGTTCTTTGGAAGTGTCGGAGCTGTCGGAGCGCCGCTCCATGATAATTATCTCAGAGGAGGCAGAAGCTGACAGAGCTTTACACAATGACAGATGTGAGTGAAGGACAGAGACGTCCTCCTCCATCAGACACCGGGAGTCTGCAGCAGCTGTGTCCATACCTGAGAGTGTCCAGTCTCCAGCGTGGATCCTCCAGTCCAGCAGACAGAAGCTTCACTGCTGACTCTCCTGGATGGTTGTAGCTCAGGTCCAGCTCTCTCAGATGGGAGGGGTTGGAGCTCAGAGCTGAGACCAGAGAAGCACAGCCGTCCGACGTGAGCAGACAGCCTGACAGCCTGCAGACACACAACACAACACACATGCAGATACTCTGAGAGAACTGCTCTGAAACTGAAGCTGACTCTGTCCTCGTGTCCACCTGATGGTGGCGCTGAAGGACCAGTCAGAGGATCAGCAGAATCACTGGAATTCACCTTAATCAGACAAATGTTGTTGGGACGTTTCAGTCTGAACTAAACTGGTGGATGAACATCAACATACAGAGAGTCCCACTGCTGCTGAGGCCGACAGCATCCAGACATGGAGAGAGACGTGTGAAGAACATCATGTGACCTGGACATGTGACATCACACTCCATGGTTGACGTGTCTGTCCTCAACACTTTAGTTAGTTTTAAAGTCAGATAAGTCAGCTGTGGTTAAAGGTCACGTTAGTGAGGTTCATTTCAGGTAAATAAACATTTTACTTTGGGACTATTTTCTCAACCAAACAGCGTTCGTGTTTCCAGGGACGTCGTTTGGTCTGAAATGTTCATGAAAATCTTTTCCATGTTTTGGTTCTAGTGGTGATGCTGAACGCTCCGTCGATGCGTCATCATCAACTTCATTCTGGACCATCTTCCAGAGAAAGTCCACGTTCATCCAGATCCTGGTTTTCTCTTCTACCTTTCACTCAGCTGCACCACAGCGGTATACCGAGACCTCATGGATGATGTCACATCATCGCTGCTGGTTTCAACTCCACATAACAAACATGGAATCAATCAATTGTTCTCATGATGTTGATTTCTGTCACTTGTGTTAAATCTGAATAAAAGTTCAGCTCGTTCACTGACTTGTTACCGTTCAATCATCAGAAATGGATCAATGACAGAATCTGAATCAGTCCAGAACCTTGTTGACGTCCAGACAGACTGAGTCCAGGTTAGAAGAAGAGACACTTCTGCTGCTGAGGTTGGTCACCATTGGACACTTATTTGTGCTTAAGTTGGATCATTTTAGGAAAACTAATTCAATATTAAATAGATAACATTTCAAAGTCTGACATAAAAGTCTTATTTAAGAACTCAGATTAGAAAGGAGAGCGTAGAGATGTTCACATGTGGAAAAACTTGTTGATGCTCTTCAGTTAAAGAAAGAAAAAAACCCACCAAAGATCACTGAAAAAAATTGAAACTGACTAAAATACAAATAGAAATGTATTTGGACTTGGTGGAGCCCTTCTCCTCATCATCAGCAACACAGCTGTGACGACTGTCTGCAGGCTTCAACCCGATCTGAACCCAGATACAGTTATTACAATTCTCTCTCCAACAATCCTTCAACATAAACCACAGTTGTAACGGTCAGCAGTTCAACACTTGAGGGATTCTGACCTGAGAGACTCCAGTTTACAGTGTGGACTCTCCAGTCCAGGACACAGCTTCTCCAGTCCTGAATCCTGCAGGTGGTTGTTACTCAGGTCCAGTTCTGTCAGACTGGAGGACTGAGAGCTGAGAACTGAGGACAGACCTGCACAGACCTCCTCTGAGAGGTTACAGTCACTCAACCTGCAGAGGAGAGAAAAGAGAAATATTTATGTCATTTAAATTTTGATGTTCAACAAATTGATAATTCATATCATTTTAATAAATACTGATTAAGAAAATTTGTTGGTCCAACTAGTCCTGTAAAACCATCAGAAACCAACTGGTTCTCCAACAGAACGCGGTGACTGATGTCTAATGCAGGTCAGACATGAACCCTCACATGAACTTCACACTAACACACTTTAAAATCCTAAAACATCCCTGTTCAAAGGTCTGCTGAGTGACAGGTGAACTAACCAATCAGATCGTTGCACCGCCAGCAGCTCAGAGCTGTTCGTTACAGTTCACGTCTACATGAGTGTTTTTACATTTATGAATAAAAACTGCTGTCAATATTAGTGCATCAACAATCAACTCTTTATTATACACCATCATGATATTATTTATATAGCTGGTAAAATGTGAAAGTGTGTGTATTCACACTTGTTTGTCTTTCCTGAGGACTGTTGCTGGCTGTTTCCGTGGTGATGGACAGTCTTTGGAGTTACACGTCTGTGTGTTTGACCTAAGCTGAGTCTGCAGTTGAGTGGATTCAAATGAAGAAGCTGCTGTCAGAAGATAAGTCCCTGCTGAGGTTCCTGTGATGGGATCTGCAGACCCATCGTCCTCCTGAAGGACATCAGTGGCAGGTACTTCCCTTTGACCCGACCTGCAGTCCCTGCTGTGTGACCTATGACCTGCAGAAACATGTGCTGGACAGCCTCCAGCCTGGAGATGAGGTACCTGAAGTGGTGACGAAGTCCTTCTATGCAGATAAATGTCTACACAGTCAAACTTCAACAGCAGCTACAACCATAACAGACCAGCTGAACACCACGTAGCCACTGGAGGCTTTGAGTTACGGCAGCGAGAGAGTAACGAGCCCCACGTCATCAGTCACCTCCCCTCAGAACCAGGATCCACTGGCTGTGAGCTGTGGCTCAGTCATGCTGAGCAGGATGGACAAGGTTCTGGCTGGGTTTGCAGCGGCACCGTCACTCAGATACTCTGAACTACCGGCTCAGGACTACAGTCTGCAGCACCATCACAAGGTGCAGCAGCTGCAGAGGTCTGGACAGTCGGTACCATCCCCTTGGATTCAACATAAACCACAGTTGTAACGGTCAGCAGTTCAACACTTGAGGGATTCTGACCTGAGAGACTCCAGTTTACAGTGTGGACTCTCCAGTCCAGGACACAGCTTCTCCAGTCCTGAATCCTGCAGGTGGTTGTTACTCAGGTCCAGGTCTGTCAGACTGGAGGACTGAGAGCTGAGAACTGAGGACAGACCTGCACAGACCTCCTCTGAGAGGTTACAGCCACTCAACCTGCAGAGGAGAGAAAAGTGAAATATTTATGTCATTTAAACTTTGATTATGTCATTCAGCAAATGAATAAATCAGATAATTTAAATGATTACTGATTAATTCAACTATTGATCATTAAGTATCGCTGCACTACATTCTGGATCAAAGTGATCGCTGCATTCGCCTTCATGTAAAGTTTCCTGAGATGAATTATTGTTGAGAACTGGTCCTACATGAACCTGAACTCAGCTGAACAGTGAACTGAACTGATTTTCTCCATGAACACAACATTTGATTGTAATTAAAACAGATGTGTCTGTGTTTGTCCTCACAGAACTTTCTTGGAGGCTTTGACCACTGGCAGCAGCCTCAAGAGAACCTCCTCTGAAGCAGAGTATTTCTTCAGGTCAAACACTTCCAGATCTTCTTCTGATGACAGTAAGATGAAGACCAGAGCTGACCACTGAGCAGGAGACAGTTTATTTGTGGAGAGACGTCCTGACCTCAGGGACTGTTGGACCTCCTCCACCAGAGAACCTTCATTCAGTTCATTCAGACAGTGGAACAGGTTGATGCTTTTCTCTGCAGACAGATCCTCACTGATCATCTCCTTGATGTATCTGACTGTTTCCTGATTGTTCTGTGAACTTCCTTGTTTTGGTTCCAACAGACCTTGCAGGAGAATCTGGTTGGTCTCCAGCGAAAGACCAAGGAGGAAGCGGAGGAACAAGTCCAGGTGTTTGTTTGGACTCTGTAAGGCCTTGTCCACAGCAGTCTGGTAGAAGAGAGTCTCTTCACTTGTTTTAAACCATCTGAAGTTGTTTTTTTGTTCTTCCAGCAGGTTGACCCCAGAGTTGATGAAGGTCAGATGGACATGAAGAGCAGACAGGTACTCCTGAACACTCAGATGGATGAAGCAGAACACCTTGTGCTGGTACAGGTGTTTCTCCTCTTGAAGACTCCTGAGTACACTGAAGCTTCTCTGATATCGATGCCACACTCTCTCAGGTCTGACTCATAGAAGATCAGGTTTCCTTTCTGCAGCTGCTCAAAAGCCAGTTTTCCCAGAGACTCCATCATCTTCCTGCTCTCTGGACTCCAGTGTGGATCTGTCCCAGCTCTTCCGTCATACTTGACCTTCTTCAGTTTGGTCTGGACCACCAGGAAGTGGATGTACATCTCAGTCAGGGTCTTGGGCAGACCTGCTTCCTCTCTGGTTTCCAGGACTGTCTCCAGAACTGTAGCAGTGATTCAGCAGAAGACTGGGATGTGGCACATGATGTGAAGGCTTCGTGATGTCTTGATGTGGGAGATGATCCTGCTGGTCTGCTTCTTATTTCTGAACCTCTTCCTGAAGAATTCCTCCTTCTGTGGGTTGGTGAACCCTCTGACTTCTGTCACCATGGAAACACACTCAGGAGGGATCTGATTGGCTGCTGCAGGTCGTGTGGTGATCCAGAGACAAGAAGAAGGAAGCAGGTTCCCCCTGATGAGGTTTGTCAGCAGCACGGCCACTGAGGTGGACTTTGTAACATCAGTCAGGATCTCATTGTTGTGGAAGTCCACAACCTGGAAGTCTTCAAAGCTGCAGATTTCTTTGGTTTCAATGAAGAAGTGATGAACAAGTTCCACCAAGCTGAACTTTCTCTCTTTCAGCACGTTCAGCTCTCTGAAGGTGAATGGAAACATGAACCGGATGGCCAGGACGAAAATCTTCCAGTTATCTGGTGGTGTTGGTGGGTTAAACATATTTATTGAGGTCCACTGCTGTCCCGTACAGGGAGGATGCTCCTGTAGGGGGTGCTGGTTCCTCACTTCATCTCTCAGAGATTTTAATGTTGTGGCTGATCTGGGAATGTTGTTCATCTCCTGACACCTTCTGGGTCATTTATCCAGCAGAATAAATGTTCAGAGAAATCCTCTTACTGCTCTGCAGACGCTCAGCCAGCTCCTCCTGCTTCATTCTCCTCAGGAAGTTCACTGTGATCTTCACAAATGCCTCTCTGCTCCTCCTCTGTTCTTCATCCTCATCCTCCAGCAGGTTCTCCAGGGATTCTGGGTAATCTGGACTCAGAGCCCTCTGGATCTTCTTCAGCTCGTTCTTCACAAACATGGCAAGGTTGTCCTCCAGCAGCTGGAACAGAAGACCACATGAATGACACAATCAGACTGAAACCATGGAGACAAACATCAGATCCATGTTGGACAGACTGACAGTCCACTGGTCTACAAAGAGCAGCTGGAGATGAACACCAACAGAACAGATAGAGAAGCAGTTTTTGTTCATGTACAGACCAGAAATATGGAGTCCAGCTGTGTTTGATGCTGCTGGACAGACGGACCACTGGGAGGCTCGGAGCTCTGCTGGTCCACTCTGTGGAGGAATCATGAAGAATTAGCTCACATCATGTCTGTCCACACAGAGAAAAACACAAGCTGAAGGTCCTTGAAGACATGTTTGGATGAGGACAGTCAATCAGAGGACTGGCTGTGGTGGTGAAGGTTTACTGGTCCTGCTGGTCCCACTGAGAACGTACATGTGACCTCAATGAGAGCTCTGCTGATTCACAGATTTACAAGATCCAATTCTGCTCCAAGAAAAGTTACAACAACATCTAGAACATGGACAACTGATGGAGACATAAACCAGCTGATTAACTCTGGAGCATCATCAGGATCAGTCCTCTGGAAGGTAAGACCTCCAGATGTTTCAAACAGAGGAAAAAGCTCATGACAGGAGATGAAGATCTATGAGGAGGAAGCACAGATCACCATCAGGTGATGGAGGACCACAGGGGTCCAGGACTACATGGATCCATTCCGATAGAAACATGTGGACATTCCCGAACATGAGGACTGATTTAAATACATTTAATACATTTAAATACATCTCACCTCTCTGAAGAAGACAGTTGGTCTCCTTTAAAGTCTATAAATCTTTTATCTGAGTCGTCGCTCTTCAAGGACAAACAGCTGGATTCATGTTCAAGAGAGTCTCTTTTCTGATGGACCCTGATGGAAGAACAAAGAGTTCAAAGTTCACATTTTCTATTTATATGAATAAAAAATAATAAAAACTAAAAATATTTAGTCTATTTAAAAAGTATTGAACATAAATCATTGGCAGAGTTTGGATACACTCACCTCTGTACAGCAGAACGTTGGTCTACTTTAAAGTCAATAAGCCAGTTCTTTGACCGGTCGCTCTTCAAGGACACACAGCTGGGTTCAGGTTCAGGTTCAGGTCCGGGTCCAGGTCCTGGTCCAGGTCCAGGTCCAGGTCCAGGTCCAGGTCCAGATCCAGGTCCAGGTCCAGGTCCAGGTCCAGGTCATGGTCCAGGTCCAGGTCCAGGTCCAGGTCCAGGTCCAGGTCCAGGTTCATTCCTGTAATAATGACGTTTGCTGATGTGAGTTTTCAGCTCTGACATGCAGAAGAGTCGTGGACAGTTGGAGATGCTCGTTTCACCTCTGAGCTTTGCTCCGACTCTCATTATCCCCACACAGAAGGGTTTTAGAGGGATGGACTCCGTCCTCTCTGTCCTCACACTGGTCCATTCTGCTGAATTCACGTGCACATCAGCTCACACACACACCTTCATCTGCAGAGGAAACACACATCACTGGTGTTGTACAAAGACCAGCTGCTCCTGCACTGGTTTGCTCCTCTCTGTTGTTTTTATATCAGTGTCACTTGAATGCAGTCAGGAAACAGTGGGATGTTGAGGAAGTCTCTTCTACAGCCGGATCTGCTGATCCTACCTGCTTTGAAGCTTCACTCAGGGCCTTTTCTGGTTTTCTGTTCAAAGATTAAAAACATACAATTCTGTGAACAACAGAGTTTTTACTGCAGAAACACAAAGATCTTCAACAAGCTGAAGGAGACTCGGCCTCTACGTCAGTCTGGTTACTGTAAATGTAAAGAAGCTAAAAGGTCAAACTGTCCTGCAGAGACACATTTCCTCCTTTTAAAGCCTCATCACACAACAGTTACACAAGCAGCAAAGAACAACTTCTTCCAGGAACCACACTTTATTTTGAAAGG
>JABWDQ010000116.1:0-15000 GCA_014839995.1 Xenentodon cancila | reverse complement strand
ACGCAACACTGGAAGGGGGAAAGAGAGAGGGACGGGGAACGGATGAGCGGAGCGGTGCCGCAGAACCGGGCGAAGAGTCCGGTGAAGAACACGGCGACCGTGAGGGGCTCGCTAATATCCGGGAGGATCATGCCATTTTCCCAGTTGGAGATTTTTGCTTCTTTGTCCCGGTATTGGAATATATTTATTGAGGGGGACAGCGAATTGCGTCGCACTCAAGCTACGCAGGCCTCCAACGCATCAGGGTGCCCGTCTGCAGAGACGTGAGAAACAAAAAAAAAAAGAACACCGACACACCGGACTGGGGACTGGTTTTGTCTAATTCTTTTGTGTAGTTTCATCGCCGGTGGGTTAATTGTTATTACGGCTGTTACCCTTTCGAGGTTCTGGAAGTTATAGAGGTGTTACAGGAGGGGAAACTTGTTGCTAGGACGTTCGCTTTGTTGGTCTTCTGAGTTTAGTAAAACCAGTTAAAGTGCTATGTGGGAAAACCCTATGCCTGTTCTTTGAAAAAAAGAATTAGAAGTAAAGTGTTTGCAAATGTTTTCCGTCGTTGGATTATAATTATTGAGCCATAACTTACAGGGGTTAATAAGTAAGGAACTCATTTACGTACATAGAACCCAACACCCCATTGGTCTAGTAGATAGAGTGGTGAGGGTGCTATAAAATTATAAAGTCACAAAACCAGAAAAGGCAGGTACCTTCGTGCAACATAACTCATCGCTGATTGGACAAAAGAAGTGTCCATCATTTGAAGCATACTCACTTAGGGTCAGATTAAGTTCAGACAATGTTTAAACTGCTTAGTAGAATAAGTGATTCAAACTAGTACTATGTGAATATAATATTTCTCTCACAAGGATCAAAGTGTTTTTATCAGTACTGGGACGAGGTGTGCCGATGCATCGTTTACGGCGAGTGATGTCATTGATAACAACGCATTACAGGAGTTTCAGTGCTTATGAACCTTTAAAGTCAGGACGCGCTAACTTGATCTGACGTGATACGTCCGGAGTACATGGTTACTGTGTTTTACTCTTGTGAACCAGTGTGCAACCAGTCTGAAGTCTACATGCATAGTTCTGTTGCACTTTTGTTTTGTGGTAGTCAGAAAAGAGGAGCTTGGTGACGCCTTGGTGTCCACGCGTCCAGGTAACACGCAGCTGTTCAGGACCGAAAATAAATACATAAATATCAAAAGTAAATAAATAAATATGTGTGGGGCGACCGCGGGTTGCCCGTGACAGGAGTCTCCGTGGAGCGCTGCTACTCCTAGTCCCCCATCATCTCCAGCATCACTCGTGTCTCATGTCTTCTGGTAGCAGCATCTGAAGTGTCAGATAGTCAGACGAAATTAGAGTGAAACTAGGGTAACACTAGTCCGCGACAAAAGTTAACACACCCTAAACCAAGAAAGAAGGCACAAAGAGAAGTAGAATTGTGGCATGTTGCAGCTGGTTTCCAGGCCTGCTCATTCAGCCATTTGTTCATAATCGGAAGAATCAGCACCTTGGAGAGCAACTGAAACCGGACTTCAGGAATGTTTTGACGACGTCACGAGTGGTTTATTCAGTCGTATTATACAGTCCATCATATTTTTGCAATGATATAATTTGGCTGTAAGGACTTGTAATCATTCAGTTTTTTTGTTTATTTTAACTTACTTGGAGCATATCTACACATTAATGATTAAATGGGATCAGTTTCACCTGTGGTAGATTTCTAACGGCGCCACAAATTGTTGCCTGGAGGTTTCTTTTAAATCAGACATTGTTTACAATATGCTTGAGGGGAGTTCATTTTATCTGGTCCCAGCTCATGTAGATGTTGGAGGAAATGAAACTGCCAGTAAAGCTGCAAAGAGCACTCTTGTTGGCAGTTGAACATTGGAGAAAGCAGAAACAGAAAGATTGAAGTTATCAGGAATCACATTTGGATATGAAGAATAGAACAATACTTTATCTAGAAGGTAGGAACATGATAAAGTTAATACAGGTGGAAAATAAGAAACACTGGAACTTGTCAGGGTGCAAATGTCCGAAATACGTGGTCATAAGAAGAACTTAAAAAAAAAAATTTTTGATTTGCCTAATGAATTATTTTCTTTTACTGTATTTTTACTGATTGTGGTTCACCGGTTGCCTGGTCTTGGGTGACCAACAAGGACGTGGTGTGACACACCACGTCCTTGTTGGTCACCCGCAAACAAGAAGGTGTGTATATTTACCGCTGGTGTGTGTCGCAGGTGATTTTCCCCAAATGAAACTCCACCTGAAGAAATTGTAAGGCGGTATCAACCGTCTGCAGCTTAGTTTCTGCAGAATCTGCCGCAGATCGTTGACATGAACGATCAACAGTTTTCATTAATCGATCAACAGCTGTCATTAACGTCAGTGGGAGCATTTCAATGTTCTCCATGTTGGAACCGGAGAAGAAAAGTACGAGGCCGACTAAATATAAAAAAAAAACTAAATGTATCAAAAAAGAATGAATGTAAAAAGAAAGACTAAATGTACAAAAAAGGCAACATGTTAAAAAAGACTAAAAGTTTAAGAAAGACTAAATGTATAAAAAACGACTAAAAATACAAAGCTAATTATTAAAAAAGACTAAATATTAAAAAGGACTAAATTTATAAAAGACTCAATATTAAAAAAAACTACATGTATAAAAAAGAGTTATTAAAAAAATACTAAAAATTAAAACAGACAATCCAATAAAAAAAAACTAAATATAAAAAAACTACTAAATAATAAAAAAGACAAAATCTATAAAAAAGACTAAATGTATAAAAAAAGACTTATGTATAAAGACTAAATATTAAAGAAGAATAAATGTATAAAAAAAGACGAAATGCATAAAAAAAGTCTAAATGTATGAAGACCATATATTCAACAAGACGAAATGTATGTAAAAAAAACTATTGTATATAAAACAACTAATTATTAAAAAAGACTAAACATTAAAAAAAGACTCAATGTATAAAAAACGACTAAATGTATGAAAAACTAATAAATATTTAAAAAGACGAAAAATAAAATAGACTAAATGTATAAAAAAGACTATATGTATATAAAAAAAGAATAAATATAAAAAAAACTAAATCTATAAAAATATCTAAGTGTACAAAAAAGACTACATATTGAAAAAGACCAAAGGTATAAAAAAGACTAAATGTATAAAGACCATATATTAAACAAGACTAAATGTATAAAAAAAGACTAATGTATATAGAACGATTAAATATTAAAAAAGACTAAATGTTTAAAAAAATGAGTAAATGTTAAAAAAGACAAATTGTATACAAAACAATGAAATAGTAGAAATACTAAAAACATAAGAAAGACTAAATGTATAAACGTATAAAGACTACATTTATAAAAGACCACTAAGTATTAAAAAAGGTAAAAAAGACTAAATGTATGAAAAACAACAAAATAATAAAAAAGACAACATATGAAAAAGACTAAATATTAAGTCTAAAAGTATAAAGAAAGACTAAATGTATAAAATGACTAAATGTTTGAAAACCAATTAAATAATAAAAAACACCAAATATTGAAAAAAACTAAATGTATAAAAAAAACGACTAAAAGTATAAAGAAAGGCTAAATGTATGTAAAAGACTAATGTATGAAACAAAGACTAAATGTATAAAAAAGCACAAAATGTATAAAAAACGAATAAAAAGACAAAGTATAAAAAAGACTGTATAAAAAAGATGAATTGTTAAAAAAATACTAAATATTTAAAAAACAACTATAACAATTAACAATTAAAAAAGATTAAATGTAAAAAAACACGAACTGTATAAAAAATGACTAAATATTAAAAAAAGACTAAGTATATAAAACACAAAATGTTTAAAAAAGACTAAATTATAAAAAAGTCAAAATGTTTAAAAAAATACAAAGAGTATAAAAAAGACAAAGTATCAAAAAGACCAAATATTAAACAAGACTAAAAGTATAAAAATAGACTAAATATATAAAAAGACTAAATATTAAAAAAGACTAAACATTGAAAAAAACTAAATGTATATTAAAGACACGAAATGTATAAAAACGACTAAATATTAAACAAAGTATAAAACGAGAATAAATGTATAAAAATGACTAAATAATAAAAACTGACTACACATTAAAAAAGAAAAAATATTAAAAACACCCTAAATGTATAAAAAAAACTAAATATATAAATAAACGACTAATTATTAAAAATACAAAATGTATAAAAAAACAACTACATTTTAAAAAAGAATAAATATTAAAAAAGTCTAAATGTGTAAAAAACTACTAAATTTTCAAAAAGACTAAATGTATGAAAAAGACTAAATGTAAAGAAAAGACTACATGTGTAAAAAATATTAAATATTAAAATAGACTTAAAGTATAAAAAAGACTAAATGTATAAAAAAACTAAACATTAAAAAAAGACTAAATGTATTAAAAGTTTAAATGTTTTAAAATAAACAATGTTTTAAAAAGACTAAATGTATTTAAAAAGACTAATTACATTGAAAAGATTAAATGTATTAAAATGACTGATTGTATTTTAAAGACTTAAATGTCTTAAAAAGACTTAAATATAATAAAAATACTAAATAATTCAATAATACTAAACGTATTAAAGTCTCAATGTATTTAACTAATTTAACACTAAATGTAATTAAATGACTTAAATGTTTTAAAAAGACTACATATACTAAAAGAGTAAATGTATAAAATGGACTTAAATGTAAAAAAATAGACTTAGATGTAAGAAAAGAGTGAATGTAATAAAATACTAAATATTTCACAGCAAGAATGTTCCTGGTTCAATTCTCGGGTGCGGTTCTGTGTGGAGTTTGCATGTTCTTTTTTGCGTGTGTGAGTTCACATCTGGGTACTCCAGCTTCCTCCCACAGTCCAAAAACATGCATGTTAGGTTTATTGATACCTCTGAATTGCCTGTAGGTGTGAATGTGAGCGTGCAACTAAATGTACTGACTGGTCTAACGCACTCTCCAGGTCAGGAGTGAGAAGCTTCCTCAGGTGCCTCAAGGGTATCTCGGGATGTTGTTCATAAGTGATGAAGAACAGAGAAGGACATTAAAGGTGGACTGGGGCAGCGTCTGCAGTCATGTGGAACCTGTATTCTATGGTGAAGAGAATTGAGCCAGTGGGTCTCTTTTCCTATGTTCCTACGGCCATGAACCATGGGCCCTGCCTGGAAGAACTTGACTATAGATACAAACAGATGAGGGAACTGAACTCTCCTTCAAAGATGGGAGGAGAAGTTCAGTCATTCGAGAGGGACTCGGTTTTGAGTCGCTGCTCTTCTTCGCCTAAGAGGAGCTGCTTGAGGTGGTTCAGTTATCTGGTCAGGAAGCCTTCTGGACGCCTCCCAGGGGCAGTCTTCTAGACACATCCAGTCAGTCGGAGGTCCTGGTGAAGATCCAGACCCTACTGGAGAGGTTGAATCTCAAGGCTAGCTTGGAAATGCCATGATATTCCCACAGAGGAGCAGGAGGAGGTGGACGGGAGGGGGAGGTCTGGGCCTCTCTGTTCAGGGTGCAGTGTGTCGTGGAAAAAATCGTCGGTGGAAGAAAGAATAAAAGTCTACTGTCTTCGTACGCTCGTTTATTTGAAATCGACCGGAATAAACAGCGCAGAGGTTCTGCAGAAATCCTTCCGCTCACTGAAGGGAGGCGTCTTTTATACAGAAAGCATGAATAAAAAGACAAAGACATATACATTAAAGAAGGCGCTCGCGCTTTACAGTGAGGACGCGCTCATTTCATGACAATAGGGGATTTCGCTGGGTGACGGGTGCGCGCTCGTTTCATGACGAGGGTGTTTGCTTCCGTGTCTGGAGCGCGCACAGTCCATAACAATGGCTGTGCTCCATGTCCGAAGCGCACACATCCATAACAATGGGAGCATATGTTCCACGTCTGGGCATACCTGTTTTCGTGACAAAGAGAAATGCATTTTACAATAGGCGTGTCTTCTGACCGGCAGTCCTTGTGGCGACATTCTTTTGTTCATGTCGCCAATAGTACGGAGAAGGTGTCATTTATCAGGCTGGAGTCAGGATGTGAAGTGGTGTGTGGGGAAGGGGGGGGGAGTCTGATTCCTCATGTAGGGGGAGTTGGTCAAAAGTAAAGCTGCATCCAAAGAATTACAAAGAAAGTAAATAGTGTAATATAAAATTTCCACCACAAGTGTCTGCAGCTAGAAACTAAAAAAAAAGGATGACTTATCAAAGATGACTCAGTATTGCCCTGGTAAACGATTGTGGGATGTGTCAGCATTTTCATTGGACTGAGTGTGGTTCCACATTAGTCCATGGTCTGCATTTCACATCAAAAACATTTCCAAATGGACAAAAGCTAGAAATGGTTTTCAGGTTTGTGCTCATAAAAGAAAGCAGACAATATAAAATCCAAAAAGGCAGAAGGCAGAAGGCAGAAGGCAAAAGGCAGCCACCAACATTCTCAATTGCACATTCTTTAGGTGACTTCACTGATTTGGTGTTCTTCATGAACTGCTAATTGGTATTCTTTATTCCATGTTTATTGAGATGTCTCTGCTGCAATTTGTCAACAAAACCTCAAATCTAACCTGAAGGAGAAGTTCCAGTTTGTATCTGAAGGGATTGTTACAGAAAGAGGGCCTGTCCTCAACGAGACCTTCACAGAGCTCTACATCACAGAGGGAGGAGCCGGAGAGATCAATAAACAACATGAAGTCAGACAGAAGTCAGAGGGTTCACCAACCCACAGAAGGAGGAGTACTTCAGGAAGAGGTTCAGAGATGAGCAGCAGACCAGCAGGATCATCTCCCACATCAAGACATCACGAAGCCTCCACATCATGTGCCACATCCCAGTCTTCTGCTGGATCACTGCTAAAGTTCCGGAGGATGTCCTGAAAACCAGAGAAGGAAGAGATCTGCCCAAGACCCTGACTGAGATGTACATCCACTTTCTGGTGGTCCAGACCAAACTGAAGAAGGTCAAGTATGACGGAGAAAATGAGACAGATCCACACTGGAGTCTAGAAAACAAAGAGATGATCAGGTCTCTGGGAAAACTGGCTTTTGAGCAGCTGCAGAAAAAAAACCTGATCTTCTATGAGTCAGACCTGAGAGAGTGTGGCACTGATATCAGAGAAGTTTCAGTGTACCAGGAGTCTTCACACAGATCTTTAAAGAGGAGAAACACCTGTACCAGCACAAGGTGATCTGCTTCATCCATCTGAGTGTTCAGGAGTTCCTGGCTGCTCTTCATGTCCATCTGACCTTCATCAACTCTAGTATTAACCTCCTAGTGGATCAAAGAAACACCTATAAATGGTTGAAAACAAGAGATGAGAATCCGCTCTACCAGACTGCTGTGGACAAGGCCTTACAGAGTCCAAATGGACACCTGGACTTGTTCCTCCGCTTCCTTTTTGGTCTTTCAATGCAGAACAATCAGACTCTCCTACGAGGTCTGCTGACACAAAGCAGCTCAGAGAGTAATTGTAAAACAGTCCAGTACATCAAGAAGAAGATCAGTGAGGATCTGTCTGCAGAGAAAAGCATCAATCTGTTCCACTGTCTGAATGAACTCAACGATCGTTCTCTAGTGGAGGAGATCCAACAGTTCCTAAGGTCAGGACGTCTCTCCACAGATGAAATGTCTCCTGCTCAGTGGTCAGCTCTAGTCTTCATCTTACTGTCATCAGAAAAAGATCTGGAAGTGTTTGAACTGAAGAAATACTGATCTTCAGAGGTGGCTCTTCTGAGACTGCTGCCAGTGGTTGAAGCCTCTAAGAAAGTTCTGTAAATATAAGCATAATAATGGACAAAAAAAAACAAAAAACAAAAAGACTTATTTATCCATCTACTCATTACTTTTCACTTATTTGGGTTTGAATTGTCGCAGAAGCAGCCTAACCCAACAGTTTTTGATCATAGGGGAGGGTAGGAATGCAGATTGCCCTGTAAATACAGAGATTTATTTTTCAGCTCAGCTCTCTCTTTATCACAAAGGCAAGTACAGAGACAATATTAGAGGCAACATCGGCCCATCTGTCAATCTTGTGCTACATTCTTCTCCCTTTTGTGAACACTCCTGGATGTGAGCCAGCACCCCACTCCAAACCTGCGAGATAATTCTATGCTTTGTCAGCTGTGAACCATGATCTCTGATTTGCAGTTGCAGCCCCATTGAGAGTTGGTAACCCCAATTTGATTGCATCGCTGGGCATTGTGTTGTGCTGGTAGAGCCTGCTCTCGAGTCCAGTGGCAGCATGCTATACACCACTGTATCCGACGCTGACGATGACCCTGATGCATTCTCAAGCCAGCCGAGAGACACGGTCTCTACAGCTGGTCCTCGATGGACATGTTCCTGGTCCCTGGTGGGACATGCCTGGAACATGTCTTTAGGGAGGCATCAAGGAGGCATCCTACACAGACGCCTAAGCCACCTCAGCTGACTCCTCTCAGTGTGAAGGAGAAGCGGCTCGACCCCGAGCTATTCCCGAATGACTGAGCTTCTCACCCTATCTCTAAGGGAGCCCCCAGCCACCCTGCGGAGGAAACTCATTTCGGTGTAAATCAAGAGCTTCGCCTTGTGACTCAGCTCCATCTTCACCACGATAATTTGGTACGTCAACCGCATAACTGTAGACGCTGCACCAGTCCGTTTGTCAACCTCACGCTTTACCAGTCCAGTGGCACTCTCCTCGACCTCCATGCAAAGTTGCAGATGCGTGTCAACCAAGACAGCCCTACAACATCTAGACACTTAAGCCTGCTGTGAGAGAAATATTATATTCACATGGTACTAGTTTGAATCACCTATCCCACTAAGCAGTTTAAACGTTGTCTGAACTTAATACGACCCTAAGTGAGTATTCTTTAAGTACGAGCCTGTCCTTTGTCTTTTGACTGTGTAGCCCGATAATTTTATGACAGAGAGACCAGAGCCCTCTGTTTCCCATTTATGACAGAGACAACAGACTTTTCTGTTTCCCATGCTCTTAGATTTAACACCTTGATAAGGCATCTGCCTTCCTCCTCTGTAAGTCTGATAAGCAGTAAGGGGGTCTTGCAGGAGTGTGTCCTGTGAAACAATTTTCTCTGTCTTTTAGGGGGCCATATAGTTGTGACCCATGTGACGTTTCCTGGTTCAGAACATATAAATACTTCTCTCCTCTTCTCCATGGCAGAACTCTCCAAGTGAGACTTCTCTGCACGTCTGATCAACATGTATCTTGTAAATAAACCTTTGTGTTAAACTTGAAACTGTTTGCTCTCTCATTGGATTCCAGTAAATTTCCGCCAAAATTTTGGTGTCAGAAGTGGGATTCCGGACGTGTCTGTTGGAGCCGGACCATTGAGGCTGGCCACCTTTTCTCTATTGGACCTCGGTCCGTCGTTCCGATTGACCGTGATGGGATCTGCTCAAATAGCAGTGGTGGATTGAATCCGGTGAGAAGTATTCCATTTTATTTCTGAATTGTGTTACTTTTTTTTTTATTTTTTTTATTTCTTTTGGGGTTCAAAAAAAAAAAAATTGTTTAAACCTGTAAAGCCTGTGAGGTAAAGACGTCTATAGCCAAGACCAGGGAAGGTTAATACTGTGACCTCAAATAAACAAGACCGGTTTCAAGTCCTGTGAGTTGATGATGCAAGAACAGGTGATTTAAAGTCCTGTGAGCTGATCTTGATTCAATCTGTATAGCTGCTCAAAATGGCAGAGCTTGTATCACTTGAAATATTTCTGCAAGACCCCCTTACTGCTTATCAGATTTAAGGAGGGGGAAAGTGGGTACCTTGTCAAGGTGTAAATTTTAAGAGTGTGAGAAACAGAGAGTCTGTTATGCCTGACATAAATTTAACACAGGCTACATAGTAAAAGGACAAAGAACAGGCTTGTACTTAAAACATGCTTACTTAGGGTCATATTAAGTTCAGACAATGTTTAAACTGCTTAGTGGGATTTTTGCTACTTTTTTTAAGGTTTTTAATTCTTTTTATTTCTTTTGGGGTTCAAAAAAAAAAAAAAAAAAGGAATTGTTTAAACCTGTAAAGCCTGTGAGGTAAAGACGTCTATAGCCAAGACCAGGGAAGGTTAATACTGTGACCTCAAATAAACAAGACCGGTTTCACGTCCTTTGAGTTGATGATGCAAGAACAGGTTAAAGTCCTGTGAGCTGAAACAAGATCAGGTAATTTTAAGTCCTGTGAGTTGATAATGCAAGAACCGGTCAAAGTCCTGTGAGCTGAAACGAGATCAGGTTAATAAATCTGTGAGTATATACAAAATCAGAAAAAAAAAGTAGCCCTGTGAGTCTGACGAGACGAGATCAGACTGAATCTGTGAGTATATACAAGACCAGAAAAATAGTAGCCGTGTGAGTCTGACTAAGATAAGAACCGGTAAATAAATCTGTGAATTTTACAATTTCTTTGTTAAGTAAGACCAGATTAAAAAAACGTGAGTTTATTTGAGGAAGACCAGTGATAATTGTGCACAAAATGGGAAATTTAATGCAAAAGAAATGAATACCGGTGTATATTCTCCTTTTAATGAAACTTTTGAAAGAAAAATGTTGTACAGAATGTTGTGACTTTGTGAATTATTGGTGTAAATATTATGGTTCTCTTGAAGGGGGTTCTCTGAGCAAGAACCAACTTCAACAAGTAAGAGGTCGGTTGATTGAAGAAAGCTAAAGCATGTAAAAAAGAAGGTAAAAGTAAGTGACGTTCAATGTATGAAAAAAGTATGGGAAAAATGAGAATGTTTGAGCAAGTGGGAAGCGGAGTATAAAAAAAAGGAGAGAAAGGCAACAGGCATGTGAAGCTGTGACTGCATTGAAAGTGACTGATATAAGGAAATAATGACATGGAAAATCACCAACAGACTACAACTGCTCCTAATAAATGTTCTCCCTTAGTTCCCCTCTATCCTTCTCTCCAGGGTTCGTGGAGACTCCAGTTGATGCGTCTCTGGACTCCATACCTCCACCACCCCCCCTGGAACAAGATCTTGGTGCAGCAACCGCTGACCCTGTCTCTCTCGCCCCCCTTACTACACCCCAAGGCCCGGTGAAGCATGAAGATGCCATAAAACAGGAAGAGAACTGCAGACCTTCATCAATGAAAACACCCTCACTTCTCACGAGATGCCAGGGTAACGATGCAGATCTTCTCACCTACATAATTTTCTGTCATTAGACATCTTTTTGAAGAGTACAGACAACCTGTCAGTCCTGCTTGGAGAGAAACTCAGCAGGATGAGCTGCCTGAAAACCGCAACTTCAGAGAGTGGGTTCAAGGACTGGTGGCAGCTGTCCGCACCGGGTTTCCGGTGCATTGCAATCTGTCGCGTGTAAGCGCCTGATAACAGAAGATCTCCCTACTACACTGCACTCCATCTATGATGACTTCAGTGGCATGCAGAGACCAGCTGATTACCCAGCACATGGCAACTCAGCCATCACAACGGTCGGTCCCTTTTTTGACCCCTCCGCTAGCAGGGATGTTTGTTTCTACTGTTGAGAATGGACATTGGGCACATGAGTGTCCATTGAAGGCCCGTCAGTGCAGAAGATACGGAAATGGAGGCAGGGGAGGCAGAGAGCATTTCCAAAGCCGTGGGCGTGGCCACTACAACCAGAGCTCTCCCGTTCATCATCATCAACCCAACTGAGGCGGGGTGGAGGTTTGAGTTCTGGATGACGAATCACCTGGAGGTCCACCAAAGCCCTTGACAGATAAGAACACACACACACTCATACATCACGCTGATGAAGAAAGGTTCGGCATCTTCCCTCCATGACTGTGACTGTTGCTGGAAAATCTGTTGTATTAATCCGTTGAATTTATTGTTACTTACTCTGTAATCTGTTCATCTGAATTGTCAGGTGAATTGCCTGTGAGCCAAGGCGAGAACAGGTTATCAAGTCTTTTGAGCCAAAGCGAAAACAGGTGATCTCAAGTCGTGTGAGCCAAGGCGAGAACAGGTGATCAAGTCCTGTGAGCCAAGGTGAGAACAGGTGATCTCAAGTCGTGTGAGCCAGGGCGAGAACAGGTTATCAAGTCGTTTGAGCCAAAGCAAGAACAGGTTATCAAGTCCTGTGGCCCAAGGCGAGAACAGGTGATCTCAAGTCGTGTGAGCCAAGGCGAGGACAGATGATAAAGTCCTGTGACCCAAGGCGAGAAAAGGTTATCAAGTCCTGTGACCCAATGCGAGAACAGGTGATCAAGTCCTGTGAGCCAAGGCGAGAACAGGTGATCAAGTCCTGTGAGCCAAAGCAAGAACAGGTTATCAAGTCCTGTGACCCAAGGCGAGAACAGGTGATCTCAAGTCCTCTGAGTCAAGGCAAGAACAGATTATCAAGTCCGGTGTGCCAAAGCAAGAACAGTTTATCAAGTCCTGTGACCCAAGGCGAGAACAGGTGATCTCAAGTCCCGTGAGCCAAGGCTAGAACAGGTGATCTCAAGTCCTGTGAGCCAAGGCGAGAACAGGTGATCTCAAGTCGTGTGAGCCAAGGCGAGGACAGATGATCAAGTCCTGTGACCCAAGGTGAGAACAGGTTATCAAGTCCTGTGACCCAATGCGAGAACAGGTGATCAAGTCCTGTGAGCGAAAGCAAGAACAGGTTATCAAGTCCTGTGACCCAAGGCGAGAACAGGTGATCTCAAGTCCTGTGAGTCAAGGCAAGAACAGATTATCAAGTCCGGTGTGCCAAAGCAAGAACAGTTTATCAAGTCCTGTGACCCAAGGCGAGAACAGGTGATCTCAAGTCCTGTGACCCAAGGCGAGAACAGGTGATTAAGTCCTGTGAGCCAAGGCGAGAACAGGTTATCAAGTCCTGTCAGTCAAGGCGAGAACAGGTTATCAAATCCTGTGAGCCAAAGCAAGAACAGGTTATCAAGTCTTGTGACCCAAGGCGAGAACAGGTGATTAAGTACTGTGAGCAAGGCGAGAACAGGTTATCAAGTCCTGTGAGCCAAGGCGAGAACAGGTTATCAAGTCTTCTGAGCCAAGGGCGAAAACAGGTGATCTCAAGTCGTGTGAGCCAAGGCGAGAACAGGTGATCAAGTCCTGTGAGCCAAGGCGAGAACAGGTGATCTCAAGTCGTGTGAGCCAGGGCGAGAACAGGTTATCAAGTCCTTTGAGTCAAAGCAAGAACAGGTTATCAAGTCCTGTGACCCAAGGCGAGAACAGGTGATCTCAAGTCCTGTGAGTCAAGGCGAGAACAGGTTATCAAGTCCTGTGAGCCAAAGCAAGAACAGGTTATCAAATCCTGTGAGCCAAGGCGAGAACAGGTGATCTCAAGTCCTGTGAGCCAAGGCGAGAACAGGTTATCAAGTCCTGTGAACCAAAGCAAGAACAGGTTATCAAGTCCTGTGACCCAAGGCGAGAACAGGTGATCTCAAGTCATGTGAGCCAAGGCGAGAACAGGTGATCTCAAGTCCTGTGAGTCGAGGCAAGAACAGGTGATCTCAAGTCCTGTGAGCCTAGACGAGAACAGGTGATCTCAAGTCCCGTGAGCCAAGGCGAGAACAGGTTATCTCAAGTCATGTGAGCCAAGGCGAGAACAGGTTACCTCAAGTCCTGTGAGCCAAGGCGAGAACAGGTAATCAAGTCCTGTGAGCCAAAGTGAGGACAGGTTATCAAGTCCTGTGAGCCAAGGCGAAAACAGGTGATCTCAAGTCGTGTGAGCCAAGGCGAGAACAGGTGATCAAGTCCTGTGAGCCAAGGCGAGAAAAGGTGATCTCAAGTCCTGTGAGCCAAAGCGAGAACAGGTTATCAAGTCCTGTGAGTCAAGGCGAGAACAGGTTATCAAGTCCTGTGAACCAAAGCAAGAACAGGTTATCAATTCCTGTGAGCCAAGGCGAGAACAGGTTATCAAGTCCTGTGAGCCAAGGCGAGAACAGGTTATCAAGTCCTGTGAGCCAAAGGGAAAACAGGTGATCTCAAGTCGAGTGAGCCAAGGCGAGAACAGGTTATCAAGTCCTGTGAGCCAAGGCGAAAACAGGTTATCTCAAGTCATGTGAGCCAAGGCGAGAACAGGTGACCTCAAGTCCTGTGAGCCAAGGCGAGAACAGGTTATCAAGTCCTGTGAGCCAAAGGGAAAACAGGTGATCTCAAGTCCTGTGAGCCAAGGCGAAAACAGGTGATCTCAAGTCGTGTGAGCCAAGGCGAGACAAGGTGATCTCAAGTCCTGTGAGCCAGGGCGAGAAAAGGTGACCTCAAGTCCTTTGAGCCAAGGCGAGAACAGGTGATCTCAAGTCGTGTGTGCCAAGGCGAGAACAGGTGATCTCAAGTCGTGTGAGCCAAGGCGAGAACAGGTGATCTCAAGTCCTGTGAGTTAAAGCGAGAACAGGTTATCAAGTCCTGTGAGCCAAAGCAAGAACAGGTTATCAAGTCCTGTGACCAAAGGCGAGAACAGGTGATCTCAAGTCCTGTGAGCCAAGGCGAGAACAGGTTATCAAGTCCTGTGAACCAAAGCAAGAACAGGTTATCAAGTCCTGTGAGCTTAGACGAGAACAGGTGATCTCAAGTCCCGTGAGCCAAGGCGAGAACAGGTGATCTCAAGTCCTGTGAGCCGAGGCGAGAACAGGTGATCTCAAGTCGTGTGAGCCAAGGCGAGGACAGATGATCAAGCCCTGTGACCCAAGGCGAGAACAGGTTATCAAGTCCTGTGACCCAATGCGAGAACAGGTGATCAAGTCCTGTGAGCCAAGGCGAGAACAGGTGATCAAGTCCTGTGAGCCAAAGCAAGAACAGGTTATCAAGTCCTGTGACCCAAGGCGAGAACAGGTGATCTCAAGTCCTGTGAGACGAGACGAGAACAGGTGATCTCAAGTCCTGTGAGGCGAGACGAGAACAGGTGATCTCAAGTCCTGTAACCCAAGGCGAGAACAGGTTATCTCAAGTCCTGTGACCCAAGGCGAGAACAGGTTATCTCAAGTCCTGTGAGCCAAGGCGAGAACAGGTTATCAAGTCATG
>JABWDQ010000111.1:0-72089 GCA_014839995.1 Xenentodon cancila | reverse complement strand
TCCGTCCGACCTAAAAACAGCTTCTCTCCTATTGGCCGCGCCTAGATGTCGTCACGGCGTTGACGCCAGGTCTGCTCTGGCTTCAACGCCTGCTTGCGCCTGCTTGCACCTTGACGCGCGTTAGACAGCGTGAAAAACGCGTTTAATGTGTAGGGACCTTAATACTACAATTCCCACAATTCTTTCCTGGCGCGCCAGACTCCGGAGCACGAAAACACCCCCCACCTCTTGTGTTGACGCTCATAGCGTGCTTCGTAGCAAAGCTACAAATGCTACGAAGCCCACGCTCAAATTCACCCTCCCGAAAAATGGCTAAACGAAAAATAGAAAACAGAAGCTTTCAAGACAGATGGGAGACAGACTACATGTTCATCATAGTAAAGGACAAACCTATCTGTCTTCTATGTGGCGCCAACGTGTCTGTATCAAAAGAGTATAACATATGACGACACTTTGAAACGAGACACCATGACAAGTATAAGGATCTGAACGCAAATGAGAGACTTAAGAAGGTGGAAGAGTTGAATAAAGGTCTGATGTCACGGCAAACTATGTTCTCCAAAGCAAAATCCCAAAGTGAGGCTGCAGTAAAGGCTAGCTTTATTGTGGCGCAGGAGATCGCCAAATCAGCCCGGCCCTTTAATGAGGGAGAGTTTGTAAAAATGTGCATGGTCAAAATTTGTGAGGTCGTTTGCATGGAAAAAAAACAGGCATTTTTAAATGTTAGCCTGAGCAGAAATACTGTAGCTGAGCGTGCATGTGAACTTGCCACCAATCTACAAGAACAGCTGATGAGAAAGGGAGAAGATTTTGTTGCATACTCACTTGCTGTGGACGAGAGCAGCGACACAGATACAGCCGGGGCTGTCCGATACAGCCCAGCTGTCAATTTTTATTCGTGGAGTGGACAAGAATCTTTGTGTTACAGAGGAACTTTTAGGACTAAAATCCATGCATGGCACAACAACAGGAAAAGACATCTTTGAGGAGGTATCCAAATGTATCGATGAAATGAAGCTGCCTTGGGATGAGCTTGTGGGACTGACCACTGACGGAGCACCCGCGATGTGTGGTCAAAAGACCGGATTGGTCGGCAGGATGCGAGACAAGATGCGGGAAAAGCAGGCAGGTGAGCTAATAGTTTACCACTGCATCATACACCAAGAGGCTTTGTGTGGATCACATTATGAACACTGTAACGCAAGTTGTCAACTTCATAAAAGCAAAAGGTTTGAATCACCGTCAGTTCAAGTCTTTCCTTGAGGAGTTGGGTGCAGACCATAGCGACATGCCCTATCACACAGAGGTGAGGTGGCTGAGCCGAGGAAAAGTTGCGAAGAGATGTTTTGAGCTGCGTGAGGAAATTTGTCTTTTCATGGAAAGCAAAGGGAAAGACACAACAGAGTTCAGGGATGAAAAGTTTCAATGTGAGCTTGCATTTCTATGTGACATCATGAATCATCTCGACGCGCTCAATCTGAAGCTTCAGGGGCGCGCGCACGTCATCACAGACATGTACAACGCCGTGAGGGCTTTTAGAACCCAGTTGCGCTTGTGGGAGAGTCAGATGCAGCAGGGAAACCTGGCTCATTTTTTGTGCTGCCAAGTCATGAAAGAGCAGACCACTACCGCCGTGATGCCTTTTGCACAGTTCGCTGAAAAACTCATTCTACTTGGCGCTGGGTTTGCCTGACGATTTGCCGACTTTGAAGCCCAAAAATGTAGATTTGAACTTTTTAGCAACCCCTTTACGTTTGATGTGAATAACGCACCAAGCAATCTCCAAACGGAGCTTATTGAGCTGCAGTGTCATGACACGCTCAAGTCAAAATATGACTCTGTCGGTGCTGCGCAATTTCCACCTTACCTCCATGACACGCTGCCCGAACTCCGTGCCCAAGCTGCGCAAATGCTCTCTATGTTCGGGAGCACATATCTGTGCGAGCAACTGTTTTCATTAATGAAGATGAACAAAACACCACATAGGAGTCGTCTCACCGATGAACACCTTCATTCAGTCCTGAGGATTTCCTCTGCGCAGAGCCTGACTCCAGAAACTGATGCACTTGCATGTAAAAAGCGATGCCAAGTATTTGGCTTGGACCCATGTGCATCATCAGAGTAAATGAACAGTGAAAAAAACTAAAATGGATAAATATTATTTTATTTACTGATGGCATGGTCTCTATTCAAAGTTGAAAGAGATGTTTTTTTTAGGTGTCGGCCTTGACAGTCTGTGATAAAAAGATTTAGGTTACAATTATAATGAATAAAGTTAAAGATATAGAAGCCTGATATTTTTTTCAGTTTTTGTTTTTATTATTTTCTTAAACCTGTTCTGGTTTCAGTATTTAAGCAAAAATTCAATTATAATATATGAGGATGGTTAATACAGTAGTTTACTGTATCTTAAAGATAATAAAAACATAAATTAATAAAAAAAATTGGTCTGGCCCTCGACAATGTTCTTTTTTTAATTTTGGCCCTCTGTGAATTTGAGTTTGACACCCCTGATATAGAATATCATACAGGCATTTCACACACACTCGCATACACAAAAGAACACTGACTAATGAAAGTGTCTCTCTCTGTCTGGTTAACTGCATTTCACACACACACAAAACCACACTTACTGTGACTCTAGAAGAATCAATCACTTTGGTTTTCATATGTACATTAACCACACACTATGATGCTAGGACTTCTCTTGTATCCCCCACAGAGCATCGCACAAGCAATCACTTCAGTTCATCGTAAATGCATCTGTCACCATCACTTTGGTTATCATAAATGTTTTATTTACACTTACTACGATGCTAGGATGAAAGTGTTGTTCATCCCCCGCAGAGCATAGTACAATCAATACATAGGTAAAGCGTTCCATTTTCTCTTACCGTGACACACGGACGGGAGACCCAAACAGTCCCGGAAAAAGCAGCTTCCAACCTTGCTGGGCATCCGTACGTGACCCGCAGCTGACTCTAACCCAAACAGAGACTTTCCGTCGCTATATTCTCTCGTACAAGGTCATGTGTGAGAGAAAGGGGGGGGGGCGGCCCCTCCCACAGACAGACCCTGCTCTTGGTCACAGATCCTGGTTTACAAAACATGTTTTGCAAACCAGGAACCATTCTCAGAACATGTTAACAAAATAACAAAACGTTTCCCAGACACTAAAGAAATAACAAGACGTTTCTCAGAAACTAACGAACAATTTGAAAAACATCTTAGATAACCATGTTTGGTCAGACCTGGACAACTAACAATAATTCTCCTTACACATAACTTCACATAACTTTTACCAGGTGAAATATATGATGGCCATCCCTCATCCTGCTCCCCAGCAACCACTTCCTCTGGCAGATGGTCCATGGAAAACACCTGCTCTGGACACAGTAGGACCATTTCACACAGTTGCTCCTGCCTGTCGTCAGGCTATTATTCAAAATGACCTGAACTCACCTTTTCTTTCGCTCCAACCACTGCTGATGTCACCAAGTTCATACATCCGCCTTCAGTCGTCATGGTAACACAGAGTCCTTCATTTCAGACAATGGTCCATTTCATAAAAAGAAGCATCAAAAGTGTCTTGATTCTGACCATTTGAGAGGTCACAGAATATCTTAGATATTAGAGCTGTTTACCTCCACCTGTCTGTATAGATTTCTCTATTGGATATCTGCCAGGCTCAGGAGCTCACAAGCTGGTGTGTTTTTGAGTCGGTCCCAATCCAGGATAAATGCAGAGGGTTGTGTCAGGAAGGTCATCCGACGTAAACCAACAATATTAGATCCTCCTACAGCACGTACAGAAACATATCAGTATAAATACTGTTGGAGCTCCAGTTTTCCTCTGTACATTATGTACAAGTCTGTACATAAAGAAACTTTAAAGCTTTACCTTTAGTGTTATTTAGAATAAATAGATTTATTTTGAAAAATAAAATATAGGGGAACCGCTTTCTTTCCAGGGCAGCTCTGGACTGGAGCCCAAAGATGTTGCAAAGTCAGGATGTTGTCGTTGTCCTCTCTTTTCTGGGCATCATATTTGTGACGGCGTCAGAAGACATTAGAAATGTTCATATTGGTTATTTAGTTCATATTGGTTATTTAAAATCACAAGGATTTGTGATTTTAGTGTGAAGGAATGTTGTCCAGCTGGAGAAGTCATTGTCCATGTTTATATATGATTGAAGGTCTTTAATGTCTCAATATTGACATGCAGTTGTCACATTTACATGATTATACATATAAATATACACTGATACGTTCATGTACACATGTGCTTAATTAGACACACACAAATGTATAAATAACTATTCAAATAATATAAATCACATACCTTTAGATCACTGCATATATAACAGTATATGTGTTTGCATAAACATGTCACAATACATTTCACAATCATCGTTTATACTTACACCTAATGTAGATCATACACACACACACGCACACACACACACACACACACACTCTCTCTCTCTCTCTCTCTCTCTCTCTCTCTCTCTCAGCAGCTGAGTGAAGCTGGCGTTCACGTTGTCCTGACAACCACTTGTTTTCAGGTTCTGTAGGTACGTGTATGTGTGATATATAAACATGTTTGCATGATGGTGGTGAAGCACATAAACAGAACCGTCTTTTATAAAGACAGTTAGATAGAATATCATTTTCTTTATTCCAGCAAATGTGCATATTCCGGTTTGCAGGTAGGTAAAAAATGCACTTCGGCTGTACTATAATGCAAAATGTAAGATAATATATTTATGACAAAGGCAACAAAAAAGGCCATCGAAGATATGAAGGTTCCTGGTTCAATCCCGGGTTTCAACAGAAGAGTAGCAGAGGCAGAAAAAAACGCTGTAACTGTAACAGCTGCACAACAAGTGATTTTACAGCTTTTAATTCATTTTTCTACAGAATTTGGATTTGAATCCCAGCAACAACGTGATGACATGTTTCAAATATGAGTCGGAAAAATTTAAAATCACTCATCTTTTACTGCAAAAGTATATTTTTATACTTGAAAATCCAGTCCTGTGTCAGAGGTGTGGTCAGAGCAGGTGTAGCAGGTAGACAATAGCAGGCTCCAAGGTTACCATGGAAACACCAGCTGTGTTACTGCCTCCTGTGAGAGAATTCCACAGCTTTTCTTGGCTGCTGTTCCAGGATGAGCTGCTGTTCAGCAGCTTTTCAAAGCGCTTCATGTAGCAGGATACATGAATCCTGGAAGTGCGGTGCAGCAGGCTGTTGGGATCTGTGGTGGACTGGTGAACCATATCTGCATCTTCCAGATTTTGGACTTCTGGCCAGCTAGATCGTCTGTGTGTGTATTGATGTGGTCCACCAGCGGTTCAGAATCAGAGCATACTTGTAGTTTATTTTTAGTGGAGCGCTGCAGACGGCCACTTCTAGGAAACTTCTAGACTGATCCACACTTTCTGTATGACCAGAAAGATGGTGATTTGCAGCAGCTGGAACAGCACCGTCGTTACACTCCTGTTTCACATCCTGTTTCACATGCTGTTTTGACAATGTTGTCTTGACAGATGTAGTCAGGTGATGAAGAGATGTGCGGTCAGTAATAACATGCCATAATAATTATGTCCTCCAAACTGGTCCTAGGTACACCGCAGGGTGGTTGTGCTCAGCCCTCTTCACTCTTGACTGTTCTGCCACCCACTCCACAAACGCAGTGCTGAAGTTTGCAGATGATATTACAGTAGTGGGTCTCATATCGGACAATGATGATAGAAAGAAAGGTCTGACCTGCGTGACTTCTACTGGTGGACAAACATTAAATCAAAAGTGTAGCTTTATGTGCCTTCATGTACCTTTTTTCAGATGAAATATAAGATGGCAATTTGGTAGGTCTTTCCAGCGTAAACATGAAAAACATCACAGATATTCATCAAATGACAACGTGCAGAGACTACTGAGTTATAATCTTCCAATCTTGCAACTGCATGAGACTCATCTTGAGTTAAGTTAAATGTTCTTTGATATACTTGTATGTCAAGAACGCGCAGAGGATTCATACATACAGGAATACAAGTTTAAGATGCTACACACCCACAGACTGTAGGCCACACCCACATACTATAGACAATGCACACAGACTATAGACCACACCCACACAACATAGACCACACCCACTAACTGTAGGCTAAACCAATAGACTATAGACCACACTCATAGACTATAGGCGAAACCCATACCCTATGGACCAAACCCACTCACTGTAGTACACACCCATAAACTATAGACCACACCCACACACTATATACCACACCCACTGACTGTAGGCCACACCTCGTTAAGCTGAATTTACATCCGCTTGCAGCAGAGCTACGACCGAGATGCTACCTGGGTAATGTAGTCTGCAACCTGCAGGTAACTAAGGGATTTTTCAACAGTTCATTAATGGAAAATAAACAGAACAATTCTAGTATATTAGTAGTTTTTTTCCAGGATGGTGGATTTAAAAACTCATGAGTTGAGGAGCATGTTTATGTTTGTGAACAATTTAACATCAGTCTGAAAGTTTTAAATGAGATGGACTCTGACAATTTAAAGACTTGTGTACCTGGAAGAAAGAATCTGATGAGATTCCGAGAATCTGAGACATTTTTTCAACTTCGGTGACTCCCTTATGCTCTGATCTGACCTCAGTCGTCAATGGATCTAAATCATCCACGTGTCTGTTAGACCCAATCCCAACTCGACAACTTAAAAATGTTTTCTCTCTTATTGGACCGACAATACTGGAACAGATCAACTTGTCCCTAGTCTTAGGATATGTGCCACAGGCTTTTACAGTTGCAGTAATCAAACCATTACTTAAAAAACCTTCTCTTGACCCAGACATTTTAGCTAATTATAGACCGATTTCCAACCTTCCATTTATCTCTAAAATTCTGAAAAGGGTAGTTGCAAGCCAGCTGTGTGACCATTTGTATAGAAATGATCTATTTGAAATTTTTCAGTCAGGGTTCAGAATGCATCATAGCAAAGAAACAGCACTGGTTCGAGTCTCGAATGACCTTCTTATGGCCTCAGATAATGTGTTAGTGTCCATACTGTTTCTGCTGGACCTTAGCGCTGCTTTTGATACTATAGATCACAGCATTTTACTGCAGAGGCTAGAGTATGTTGTTGGGATTAAAGGGACAGCTCTAGATTGGTTTAAATCATATCTGTCTGATAGATTCCAGTTTGTTCATGTTCATGAGGTTTCTTCCATACAGACAAGGGTCTGCTATGGTGTCCCGCAGGGTTCAGTGCTAGGGCCATTCTTGTTCAGTTTATACATGCAGCCCTTAAGAAGGATTATCCGGAACCACGGCATTAATTTTCATTGTTATGCTGATGATACGCAGCTGTATCTGTCTATGAAGCCAGATGAAACAGAACCATTAGACAGACTTCAGATGTGTCTTAAGGACATCAAGGACTGGATGTCCAGAAATTTTTTGCTACTAAATTCTAATAAAACAGAGGTTGTTGTTTGTGGTCCCAAACAGCTTGGGAAGGGATTAGAAGGTCTTGCGATGGCCTCCAGTAAAACTGTGCGAAACCGTGGCTTTATATTTGATCAGGATTTTTCATTTAAACAGCATATTAATCAGGTTTGTAAAACTGCGTTTTTCCACCTCTGTAATATCGCAAAGTTTAGAAGCATCCTCTCGCAGAGTGATGCCGAAAAGCTAATTCATGCGTTCGTATCTTGTAGACTAGATTACTGTAACGTGTTGTTGGCTGGATGTCCAAGTAATTCTCTGAACAGCCTCCAGCTGATCCAAAATGCAGCAGCGCGAGTGCTGACAGGAATCAACAAGAGAGACCACGTCTCTCCAGTTTTAGCTTCCCTCCATTGGCTCCCTGTAAAAGTTAGAATCCAATTAAAAATTTTATTACTTTCATATAAAGTCCAAAATGGCCTAGCACCATGATATTTGCATAACCTGATAGTACCGTACGTTCCTAATAGAGCTCTCCGTTCTCAGGGTGCAGGTTTACTCGTACTTCCTATAGTATCAAAATTATTATTAGGCACCATCACTCTGGAACCAACTTCCAGTTTGGGTTAAGGAGGCTGATACCACCTCCACCTCTAATACTAAACTTAAAACATTTCTGTTTAATAAACCATATAGTTAGTGTACATTTAGTACCTTAATGTGTCAGGGCCAGTAGTTAAAGCTGCAGCTACCGGGCCAGACTAGAGCAGCTCATCTTAAAGAGCTTCGGTGTAGATATGCTGCTATAGGCCTATGCTGCAGGGGGGCACCAACAAGATCCACTGAGTGGTGCCTTTCACCTTCTCTGTTTCTCTTTGTCTTCTCTGTCTCTTCTTCACCTCAACCCTCATTTATTAACAATATCCCATAAACTTAATTGTGGTCCATTGTTCTGGTAGTTTTTTGTGCTTGTCTGGCCCTTCTTTTCCTCTTCTTTACATGTCCTGCGGACCAGAGCCTCAGGAGCTGCTTGCTGACCTGCAGTTCCAACTCTGACCATCCCAGTGTCTGCCTTCACCTGTCTGTATGGATGTCTGTTGGATATTTGCTGACATCCCGACCTGCATTCCTCATCCCCTTGGATCACCATCGATCCTTTTTACCCATATACACAGAAGTCTAATTGGACTACTGATGATAGTTACTATTGTACCCTGTCTTGTACCTTTGACGGTGTCTCTATGTCTCAATTCTTTCTTTACTTCTTGCTCTTCCCAGCTGGCCTTCGGCAGGAGGGTCCCCCCTCATGATCCAGGTCCTGCTCAAGGTTTCTTCCCTCTTAAAGAGGAGTTTTTCCTTGCATCTATTTGGCTTAACGTTTTTCTTCCACTAGGGAAGTTTTTACCCGCCGCTGTTTATGCAATAATTGCTCGGGGGTCATGTTCTGGTCTCTGGAAAGATCCTGCAGACAACTTGTGTTGTAATAGATGCTATTTAAATAAAATTGAATTGAATTGAATTTAATGCCCAGAACAAAAGAATTGAAATCTTCTGTACCTGTTGATTAAAAACCACATACTGAAAATGAAATTAAAATAAAACCAGAGTCCTTTCAGTCTCTCTGACAGTTCAGACAAGCAGCTAAAACCAAAACCTGCAAGACAGAACAGAACATGCTGCGTAAGCATACATATAGTTGTAAATACTAACCATCATGTATCCTTGGAACGTCATCAAAGACGACATTTTGAAATGTAAAGAATTGGCTCATTTTGGTGTTGCAGCCAAAATTCACGTCCGAGACACCGTAAACAGACAAACTGAAATAGCAAGATGACAATACTAGTTATTTGGAATAAACTAAGAATTAACTAAGAAGGGTTTCAGTGTAGTTTTCTTATGTTGTCTTTTAATATTCTGTTAGTTCTTCATTGTTATTCATTACTTTTTCACTCTGTCTGGTTTCTCACTTGCTTACTGGTGGTAACCCATTTGGAGGATGTTCTCACAGAAGTAATAATACGAAGCTAAAATAACTAAAAAGGGTTTCAGTGCACCACCATAAAACAATCCACTTATATGTTTTTTTTTGTTTTTTTTTCAGTCAGGTCATTCAATGCATCATGAATTTCCTTCCTTCCCTTTGTCAGTGTGGACATCGTGCACACGCTGTATGTACGATGCACACTGAAATTAGTCTCTGCTTTTAACCCATCAACTAGTTTCACTAGTACCCTGGGCTTGAACCTGGGTCCTCCACGCCCAAGCCCACCACTGTATCCACTAGGCCACCACTCCCCCTCGCCAGGCCACCACTCCCCCTCACCATAAAACAATCCACTTATATGTTTGGAGTAATGCCAGATTTTATCAGCAATCAAGTGCATCTCTTCTTATCAACGGGTGTAGTTGTTATCACTTTGGACTTTGACTCCAGTAATTTGAGTTCAAGTCTCTGTGGAACCAGAAACCATGAAACAGCTGGTTGTGAATTCCTGGATCTAACATAACGTATCTGACACAACAGGGTTTAAGCTGCCGGTGAGGTGAGACCCGAGGACGAAGCACAGCTGCTGTTAATCGGATCATTACTTTAAAGTTTATTTCACTCTTCAACTTTGTCTTTTGACTCAAACACGTGAAGGTAGAAACTTCTGCTCACTTCTGATTTACCTGCAGACTTTGATCAATCTTGTGTCTGAAGACAAATCTACATGATTGGTAGATGACAGTATTTTTATTAGTTTTATTATTGATCAAAAACGCCGTGCTGAACAGTTGATGATCAGTTTTCTTCATAAAACAAACTTTGTGGTTTTTTATTTCCTGGAGTGAAGCTGTCGTCTCCAGCATTAAAGTCAGACTGCTGTTTCCTGTGGAGCCTTTCAAAATAAAGTGTGGTTCCTGGAAGAAGTTGTTCTTTGCTGCTCGTGTAACTGTTGTGTGATGAGGCTTTAAAAGGAGGAAATGTGTCTCTGCAGGACAGTTTGACCTTTGAGCTTCTTCACATTTACAGTAACCAGACTGACGTAGAGGCCGAGTCTCCTTCAGCTTGTTCAAGATTTTCAACTTTGTGTTTGTGCAGTAAAAACTCTGTTGTTCACAGAACTGTATGTTTTTAATCTTTGAACAGAAAACCAGAAAAGGCCTTGAGTGAAGCTTCAAAGCAGGTAGGATGAGCAGATCCAGCTGTAGAAGAGACTTCCTCAACCTCCCACTGTTTCCTGACTGCATTCAAGTGACACTGATATAAAAACAACAGAGAGGAGCAAACCAGTGCAGGAGCAGCTGGTCTTTGTACAACACCAGAGATGTGTGTTTCCTCTGCAGATGAAGGTGTGTGTGTGAGCTGATGTGCACGTGAATTCAGCAGAATGGACCAGTGTGAGGACAGAGAGGACGGAGTCCGTCCCTCTAAAACCCCTCTGCGTGGGGAACATGAGAGTCGGAGCAAAGCTCAGAGGTGAGACGAGCATCTCCAACTGTCCACGACTCTTCTGCATGTCAGAGCTGAAAACTCACGTCAGCAAACGTCATTATTACAGGAATGAACCTGGACCTGGACCTGGACCTGGACCTGGACCTGGACCTGGACCTGGACCACGACCTGAACCTGGACCTGGACCTGGACCTGAACCTGAACCTAGCTGGATGTCCTTAAAGAGCGACCACTCAATGGGCCATCCTATTGCCTTTAAAAAAAAACAACCTTCTACTGTAAAGAGGTGAATGTATCTAAACTCTGTCAATGATTTATGTTCAATTCTTTTTAAATAGACTAAATATTTTTATTTTGGATTGTTTATTATTCAAATAAACAAAAATGTGCACTTTGAACTCTTTATTCTTCCATCAGGGTCCATCAGAAAAGAGACTCTCTTGAACAAGAATCCAGCTGTTTGTCCTTGAAGACCGACGACTCAGATAAAAGATTTATGGACTTTGAAGGAGACCAACTGTCTTCTTCAGAGAGATGAGATGTATTTAAATGTATTAAATGTATTTAAATCAGTCCTCATGTTGTCGTCCACATGTTTCTTCTGGAGTAGATCCATGTAGTCCTGGACCCCTGTGGTCCTCCATCACCTGATGGTGATCTGAGCTTCCTCCTCATAGATCTACATCTCCTGTCATGAGCGTTTTCCTCTGTTTGAAACATCTGGAGGTCTTACCTTCAATAGGACTGATCCTGATGATGCTCCAGAGTTAATCAGCTGATTTATGTCTCCATCAGTTGTCCATGTTCTAGATGTTGTTGTAACTTTTCTTGGAGCAGAATTGGAACTTGTAAATCTGTGAATCAGCAGAGCTCTCTTTGAGGTCACATGTACGTTCTCAGTGGGACCAGCAGGACCAGTAATCCTTCACCACCACAGCCAGTCCTCTGATTGACTGTCCTCATCCAAACATCTCTTTATGGACCTTCAGCTTATGTTTGTCTCTGGGTGGACAGACATGATGTGAGCTAATTCTTCATGATTCCTCCACAGAGTGGACCAGCAGAGCTTAAAGCCTCCCAGTGGTCCGTCTGTCCAGCAGCATCCAACACAGCTGGACTCCATATTTCTGGTCTGTACATGAACAACAACTGTTTCTCCATCTGTTCTGCTGGTGTTCATCTCCAGCTGCTCTTTGTAGACCAGTGGACTGTCAGTCTGTCCAACATGGATCTGATGTTTGTCTCCTTTGTTACAGTCTGATTGTGTCATTCATGTGGTCTTCTGTTCCAGCTGCTGGAGGACAACATTGTCATATTTGTGAAGAACGAGCTGAAGAAGATCCAGAGCATTCTGAGTCCAGATTACCCAGAATCCCTGGAGAATCTGCTGGAGGGTGAGGATGAAGAACAGAGGAGGAGCAGAGAGGCATTTGTGAAGATCACAGTGAACTTCCTGAGGAGAATGAAGCAAGAGGAGCTGGCTGAGCATCTGCCAGAGCAGTAAGAGGATTTCTCTGAATATTTGAATCCACTGGATAAATTACCCAGAAAGTTCAGGAGATGAACAACATTCACAGATCAGCCACAACATTAAAACCACTGAGAGACGAAGTGAGGAACCAGCACCCCCTACAGGAGCATCCTCCCTGTACGGGACGGCAGTGGACCTCAATAAATATGTTTAACCCACCAACACCACCAGATAACTGGAAGATTTTAGTCCTGGTTTTCCTCTTCCAGTAATCCTGGTGAACTCCAGATTGTCTTGATGGTTCTACAGATTATTGATCAGATCATCTTCTGGTGTTTTCAAATCCTAAACCTGGAAATTCCACTTCACAGAGACCCACAACCACAACAAGAACACAACAACCCACAAACCCACACCCCATCTAGGCTCTACTGCCAACATCCTGGTCTTAGACACTCCAGATTGTCTTGATGTAAACTTTATAAAACACTAACTTCTCTTCTTTATTCCTCTTTCATTCAGGTACTTTTGCTGAAGTTTGTCTAAAGCGACTGAAGTCTCAGCTGAAGGAGAAGTACCAGTGTGTGTTTGAGGGGGTTGTTAAAGCAGGAAACCCAACCCTTCTCCAGCAGATCTACACAGAGCTCTACATCACAGAGGGAGGGACTGGAGAGGTTAACCATGAACATGAAGTCAGACAGATTGAAGCAGCATCCAGGAGACCAGACAGAGCAGAAACCACCATCAGACAGGAAGACGTCCTGAAACTCCCACCTGGAAGAGATGAACCAATCAGAACCGTGATGACGAAGGGAGTGGCCGGCATCGGGAAAACCGTCTTAACACAGAAGTTCACTCTGGACTGGGCTGAAGGCAGAGCCAACCAGGACATCCGGTTCATGTTTCCATTCACCTTCAGAGAGCTGAATGTGCTGAAAGAGAGAAATTTCAGCTTGGTGGAACTTGTTCATCACTTCTTCACTGAAACCAAAGGAATCTGCAGGTTTGAAGACTTCCAGGTTGTGTTCATCTTTGACGGTCTGGATGAGTGTCGACTTCCTCTGGACTTCCACAACAATGAGATCCTGACTGATGTTACAGAGTCCACCTCAGTGGACATGCTGCTGACAAACCTCATCAGGGGGAACCTGCTTCCTTCTGCTCGTCTCTGGATCACCACACGACCTGCAGCAGCCAATCAGATCCCTCCTGAGTGTGTTTCCATGGTGACAGAAGTCAGAGGGTTCACCAACCCACAGAAGGAGGAGTACTTCAGGAAGAGGTTCAAAAATGAGAAGCAGTCCAGCAGGATCATCTCCCACATCAAGACATCACAAAGCCTCCACATCATGTGCCACATCCCAGTCTTCTGCTGGATCACTGCTACAGTTCTTACAGTTCTGGAGACAGTCCTGGAAACCAGAGAGGGAGGAGGTCTGCCCAAGACCCTGACTGAGATGTACATCCACTTTCTGGTGGTCCAGACCAAACTGAAGAAGGTCAAGTATGACGGAGGAGCTGAGACAGATCCACACTGGAGTGCAGAGAGCAGGAAGATGATGAAGTCTCTGGGAAAACTGGCTTTTGAGCAGCTGCAGAAAGGAAACCTGATCTTCTATGAGTCAGACCTGAAGGAGTCTGGCATCGATATCAGAGAAGCTTCAGTGTACTCAGGAGTCTTCACACAGATCTTTAAAGAGGAGAAACACCTGTACCAGCACAAGGTGTTCTGCTTCATCCATCTGAGTGTTCAGGAGTTCCTGGCTGCTCTTCATGTCCATCGGACCTTCATCAACTCTGGAGTCAACCTGCTGGAAGAAGAAAAAAACTACTTCAGAAGGATTAAAACAAGAGACAAGACTCTCTTCTACCAGACTGCTGTGGACAAGGCCTTACAGAGTCCAAACGGACACCTGGACTTGTTCCTCCGCTTCCTCCTTGGTCTTTCGCTGGAGACCAGCCAGACTCTCCTACGAGGTCTGTTGAAACCAAAACAAGGAAGTTCACAGAACAATCAGGAAACAGTTGGATACATCAAGAAGAAGATCAGTGAGGATCTGTCTGCAGAGAAAAGCATCAATCTGTTCCACTGTCTGAATGAACTGAATGAAGGTTCTCTGGTGGAGGAGGTCCAACAGTCCCTGAGGTCAGGACGTCTCTCCACAGATGAACTGTCTCCTGCTCAGTGGTCAGCTCTGGTCTTCATCTTACTGTCATCAGAAGAAGATCTGGAGGTGTTTGACCTGAAGAAATACTCTGCTTCAGAGGAGGTTCTCCGGAGGCTGCTGCCAGTGGTCAAAGCCTCCAAGAAAGTTCTGTGAGGACAAACACAGACACATCTGTTTTATATACAATCAAATGTTGTGTTCATGGAGAAATTCAGTTCAGTTCACTGTTCAGCTGAGTCCAGGTTCATGTAGGACCAGTTCTCAACAATAATTCATCTCAGGAAACTTTACATGAAGACGAATGCAGCGATCACTTTGATCCAGACTGTAGTGCAGCGATACTTAATGATCAATAGTTGAATTAATCAGTATTCATTTAAATGATCTGATTTATTAATTTGTTGAATGACATAATCAAAGTTGAAATGACATAATTATTTCCCTTTTCTCTCCTCTGCAGGTTGAGTGGCTGTAACCTCTCAGAGGAGGTCTGTGCAGGTCTGTCCTCAGTTCTCAGCTCTCAGTCCTCCAGTCTGACAGAACTGGACCTGAGTAACAACCACCTGCAGGATTCAGGACTGGAGAAGCTGTGTCCTGGACTGGAGAGTCCACACTGTAAACTGGAGTCTCTCAGGTCAGAATCCCTCAAGTGTTGAACTGCTGACCGTTACAACTGTGGTTTATGTTGAAGGATTGTTGGAGAGAGAATTGTAATAACTGTAACTGGGTTCAGATCGGGTTGAAGCCTGCAGACAGTCGTCACAACTGTGTTGGTGATGATGAGGAGAAGTTTCTATTTAATGGAGTTAGTCTGGATTGTTCTGCAGAGAATATGAGGAAGTGTGAAAAGTTATTCCTGTTGCTCTGATCTATTTTATCCAAAGCAGCTAATGTACTCTGTCACTCTAACTTTACCCAAATTAATAGTAGGAGACGTCATCTTAACAGATAAAACTGCAGCAGTGTTGTTCTCACGTCTGCCTCTAAATCTTAATAGTTTAACGATTTTAACAGAAGGATGTCAATAGCAGTGGAGCCGGCTGTTGCAGTAAACGGCCGGAATAACCCGAGGTCAGAGACTCATTTTAAAATCGGTCATAAGAAATACCCGGTGGCTGAATTTCTACATAAATAATTTAAATTTGATCTGACAGCTTGTGTTTTTGTGACCGTCTCGTTGTCCTCTTTTTCACTTGTCCTGTTTCAAATAAATGTTGAGTGACATTGGAGACTGGCTGTCTTTAAAAATAACCAACATTCCAGATTTTTCTATTCACTGTCTTTACTACATTAATGATCTTGACAACAAAACATCTGAAGTAGTGAATATTGTTTTCTTGCTTAAATATCACCTACATTGTTGTAAGTGGAGAGACTTTGCCTCATGTTTGATCATTTATAAATGAATTTAAACTTTATTACTCCTCATTGAGACTTCTTAAATCTAAGTGTGGCAGAAGAAAATCCACAAATGTATCCGGATTACTTTTGTCCTGAAAACCTGCTCCACTTTCTTTATCCACCTGACACAGCTGTTTGTATTTTATTTACAGTCCCATGTCTTCAGTTCTTATTTTTTTATAGCACAGTTCATTGCACCGCCACAAGATGTTTGACTCTATTCTGTTGAATGAAATAACAAATAGAAATAAAAACATAAGCTGTGACCGGAGCAGGGAGGGGCTTCTGCACGAGTGCTGGGCTGCCTCGAGAGTCCTTTGATACGGGAGAGGAGTCCAAGGACACACCGGAGTCTCGCAGAGAAACGAGGAAAAAAACGATTTGTGCTTTCAGACTAGAGTCAACTAACATTTCCAATAAGACCTGAAAAAGTTGTCAGATTTGTCGTTAGTCACTTTTTTTAATACAAATAACTAGAAAGGTCTGAAAAGTTTGTAAATACAGCCACAAAGACGATAAGTTGTGCCAGACAACCAGGTCAGGGAACCTCCAGGTTCTGCTCTCGGACTTACATTGTGCGGTGCTGGGTGGGGGCTGGTGGGGGGGCCTGGGTTCACGTGGTTTTGGTGTGTGTGTGTGTGTATATGTATAAATATAAATATATATACAATACAGATTCATACTAATGTTAACATGCAACAGTTTTGACATGAAACGATAGAATGAAAATTAAATGGATTTCTGATGGTTTTACAGGACTAGTTGGACCAACAAGTTGAATTTATCAGTATTTCTTAAAATTAATTCATTATTTGTTTTTTTTTGTAATGACATAATCAACTTTTAAATAACCTCCTTATTTTCCTTTTCTCTCCTCTGCAGGTTGAGTGGCTGTAACCTCTCAGAGGAGGTCTGTGCAGGTCTGTCCTCAGTTCTCAGCTCTCAGTCCTCCAGTCTGACAGAACTGGACCTGAGTAACAACCACCTGCAGGATTCAGGACTGGAGAAGCTGTGTCCTGGACTGGAGAGTCCACACTGTAAACTGGAGTCTCTCAGGTCAGAATCCCTCAAGTGTTGAACTGCTGACCGTTACAACTGTGGTTTATGTTGAATCCAAGGGGATGGTACCAACTGTCCAGACCTCTGCAGCTGCTGCACCTTGTGACGGTGCTGCAGTCTGTAGTCCTGAGCCGGTAGTTCAGAGTATCTGAGTCACGGTGCCGCTGCAAACCCAGCCAGAACCTTGTCCATCCTGCTCAGCATGACTTAGCCACAGCTCACAGCCAGTGGATCCTGGTTCTGAGGGGAGGTGACTGATGACGTGGGGCTCGTTACTCTCTCGCTGCCGTAGCCTCCAGTGGCTACGTGGTGTTCAGCAGGTCTGTTACGGTTGTAGCTGCTGCTGAAGTTTGACTGTGTAGACATTTATCTGCATAGAAGGACTTCGTCACCACTTCAGGTACCTCATCTCCAGGCTGGAGGCTGTCCAGCACATGTCTCTGCAGGTCATAGGTCACCCAGCAGGGACTGCAGGTGGGGTCAAAGGGAAGTACCTGCCACTGATGTCCTTCAGGAGGACGATGGGTCTGCAGATCCCACCACAGGAACCTCAGCAGGGACTTATCTTCTGAGAGCAGCTTCTTCATTTGAATCCACTCAACTGCAGACTCAGCTTAGGTCAAACACACAGACGTGTAACTCCAAAGACTGTCCATCACCACGGAAACAGCCAGCAACAGTCCTCAGGAAAGACAAACAAGTGTGAATACAAACACTTTCACATTTTACCAGCTATATAAATAATATCATGATGGTGTATAATAAAGAGTTGATTGTTGATGCACTAATATTGACAGCAGTTTTTATTCATAAATGTAAAAACACTCATGTAGACGTGAACTGTAACAGCTCTGAGCTGCTGGCGGTGCAGCGATCTGATTGGTTAGTTCACCTGTCACTCAGCAGACCTTTGAACAGGGATGTTTTAGGATTTTAAAGTGTGTTAGTGTGAAGTTCATGTGAGGGTTCATGTCTGACCTGCATTAGACATCAGTCACCGCGTTCTGTTGGAGAACCACTTGGTTTCTGATGGTTTTACACGACTAGTTGGACCAACAACTGAATTTATCAGTATTTATTTAAATTATATAATTTATTCATTTGCTGAATGACATAATCAACTTTTAAATAACCTAATTATTTCTCTTTTCTCTCCTCTGCAGGTTGAGTGTCTGTAACCTCTCAGAGAAGGTCTGTGCAGGTCTGTCCTCAGTTCTCAGCTCTCAGTCCTCCAGTCTGAAAGAACTGGACCTGAGTAACAACCACCTGCAGGATTCAGGACTGAAGAAGCTGTGTCCTGGACTGGAGAGTCCACACTGTAAACTGGAGTCTCTCAGGTCAGAATCCCTCAAGTGTTGAACTGCTGACCGTTACAACTGTGGTTGATGTTGAAGGATTGTTGGAGAGAGAATTGTAATAATTGTAACTGGGTTCAGATCGGGTTGAAGCCTGCAGACAGTCGTCACAACTGTGTTGATGATGATGAGGAGAAGTTTCAATTTAATGGAGTAAGTCTGGATTCTTCTGCAGAGAATATCAGGAAGTGTGAAAAGTTATTCCTGTTGCTCTGATCCATTTTATCCAAAGCAGCTGATGTACTCTGTCACTCCAACTTTACCCAAATTAATAGTAGGAGACTTCATCTTAACAGATAAAACTGCAGCAGTGTTGTTCTCACGTCTGCCTCTAAATCTTAATAGTTTAACGATTTTAACAGAAGGATGTCAATAGCAGTGGAGCCGGCTGTTGCAGTAAACGGTCGGAATAACCGGAGGTCAGAGACTCATTTTAAAATCGGTCATAAGAAATACCCGGTGGCTGAATTTCTACATAAATAATTTAAATTTGATCTGACAGCTTGTGTTTTTGTGACCGTCTTGTTGTCCTCTTTTTCACTTGTCCTGTTTCAAATAAATGTTGAGTGACATTGGAGACTGGCTGTCTTTCAAAATAGCAACATTCCAGATTTTACTATTCACTGTCTTTACTACATTAAGGATCTTGACAACAAAACATCTGAAGTAGTGAATATTGTTTTCTTGCTTAAATATCACCTACACTGTTGTAAGTGGAGAGACTTTGCCTCATGTTTGATCATTTATAAATGAATTTAAACTTTATTACTCCTCATTGAGACTTCTTAAATCTAAGTGTGGCAGAAGAAAATCCACAAATGTATCCGGATTACTTTTGTCCTGAAAACCTGCTCCACTTTCTTTATTCACCTTACACTGCTGTTTGTATTTTATTTACAGTCCCATGTCTTCAGTTCTTATTTTTTTATTGCACAGTTCATTGCACCGCCACAAGATGTTGGACTCTATTCTGTTGAATGAAATAACAAATAGAAATAAAAACATAAGCTGTGACCGGGCAGGGAGGGGCTTCTGCACGAGTGCTGGGCTGCCTCGAGAGTCCTTTGATACGGGAGAGGAGCCCACGGATGAACCGGAGTCTCGCAGAGATACCAGTAAAAAAACGATTTGTGCTTTCAGACTAGAGTCAAAAAAAGTTTCCAATAAGACCTGAAAAAGTTGTCAGATTTGTCGTTAGTCACTTTTTTTAATACAAGTAACTAGAAAGGTCTGAAAAGTTTCTAAATACAGCCACAAAGACGATAAGTTGTGCCGGACAACCAGGTCAGGGAACCTCCAGGTTCTGCTCTTGGACTTACATTGTGCGGTGCTGGGTGGGGGCTGGTGGGGGGGCCTGGGTTCAGGTGGTTTTGGTGTGTGTGTGTGTATATGTATAAATATAAATATATATACAATACAGATTCATACTAATGTTAACATGCAACAGTTTTGACATGAAACGATAGAATGAAAATTAAATGGATTTCTGATGGTTTTACAGGACTAGTTGGACCAACAAGTTGAATTTATCAGTATATCGTAAAATTAAATCATTATTTGTTTTTTTTTGTAATGACATAATCAACTTCTAAATAACCTCATTATTTCTCTTTTCTCTCCTCTGCAGGTTGAGTGGCTGTAACCTCTCAAAGAAGGTCTGTGCAGGTCTGTCCTCAGTTCTCAGCTCTCCGTCCTCCAGTCTGACAGAACTGGACCTGAGTAACAACCACCTGCAGGATTCAGGACTGAAGAAGCTGTGTCCTGGACTGGAGAGTCCACACTGTAAACTAGAGTCTCTCAGGTCAGAATCCCTCAAGTGTTGAAATGCTGACCGTTACAACTGTGGTTGATGTTGAAGGATTGTTGGAGAGAGAATTGTAATAATTGTAACTGGGTTCAGATCGGGTTGAAGCCTGCAGACAGTCGTCACAACTGTGTTGGTGATGATGAGGAGAAGTTTCTATTTAATGGAGTTAGTCTGGATTGTACTGCAGAGAATATCAGGAAGTGTGAAAAGTTATTCCTGTTGCTCTGATCCATTTTATCCAAAGCAGCTAATGTACTCTGTCACTCCAACTTTACCCAAATTAATAGTAGGATACGTCATCTTAACAGATAAAACTGCAGCAGTGTTGTTCTCACGTCTGCCTCTAAATCTTAATAGTTTAACGATTTTAACAGAAGGATGTCAATAGCAGTGGAGCCGGCTGTTGTAGTAAACGGTCGGAATAACCCGAGGTCAGAGACTCATTTTAAAATCGGTCATAAGAAATACCCGGTGGCTGAATTTCTACATAAATAATTTAAATTTGATCTGACAGGTTGTGTTTTTGTGACCGTCTCGTTGTCCTCTTTTTCACTTCTCCTGTTTCAAATAAATGTTGAGTGACATTGGAGACTGGCTGTCTTTAAAAATAACCAACATTCCAGATTTTTCTATTCACTGTCTTTACTACATTAATGATCTTGACAACAAAACATCTGAAGTAGTGAATATTGTTTTCTTGCTTAAATATCACCTACATTGTTGTAAGTGGAGAGACTCTGCCTCATGTTTGATCATTTATAAATGAATTTAAACTTTATTACTCCTCATTGAGACTTCTTAAATCTAAGTGTGGCAGAAGAAAATCCACAAATGTATCCGGATTACTTTTGTCCTGAAAACCTGCTCCACTTTCTTTATCCACCTTACACTGCTGTTTGTATTTTATTTACAGTCCCATGTCTTCAGTTCTTATTTTTTTATAGCACAGTTCATTGCACCTCCACAAGATGTTGGACTCTATTCTGTTGAATGAAATAACAAATAGAAATAAAAACATAAGCTGTGACCGGAGCAGGGAGGGGCTTCTGCACGAGTGCTGGGCTGCCTCGAGAGTCCTTTGATACGGGAGAGGAGCCCACGGATGAACCGGAGTCTCGCAGATAAACGAGTAAAAAAACGATTTGTGCTTTCAGACTAGAGTCAAAAAAAGTTTCCAATAAGACCTGAAAAAGTTGTCAGATTTGTCGTTAGTCACTTTTTTTAATACAAATAACTAGAAAGGTCCTAAAAGTTTCTAAATACAGCCACAAAGACGATAAGTTGTGCCGGACAACCAGGTCAGGGAACCTCCAGGTTCTGCTCTCGGACTTACATTGTGCGGTGCTGGGTGGGGGCTGGTGGGGGGGCCTGGGTTCAGGTGGTTTTGGTGTGTGTGTGTGTGTATATGTATAAATATAAATATATATACAATACAGATTCATACTAATGTTAACATGCAACAGTTTTGACATGAAACGATAGAATGAAAATTAAATGGATTTCTGATGGTTTTACAGGACTAGTTGGACCAACAAGTTGAATTTATCAGTATTTCTTAAAATTAATTCATTATTTGTTTTTTTTTTGTAATGACATAATCAACTTTTAAATAACCTTATTATTTCCCTTTTCTCTCCTCTGCAGGTTGAGTGGCTGTAACCTCTCAGAGGAGGTCTGTGCAGGTCTGTCCTCAGTTCTCAGCTCTCAGTCCTCCAGTCTGACAGAACTGGACCTGAGTAACAACCACCTGCAGGATTCAGGACTGAAGAAGCTGTGTCTTGGACTGGAGAGTCCACACTGTAAACTGGAGTCTCTCAGGTCAGAATCCCTCAAGTGTTGAACTGCTGACCGTTACAACTGTGGTTGATGTTGAAGGATTGTTGGAGAGAGAATTGTAATAATTGTAACTGGGTTCAGATCGGGTTGAAGCCTGCAGACAGTCGTCACAACTGTGTTGGTGATGATGAGGAGAAGTTTCTATTCAATGGAGTTATCTGCGTGGTCTAACTTGTCTTAGTTGTGTGGTTCCAGCCACATGATTGAGACAACATCTGTCTGTTTCACACATGTCAGGACCTCATGAGCTTCTCTGACACAAATCAATCTCATGCATTACAGTTTAACAGTGGAAACACTTATTACCATTAGAGGTTTTAGATCGTTACAGTCATTTACCTGTCTGTCGTTTTGTTGCAATGCATCTTGGGTTTTGTGCGTGTGTCTTCTAATTATGGGGTGTGTCTATGTTGGTGTGTTAATGAGCCAGGTGTGCACACTTGGAGGGAAACAGCTTTTCACCTGCAGTCGAAGCCTTCCTTTGTAGCTGGATGTGATCAAAGATGCATAATTAGTAAAGTTGGTTTAATCAAATGGAATAATTATGATAATAAATGAAGATCACCATTGTCATCAGGTGGAGTTTGAACTTTATTATGACTTGGGATTTTTTTATGCCTTATGCAGGTGGATTGTGTTTGTTAGCGTGAGTCAGACACTTGTTGGAAAGTTACTGACAGATATTATTTACCAGAATGACACCAGCAACGATGCTCATCTCAACATCACCTAACTTGTTCAAACACACTCAACTACAGACCCACCTTTGGTCAAACACACTGACACACAGCTGCAAAGACTGTCCATCACCATGGAAACAACATGCAGCAGCATCCCAAGTAAGCAGCAGTCCTGCAGATGACTGTAATGAACAGCGGGTTTCTGTTGAATGCTGGTACCTCCATGTTGCAGCTCCATACTGACTGTCCAGACCTCTGCAGCTGCTGCACCTTGTGACGGTGCTGCAGTCTGTAGTCCTGAGCCGGTAGTTCAGAGTATCTGAGTGACGGTGCCGCTGCAAACCCAGCCAGAACCTTGTCCATCCTGCTCAGCATGACTGAGCCACAGCTCACAGCCAGTGGATCCTGGTTCTGAGGGGAGGTGACTGATGACGTGGGGCTCGTTACTCTCTCGCTGCCGTAACTCAAAGCCTCCAGTGGCTACGTGGTGTTCAGCAGGTCTGTTACGGTTGTAGCTGCTGCTGAAGTTTGACTGTGTAGACATTTATCTGCATAGAAGGACTTCGTCACCACTTCAGGTACCTCATCTCCAGGCTGGAGGCTGTCCAGCACATGTCTCTGCAGGTCATAGGTCACCCAGCAGGGACTGCAGGTCGGGTCAAAGGGAAGTACCTGCCACTGATGTCCTTCAGGAGGACGATGGGTCTGCAGATCCCACCACAGGAACCTCAGCAGGGACTTATCTTCTGAGAGCAGCTTCTTCATTTGAATACACTCAACTGCAGACTCAGCTTAGGTCAAACACACAGACGTGTAACTCCAAAGACTGTCCATCACCACGGAAACAGCCAGCAACAGTCCTCAGGAAAGACAAACAAGTGTGAATACACACACTTTCACATTTTACCAGCTATATAAATAATATCATGATGGTGTATAATAAAGAGTTGATTGTTGATGCACTAATATTGACAGCAGTTTTTATTCATAAATGTAAAAACACTCATGTAGACGTGAACTGTAACGAACAGCTCTGAGCTGCTGGCGGTGCAGCGATCTGATTGGTTAGTTCACCTGTCACTCAGCAGACCTTTGAACAGGGATGTTTTAGGATTTTAAAGTGTGTTAGTGTGAAGTTCATGTGAGGGTTCATGTCTGACCTGCATTAGACATCAGTCACCGCGTTCTGTTGGAGAACCAGTTGGTTTCTGATGGTTTTACAGGACTAGTTGGGCCAACAAGTTCAATTTATTAGTATTTATTAATATTCAATCATTATTTATTTCTTTAATGACATAATCAACTTTTAAATAACCTCATTACTTCCCTTTTCTCTCCTCTGCAGGTTGAGTGGATGTGACCTCTCGGAGGAGGTCTGTGCAGGTCTGTCCTCAGTTCTCAGCTCTCAGTCCTCCAGTCTGACAGAACTGGACCTGAGTAACAACCACCTGCAGGATTCAGGACTGAAGAAGCTGTGTCCTGGACTGGAGAGTCCACACTGTAAACTGGAGTCTCTCAGGTCAGAATCCCTCAAGTGTTGAACTGCTGACCGTTACAACTGTGGTTGATGTTGAAGGATTGTTGGAGAGAGAATTGTAATAATTGTAACTGGGTTCAGATCGGGTTGAAGCCTGCAGACAGTCGTCACAACTGTGTTGGTGATGATGAGGAGAAGTTTCTATTTAATGGAGTTAGTCTCGATTGTACTGCAGAGAATATCAGGAAGTGTTATTCCTGTTGCTCTGATCCATTTTATCCAAAGCAGCTAATGTACTCTGTCACTCCAACTTTACCTAAATTAAAAGTAGGAGACTTCATCTTAACAGATAAAACTGCAGCAGTGTTGTTCTCACGTCTGCCTCTAAATCCTAATAGTTTAACAATTATAACGGAAGGATGTCAATAGCAGTGGAGCCGGCTGTTGCAGTAAACGGCCGGAATAACCGGAGGTCAGAGACTCATTTTAAAATCTGTCATAAGAAATACCCGGTAGCTGAATTTCTACATAAATAATTTAAATTTGATCTGACAGGTTGTGTTTTTGTGACTGTCCCGTTGTCCTCTTTTTCACTTGTCCTGTTTTAAATAAATGTTGAGTGACATTGGAGACTGGCTGTCTTTAAAAATAGCAACATTCCAGATTTTACTATTCACTGTCTTGTACTACATTAATGATCTTGACAACAAAACATCTGAAGTAGTGAATATTGTTTTCTTGCTTAAATATCACCTACACTGTTGTAAGTGGAGAGACTTTGCCCCATGTTTTGATCATTTTTGAAAGAGTTTAAACTTTATTACTCCTCATTGAGACTTCTTAAATCTAAGTGTGGCAGAAGAAAATCCACAAATGTATCCAGATCCCTTTTTGTCTGAAAACCTGCTCCACTTTCTTTATCCACCTTACACTGCTGTTTGTATTTTATTTACAGTCCCATGTCTTCAGTTATTGTTTTTTTTATTGCACAGTTCATTGCACCTCCAAGATGTTGGACTCTATTCTGTTGAATTAAATAAAAAAATAGAAATAAAAACATAAGCTGTGACCGGAGCAGGGAGGGGCTTCTGCACGAGTGCTGGGCTGCCTCGAGAATCCTTTGATACAGGAGAGGAGCCCACGGACAGACCGGAGTCTCGCAGAGAAACCAGTAAAAAACGATTTGTGCTTTCAGAGTAGAATCAACAAAACTTTCCAAAAAGACCTAAAAAGTTGTCAGATTTGTCGTTTGTTGCTTTTTTTAATAACAAGTAACTAGAAAGGTCTGAGAAGTAGCCAAATACAGTGACAAAGATGCTAAGTTGTGCCGGACAACTGGGTCAGGGAACCTCACGGTTTTTCTTTCTACATTGATTGTGCGGTGCTGGTGGGGGACCTGGATTCAGGTGGTTTTGGTGTGTGTGTGAATATATATAAATCTATAAAATACAGATTCATACTAGTGTTAACATACAACAGTTTTGACGTGTGTGGAATGAAATTTTTAAAATGAAAAATAAATGGATTTCTGATGGTTTTACCGGACTAGTTGGGCCAACAAGTTGAATTTATCAGTATTTATTTAAATTATATAACTTATTCATTTGTTGAATGACAAAATCAAAGTTTAAATGACATAAATATTTCCTCTTTTTCTCTCCTCTACAGCTTGAGTGACTGTAACCTCTCAGAGGAGGTCTGTGCAGGTCTGTCCTCAGTTCTCAGCTCTCAGTCCTCCAGTCTGACAGAACTGGACCTGAGTAACAACCACCTGCAGGATTCAGGACTGGAGAAGCTGTGTCCTGGACTGGAGAGTCCACACTGTAAACTGGAGTCTCTCAGGTCAGAATCCCTCAAGTGTTGAACTGCTGACCGTTAGAACTGTGGTTTATGTTGAATCCAAGGGGATGGTACCGACTGTCCAGACCTCTGCAGCTGCTGCTCCTTGTGACGGCGCTGCAGTCTGTAGTCCTGAGCCGGTAGTTCAGAGTATCTGAGTGACGGTGCCGCTGCAAACCCAGCCAGAACCTTGTCCATCCTGTTCAGCATGACTGAGCCACAGCTCACAGCCAGTGGATCCTGGTTCTGAGGGGAGGTGACTGATGACGTGGGGCTCGTTACTCTCTCGCTGCCGTAACTCAAAGCCTCCAGTGGCTACGTGGTGTTCAGCTGGTCTGTTACGGTTGTAGCTGCTGCTGAAGTTTGACTGTGTAGACATTTATCTGCATAGAAGGACTTCGTCACCACTTCAGGTACCTCATCTCCAGGCTGGAGGCTGTCCTGCACATGTCTCTGCAGGTCATAGGTCACCCAGCAGGGACTGCAGGTCGGGTCAAAGGGAAGTACCTGCCACTGATGTCCTTCAGGAGGACGATGGGTCTGCAGATCCCACCACAGGAACCTCAGCAGGGACTTATCTTCTGAGAGCAGATTCTTCATTTGAAAATACTCAACTGCAGACTCAGCTTAGGTCAAACACACAGACGTGTAACTCCAAAGACTGTCCATCACCACGGAAACAGCCAGCAACAGTCCTCAGGAAAGACAAACAAGTGTGAATACAAACATTACAAGATATATTCTGACATGTACAATAATGTTATAAGATGAGCAGTATACAGTGCATAAAATAACAATGGGATAAAACAAAGACTGTGTTAGAGTTTCACCCTATCACCTTTGAACAGGGATGTTTTAGGATTTTAAAGTGTGTTAGTGTGAAGTTCATGTGAGGGTTCATGTCTGACCTGCTTTAGACATCAGTCACCGCGTTCTGTTAGAGAACCAGTTGGGTTTATGATGGTTTTACAGGACTAGTTGGACCAACAAATTGAATTTATCAGTATTTATTTAAATTATATAATTTATTCATTTGCTGAATGACATAATCAACTTTTAAATAACCTAATTATTTCCCTTTTCTCTCCTCTGCAGGTTGAGTGGCTGTAACCTCTCGGAGGAGGTCTGTGCAGGTCTGTCCTCAGTTCTCAGCTCTCAGTCCTCCAGTCTGACAGAACTGGACCTGAGTAACAACCACCTGCAGGATTCAGGACTGAAGAAGCTGTGTCCTGGACTGGAGAGTCCACACTGTAAACTGAAGTCTCTCAGGTCAGAATCCCTCAAGTGTTGAACTGCTGACCGTTATAACTGTGGTTTATGTTGAAGGATTGTTGGAGAGAGAATTGTAATAATTGTAACTGGGTTCAGATCGGGTTGAAGCCTGCAGACAGTCGTCACAACTGTGTTGGTGATGATGAGGAGAAGGGCTCCACCAAGTCCAAATACATTTCTATTTGTACTTTAGTCAGTTTCAAGTTATTTCAGTGATCGTTGGTGGTTTTTTTCTTTCTTTAACTGAAGAGCATCAACTAGTTTGTCCACATGTGAACATCTCTAAGCTCTCCTTTCTAATCTGATATTTTCTTTATCAATAAAAGTTCTCAAATAAGACTTTTATGTCAGACTTTGAAACGTTTCCTATTTAATATTGAATTAGTTTCCCTAAAATGATCCAACTGGAGCACAAATAACTGTCCAATGGTGACCAACCTCAGCAGCAGAAGTGTCTCTTCTTCTAACATGGACTCAGTCTGTCTGGACGTCAACAAGGTTCTGGTCTGATTCAGATTCTGTCATTGATCCATTTCTAATGATTGAATGGTAACAAGTCAGTGAACGAGCTGAACTTTTATTCAGAGTCAACACAAGTGACAGAAATCAACATCATGAGAACAATTGATTGATTCTATGTTTGTTAAGTGGAGTTGAAACCAGCAGCGATGATGTGACATCATCCATGAGGTCTCGGTGGACCGCTGTGGTGCAGCTGAGTGAAAGGTAGAAGAGAAAACCAGGATCTGGATGAACGAGGACTTTCTCTGGAAGATGGTCCAGAATGAAGTTGACGATGACGCATCGACGGAGCGTTCAGCATCACCACTAGAACCAAAACATGGAAAAGATTTTCATGAACATTTCAGACCAAACGACGTCCCTGGAAACACGAACGCTGTTTGGTTGAGAAAATAGTCCCAAAGTAAAATGTTTATTTCCCTGAAATGAACCTCATTAACGTGACCTTTAACCACAGCTGACTTATCTGACTATAAAACTAACTAAAGTGTTGAGGACAGACACGTCAACCATGGAGTGTGATGTCACATGTCCAGGTCACATGATGTTCTCCACACGTCTCTCTCCATGTCTGGATGCTGTCGGCCTCAGCAGCAGTGGGACTCTCTGTATGTTGATGTTCATCCACCAGTTTAGTTCAGACTGAAACGTCCCAACAACATTTGTCTGATTGGGGTGAATTCCAGTGTTTCTGCTGATCCTCTGACTGGTCCTTCAGCGCCACCATCAGGTGAACACTAGGACAGAGTCAGCTTCAGTTTCAGAGCAGTTCTCTCAGAGTATCTGCATGTGTGTTGTGTTGTGTGTCTGCAGGCTGTCAGGCTGTCTGCTCACGTCGGACGGCTGTGCTTCTCTGGTCTCAGCTCTGAGCTCCAACCCCTCCCATCTGAGAGAGCTGGACCTGAGCTACAACCATCCAGGAGAGTCAGCAGTGAAGCTTCTGTCTGCTGGACTGGAGGATCTACGCTGGGGACTGGACACTCTCAGGTATGGACACAGCTGCTGCAGACTCCCGGTGTCTGATGGAGGAGGACGTCTCTGTCCTTCACTCACATCTGTCGTTGTGTAAAGCTCTGTCAGCTTCTGCCTCCTCTGAGATAATAATCATGGAGCGGCGCTCCGACAGCTCCGACACTTCCAAAGAACAGCGTGAGGAATGTGATGTGTTTCAGCTGATAGATGAAGCCACCAGAGCAAACTTCAACAATCCTCTGAACTCCACAATAACTGAGATGATCCTTACTGACAGAGCACACAGATACCTGCCTCTGGAGTTCTGATGTTGGTCATCACTGCCCATCACCTGTGTCCCACATGAAAAACACTGGATCCCAATGATCCCAGCTGCATCCAGAAGAACTTTCATCTCCAGGATGTTTTCCAGAGGTGTCAGTCTCTGACACTGATCACATCTTCTCTCTGCAGATGAAACAGTAGCCGTCTGCACGTAGAAGAACATCAGTGTGCTGGACTCTTCACGGTGCTGCTGTGAACATCATCTTTGTGGCTCTCTGGCTTTGACCAGAGGTCTTTCAGCAGATCAAGTTCTGCAGCTCATCTGGTGCTGCAGCAGAGCTGATAGATGCAGTTCACAGCTGTGAGGTGTCATGACTCAGTAAACATACTAGAACCACAGCAGTGAGGTTTTCAGGCCCATCACAGCACAACAGCAGCTGCACCTTCACTCATCCATGACGTGGTCTCCTCCTCCTCCTGGTTCAACACAGATGAAACCAAATGAAAAGAACCGCTTCAAACTGTGGTGGAACGTGACGACCACAGGACAGGACTTTAGAGATGCATGGGTCCGAGTGTGGGACGGTTCCTTCATCAGTGTAGAACAATGTGTGTGTGAGAGCCATGAAATGTCCATGTTTGCTGAGAGAGACTGTGCTGGTCTGACCCCCCTCCTCCTTTCAGGGTGGAGCCTGCTGGACCACGATGGTTGAGACCAGGTCTGAGGAAGTGTAAGTGTGTTTTGATTTCATTCACACATTAAACCATCTTCACACTGTCACATCACTCATTCATGAGTCCATCGATGATCAATGACAGATCAATAATAACTGCAGCTGGGTGGTGTTTGTTCTCTCCATCAGATTCCTGTCAACTCTCCATCGACACAAACACAGTCAACAAACACATCAAACTGTCTTACAACAACAAGAAGATGACGTATGTGGGGGAGGATCAGTCGTATCCTGATCATCCAGACAGGTTTGATTACTGGGATCAGCTGCTGTGTGAAGAAGTTCTGACTGGTCGCTGTTACTGGGAGGTCCAGAGGAGCGGAAATGTTTGTATATCAGTGAGTTACAGAAGAATCAGAAGGAAAGGAAACTCTGATGACTGTTTGTTTGGACAGAACGATCATTCCTGGAGTCTGAACTGTTCTGATGATGGTCGGTACTATGTCTTTCACAATAACAGAAGAACATATTGCTCCTCCTCTTCCTCAGTTTCTGACAGAGTAGCCGTGTATGTGGACGTTCCTGCTGGAACTCTGTCCTTCTACAGCGTCTCCTCTGACAGACTGATCCACCTCCACACCTTCAACACCACGTTCACTGAACCTCTTTATGCCGGGTTCAGGTTCTGGTCCAGGTCTGGTTCTTCAGTGTCTCTGTGTTCAGTTTAGTATCAGGAGTCTCCTCCTGTCAGAGAAACTGTCTCTGTTGGACAGATAGTTCAGTCTCTGCATGTCTGTCTCTGTTTTCATCAGAACACATCAAACGGTTCTGAATGATTCCTTGGAAACTTCTTCCTCTTCCGGTCCTATAACGATGGAAACTGCCGTTATTCCAGGATCCACATGTTGTTTTTCCATCTGTTTCCCGTAAGAGCTTCCCAGTGAACACCAGCATGTTGTTTCTCTGCAGCTCAGTTCAGCAGAGATCATTCAGTTGGTGTCAGCTGCAGTTAGTTTGCTGCACATGTGACAAACGGTGACATCAGAGAGGAACCACTGAGCTGCAATCAGCCCAGATGACGTTCCAGCTGCTGCTGGTTTTCTATTCTGATTGTACTTAAACATTTTTTGGGTTTAAAAAAGCCAGCTAAACAAAAAGACTATAAATAAATGCTGGAAGCCAAAAGATCTGAGACGCAGCAGAACTGCTTATGTCTAAACCTGATCTCGGTTTGATTCCGTCTGGACTTGATAAAACTAACCTCACAAATGTTTAAACATCTTGAGCATCAATATTGTCAACATCTGTGAAAACATTGATGCGTAAAAGTGACGGAAAGAATTCCAGTTGCTGTGATTCCTCTTTCTTTAGGAACATAATCTGAACTTAAACAGCTCCGACGCTCAAGAAAGTTGTTTTCTCCGCACTTCACTCGATGATTTCATAAAAATTATCGCCACGACTGAAGATATTTTGATTTGTGACCAAAACTAAAGACCCACAGAGAAAGAAAAAAGTGAAACAAGACACCTCGAAAATGGAAAATGTGAGATTTGAGCACTTTGAAAGTTTTCTATGTGTTTTACTGGGGAGTCTTTCACCGGCCTCATAGTTTACTGACGTCATGCTGTTACTAATGGGAACAATAAAATCAAACTAAATTACTGGAATATGTCCAAGTATGTACTTTTAATCTTGATAAGAGGTACTGATTTAATGTAAAACAGATAAAAATAACTGTTGATTGTTTATCATTATAGTAAAAATCCCAGAATTAGGTTGTTTTAACTGTGGTACTCCTGTCTTAACTGTTATTTACCAGCAGCTTTCAAAGTAATGTACTGGTGTAATGTAGTGGTTTGGGAGTTAAAAAGACCAAATAAATAAAGTTTTTACAATCACTGAGTTATATTGTGGAAGTTTTTTCCCCCTTTGGACCAACAGCCGTTAGATTTCTGATGTGAGTCTGTGTTGCTGTAGGACACTAGAGTGGAGGATGACTGTGTCCTCTGACTTTGTTTGGTCTTTTACTCTGACCAATCATTAGATCTCATGTGGAAACCTGTTGAAAGCATCCAAGGACTGCAAAAGCTTCTCGCACTGTGTTTCCATGTAAATACTTTGTACCACGTTACTGGTGATGAATGAAAGTGGACTTGGTGCAGCTCTCGGCTGGTAAAGACGGGCTTGTCCATGTAGACCTGTCCTATGGGACCGGAGTCCTACCTCCCAAGTTTGACGTGGACCCAAAAGGAGAGTCAAAACCAAAGCAGCCACGAAGGAAAAGAGCCAGGAGACGGAACTAAAAATAAATGGACATTCATTTTAAATATGATCAAATAGTTGTTATTTTTTTCAGTATTGTGACTTTTGAAATCTTTTAATTTTTGGATTTGTTGACTCCAACTTCCTTCTTTCAACATCAGCAGCAGATACTCCAACTCCTGTTTTCAGGTAGATTAACTGCTGATTCGCACGTATAATGTTTAGGACATTGTGTAAACTTTATTTGTATTATCTATGTTGCTAAGGTAACTATTAGATTGAAAATGAACCTCAGGGACCGCCCCTGGGTGAAGCATCTATGATGCCCCCCAAATAAATGGGATTCTTGTGTTAGATTAGTTGTTTATGTATATGTATAATGTCCAGAATTTTGTGTAAACTTTAAAATAAATGTGATTCTTGTTTTTTTCCTACAACTTTGTGTGTGAATCTCACTCTGCCGAGCATTCAGTTTGTGTCCGAATAGAATTTTCTACTTTTTTCTTGTTCTGGGACAAAATATAGTTGTATAATTGCAACAATGCACCATTTTTTCATTTTACAATATTTTTATTTTTTTTACTCTGATACTGTGAAGAAGCTCAGATGGACAACCTTCTTACATTCATATTTTTTACATGAATGGATGCAAAAAATATGTCACAGATTGATGTATTTGATGACTAATGTCATTAAAAGTAGTGCTAAGCCACCTACAACTTCTGCAGCTTCGTATTTATTTTAGTAAGAGGGAATAGACCTTTTATATTTCCTTGTTCTTTTGATCCGTCAAAAAATTTCCCTTTTTCAACACAATGGTTTTGTATGGAAGATGAGGAGGAAGTTGAGGAGGGTTAGTGGTGCTGCTGTTTCTTAATGGTTGCTGTCCAGTGCTGAAACCGATGACACTCCCACACTCATGTTTGACAGCAGCACATCGTTATAGGAGATTCTGCCTCCACACAGCAACATCCCTCCAGATTGAATCAAGATGAACAAAAGCTCACAGCAGTGAGGTTTGTATATTATTAAGTGCCATTGCCAAACTAAACCATATTTTTTGGAGGTCACTTTATTGGTTGACTAGAAACAAAGGTCTGACCTGTGTGACCTCTACTGGTGGACAACATCTGAGGGATCACAACATTCCAGTTTCAGGTCTGGACTTTGACCTGGTCTTTCCAAAACCTTGATTCTTTTTTAATTTTAGGTATTGATGTAGATTTTCTGCTGTGTTTTTGTTATTTTGGATTTCTTCAATAAAAAAAATTCTGCTTTCTGTGAAATTGGACTTTGATGTCCAGGAGGTGGTACCCATCACAGTGACCACATAAGAAACTGCATCTGAATGCCACTGGAATCATCATGTGACATAAACAGAGCGAAACCAAGACTAGTATCAACAAAAGACATTATAAATGTCTACATTATGGCAGGAACACTGGTGAAAGAGTCTTGTTGGTTTGATCAGTAAGAACTTGTTGAGGTGTTGGGTTTGGAGGTCACTGGAGGTCACTTATGTATTTTGGTCCTGGACCATTCAGAGCTCTATAGACCAGCATCAGAACTTTGAAGTCTGTCATCTGATGAACAGGCAGCCAGTGTAAAGACCTCAGAGCTGGACTGATGTGGTCAGCCTTTTTGGTCTTAGGGAGAACTGGAGCAGCAGAGTTCTGGATGACCTGTAGTTGTCTAACTGATTATTTAAGAAGACCTGTGAAGATGCTGTTACAATAATCAAACCTAAAAATGAATGCATAGACTAGTTTTTACATGTCCTGCTGAGACATCAGATCTGTTAACCTTGATATAGTTGTGAGGTGGTTGTGGTTGTGAGCATGGTTGCTTGGTGGTTAGCACTGTTGCCTCACAGCAAGAAGGTTCCTGGTTTGATTCCTGGCGGGAGTCTTTCTCTATGGAGTTTGCATGTTCTCCTCATACTTGCCTGGGTTCTGGTACTCTGGCTTCCTCCTAGAGTCCAAAAACATGCAACGAGTTGATTGATAATTCTAAATTGCCCATAGGCATGAATTTGAGTGTGTATGGTTGTTTGTTTCTCTATGTGGCCCTGTGATAAACTGACAACCTGTAATAAAATATTGCCTGTAATAAGATGGGATAGGCTCCTGTGACCCTGCAAAGGGTAAAGCGGGTATAGAGGATAGATGTATATTTTTGAGGTGATAGTAGGCTGACTTTGATATTGATGAAGTTCAGTTTCCACTGACTTTGTTATTGTCTTTATGTGTTTTTTTTCCAAATGTTCTCAGTCCGTTACTACATCCAGATTTATGGCCTGGTTTTTGGTATTTAGGTATATTAAGGAAGTATATAATAAAGGACTCTGGTTTTATTTTAATTTAAAGTTTTGACTTTGGGCTTTTGTGTCTATCACTTAAGTCACATCATCCTTCCTCAAGCAGTCTTTGCTCTGGTCCAGCTGCAGCATTAAGAAGCTTCTTCAGCAGGAAACTGCTGATGGTGTCTGACTGAAACCTTTTGATCTTGTAATCAATCATCCAGGAACCATTGAACAAAACAGCTGGTCTCCCCGTCAGGGAATCGAACCAGAGTCTTTTGTGTGACAGGCAGAGATACTGTCCACTATTCTAACGAGGATTTCTGCTGAGCTCTTGAACCAGAGAGGATCTCTATCTTCTGACTCCACCTGTATATTTAATTGTTGGCCATATATGATCAATATGGGAAATACATGATAATAATTAAATAAATTATAATGTTTTTGTAAGAAAGAGGAGGAGGAAGATGAAGAGGGTTAGTAGTGCTGCTGATAAGCTTGTATTAATGGTTGCTGTCCAGTGCTGAAATGCTGGACACTCCCACACTCATATTTGACAACACTGGGATGGTCAGAGGGTGGGACTGCAGGTCAGTGGATCATGGTGGTGTCCCCCTGCAGTGTAGGTCTACAGCAGCAGATCTAGGATGAAGCTGTGTTGAAGACCAGCTGCTTCTTAGAAGGACTTTTCAATGGTGACACGTTTGTCAGGAACGTGCATTTGTGGGATGAGCAGCAGAGCTGAGGATGTGGGTTGGACCATCAAATATTTGTCAGAACTTCTCAGTCTCCTTGACTAACATGCTGGTGTTTCCTGGTTCTAGTCTGGACTGGAGCAGCAGCATCACAGATGTCCTGCAGCTGTCTAACAGCTGTTTAGACCCATTCAGCAGGCCTTTACACTTGTCACTTGCCTGCTGGAGACAAACGCATGGATCAGTCTTTCTAAATCTGCTTCAGACACTATTACTTTGATTCTGGCAACGTTTCTCAGACAGTGAAAAGCTGCTGATGTTATTGATTTAACGTGGCTGTTCCAGTTCAGATCTGAGTCACATTTTACCACTAGATTAACAACCAGATTTTAAGATTCTAGAGAGGCCGTCTCCAGGTAACTGACATCACTTCTCTGTGTTTGTGTGGACCACAGACGATGATTTCAGTTTTTTCTGAGTTGAGAAAATTGTTTTGCATCCACACACTGATCTGTTTGATGCAGCGACACAACGAATCCACTGCTGCTCCCGTTTCTGTGTCCTGACCGAGTCTTCTTTTGTTTACTTTTCACCATTCTGACCTTGATAAGAGTGATGGTCTCCAAAACCTTGAAAACAGCTGACGTGTACGAGTTCAACAGATCTTCAACATTACAACACGGGCTATTTTCAAACCTGATCATTTCCGTCAACTGTGTCCCTGTGCTGTCATTCATGAGTCTTCCTTGGACGACTGGAGACTCAAATGCTGGTTTGGGAGCAACATCAAAAAGTAAAATCATCATAAAAACAGTATTGGTGGTTCTTAAATGTTGATATAAAGTGTGAAAGATTGTTTTATCTCCATTTTGAACAACACAGACTGAAATGATGAAAAAACCCAAATGACAGTTGGTGGTCAAGTATGTTGTCCCTGAATACAGCACAAACACCTCCACCCCTCTGGTTCTGTTGGGATTAAGAGACAACATTGAGATGAGATGGACTGGACTGTACCCACCCGTGAATGAGCTGGTATGTTCCCACCTGGACTGGTAAGTCCTGATCCAGACTTGTGGCTCAGCTGCCAGAAGAAGCTGCCTTCAAACATACATGACTGTATCAACGTCGGCCCCGTCTACTCTTGACCCAACAAAAAGACAGATGGACATGTTTCCGCCTGGACTCGGACCAGGGACTTTTCGTGTGTGAGACGAACGTGATAACCACTACACTACGGAAACTGATTCTGCTTAGACCATATGAAAGTACACTTACACGTTTTGAGAATAACCACGCACCCTGAACAGAACTGATCCCGGTGATCCGGTTGGGGTCTTGGGGGGATGATTCTCTGCTGGGCTCCAGTCAGTTATAAAGGTTGGTCCCTAAACGTCCTTTGGCTGTTTTAGTCCGGGTCTCATCACGGTCCTGAGCTCCTCTTCTGTGTCGGTGGCGGTTTGAGCTTAAGTGACGGCTGCGGCTTCTCAGCTGTCTTTTACGGCACGTCTGCTGTCACGTTTCTGTGTTGCTGATCTGAAGCAAGCAGCACAAACATGAGTATGGTGTGATCTTACCAGTGAAGAACTTGTTGAAATAAATGGAAAGGTAAATAACATAGATTATTTCTTCAGTTGAACCACTTATAGTCTGTGCAAAGCCATGTCAGACCGCCTGGGAATTCTGGGTGCTGTATGCTTTTGCAATCTGCACACAGCGCTCCCAATCTGTCTATTGAAGCACATTTTTCTACATGTCAGCGTGCATGGTAACACACAGCAACTCACATCCCATCCAGAGCATTTTGCACATGCTTAAAGCACTTTAAGTGGAACAAATTTAATAATAATCATTTTTTAATAATCATTATTTCAATATTACGTTACCATGTTTTCATGTTGACACCATTATTTCCTTTGGTTTCTCAGTCGTCTCTGGTCCAGCGTCTGGTTAAGCCACAGTTCTTAGCTGAGTCTTCTGCTGGATCCTTTTGGTGCAAATCTGAAAAAAAAAAACCATCAGAAATTCAGCTGCCAGCTACCTTCACACATACTTCACACGTTGATTGGTTGCTTTGACGTCTGCAGGTAGGAATGTGTTTTTTATTCAGCTTTTCTGTGACTGCGGAGTCGAGGGGTGGTGGTGGGAACTGCTGGCTGACGGTCGCTCATCAGGCCACCACAGGGAGGGTCGTTACCTGCATTCGGTCGTTACCTGCATCAATGACTGCAGTGTCTCAAAGGTTTTACCTCCTCTTCCCCACAGACAACTGGAATAGACTCAAGTAAAAAATATACATTCAAACAGACACTTTGGGACCTCCTGAGGCTGCAGAACATAAACTAAAAATTCACTCTGACCCTGACGTCAGCTGAAGACAAACTTCTGATCTGGAGTCAGACACGCCACCGCTGCACCGAAGAGTCGGTCCAGACGTCCTCTGACATTGTTTAAGTAAAAAATGACAAGTGTCCTTGTCCTCACTGAAAATGTAAATATTTTGTGAACTATGAAGGCAGCAAAACAGAGCCACATGTTAACTATGACACTGACTTTCCAGGGTCTTCAGCCTCTTGTGATCAACCACCAGCAGTCTCCATGACTGCACCATAGAGGATGGAAGCTCTGACCGGATCATGTTTACTGATCCCATGTGACTTCAGAGTCCAAGAAGGTCACACGTTCAACAGCAGAACAAGCAGCTTGAAAGAAGGTAAATGTCCTGGATCGGTCGAGTCCAGGACCTAGTCCAATCAAGACGTCGTGGCTGGACCTACAGAGATGTTCATGTGTGTTCAGCCTGACAGAACAAGGAAGTATGTGGAAACCAGCAGTGTCCGGATGTGTCCGTCTGACTGGGACGTGTCCACAGACTCGGTGTTGTGATGACCGTCCAACGTGGATCTAATGAATACTGATCTGAAAGGGGTACATGCACTCCTTTACTGTACCTTATATCATTCCATTCAATGACATTATTTAGTACAAATCTGTTTTCTTTTTGATATTAAAGAAGATTTTTTTTCAAACTACTAGTACATGCATTAAGTGCGTGTAAATATGACTCTCAGTGCAGAGTCATGCAAAGAGCCGGACAAATCTTCTAACTCCTGAAGTGCAGAGAAGTTCAACCAAAAGTGGAGATGCTCCTTAAACAGCTGAGTCTCCAGCTGGCTCTTAAAAGTATATTCCAACCAATGGAGCGTCCGTGACCTCTGAGGGAAGCTCAGCAGTCTATGAAAATGAGCTCCAACTCTGAAAAACATGGTATAGGTGGAATAACATGTTTTCTGTGGAAGACCAGTTAAAAACTAGGAAAATCTGCTTTGGAGAAAAAAAAAACTTGCTTTTGTAACAGCACTTGTTGACAATAAATCTGATACTGTTGAGAAGCCTGTTTACTCCCCTTTTTAATGGTGACACATTTGTCAGGAACGTGCATTTGTGGGATGAGCAGCAGAGCTGAGAATGTGGGTTGGGCCATCAAATATTTGTCAAAACTTCTCAGTGTCCTGGACTAACATGCTGGTGTTTCCTGGTTCTAGTCTGGACTGGAGCAGCAGCATCCTGGATGTCCTGCAGCTGTCTAACAAACGCATGGATCAGTCTTTCTAAATCTACTTCAGACACTATTACTTTGATTCTGGCAACGTCTGTCAGATGTTGAAAAGCTGCTGATGTTATTGATTTAATGTGGCTGTTGAAGATCTGAGTCACATTTTACCACTAGTTTAACAACCAGATTTTGAGCTTTTAGAGAGGCCGTCTCCAGGTAACTGACATCACTTCTCTGTGTTTGTTGCTCGGTGACAGGGCCCGTATGACATATATACAATCTAGCCTCGCGGCTGACACCACACCAAAGAAGAGAGACATAGAAGGGAGACATAGAAGGGAGAAGGGAGACAGAACAGAGACATACAAGGGAGAAGAGAGACATAGAAGGGAGACATAGAAGGGGGGTTCAACACATCCTTTATTGAACAATGCAAAAGAAAAACAATACAATCAAATCATCATTTTCCTAAAAGCATGACTAAAACTGAAACAAGAGGTCGTGGCTCTCTTCCACAATACAACATAAGACTTGACCAGTTTTTCATGGGTGAGACCCACATATTCAACTCTGCTGTTCATCCACACATGCATGTTCCTGTGGCACCATTTCCAATGGGAATAAACAGACTTTCCAGCAGTCTTCCACATCTTCTTGAGCAGTTAACAACAATGATAGAGTCGTTACTAGAGGTGGAGGAGAGAAGAGTGAGGAGAGGTGCATCATGGTAGGTCCCCCAGCAGTCTAGGCTGCAGCATAAGTGATGAACATTTCAAACATCTGAGCCACCTGATAAGCTTTGATTAATGGTCGCTGTCCAGTGCTGAAATGCTTGACACTCCCACACTCATATTTGACAGCAGGACATGGTTATTGGAGATTCTGCTTCTACACTGCAACATCCCTCAAGAATGAATCAAGATGAAAAGCAACTTATCTTTTATATTATTAAACACCAGTGCTGAACTAATCTATATATGTTGGAAGACTCTTTATTGGATGACTAGAAACAGAGGTCTGACCTGCGTGACCTCTACTGGTGGACAAACATGGAATCAAGTGCAGGTTTACATAACTTCACCTACCTTTTACCAGGTGAAATATAAGATGGCCATCCCTCATCCTGCTCCCCGGCAACCACTTCCTCTGACAGAAAGTCCATGGAAAACACCTGCTCTGGACACAGTAGGACCATTTCACACAGTTGCTCCTGCCTGTCCAAAGACTATTATTCAACATGACCTGAACTCACCTTTTCTTACGCTGCAACCACTGCTGATGTCACCCAGTTCCTACATCCGTCTTCAGTCGTCAAGGTAACAAAGAGTCCTTCATTTCAGACGACGGTCCACAGATCACTTCTGCTGCTTTCACCTCATCTCTTCCAAACAAAGTTATATCTTATAGCAGGTAAAATCACTGTTGAGTAAAGATGTTGAAAACGTGAGACAGAACAAGCTGCTGTACTCGTCTTTCTTTTTCTCTTAGTCCAGCGTCTTGTTGATCACAGTCTTAGTCCAGCGTCTGGAAAACATCACACATGCAGCTGCCAGTTATCTTCAAACAGACTTAGTGCACGTTGACTGGAGGTTTTCATGCAGCTGTTTGTGAAAAGAGGAAGGAATGACCCAAACATTCTGTTTAGAGCACTTTAATGTGTGCTATGTGGAACTTTCTATGACGTCATCAGTGACATCATGTGTCTTTGATGACATGTGTCCAAGGCTACATGACCAAGTAAGTATTTAAATCCATATGCATCTGACTGAGGGAACTGATTGGCTGAAGACCAAGATAACATGTGCACATTCCCAAACGTAGCAACAGCGCCCTCTTCTGTGTTCTGTTTCACTGAGCATTGATTTGCTTCGATTTCCAAATTTTATATTTTATATTTTACCATCGAGGTAGCGGGTCTCAGCCCGATAGATTTTTCAAGACTAGTCTTATGTTGTCAAAAAGTAAACTGTAAAACCCTGAATCCATTTTTCTTAATAAACAAAGAAAAAAATAAAACTAAGAACTCATCTCCTTATTGAAATTTATTATATTGGCTGTGGGAGCCTTGGACTTTCCTCTGCAGCATCATTCTTATTTGGACCGCTGTGCTGTTGGGGGCTACCGTGTTGACAATCCTGCATGGAGAGATGTTTCACGTATTTCAACAGCTCCTCATCCATGTGTGCGTAATATTCTGCATCCACGTATTCTTCTGAATCTGATTGTGATTCTTGACCTTTTCCAACGGCAGCTACATGCTCTGCAATATAATCTGGATTATGACAATCTTTATTCGGCTGAACAAAGATTTCAGTGTAGAGTGTATTTTCTTGCGTGTCTTTGACATCTTTGACATCTTGGTCTGAGTCACAGTTAGTTTCAACTGGATTGAAGCAAACTGTGCGCTCCTTTGGTCTCGTATCAGGTTCCTCCTGAATAAAACCTGTTGGGTTTTCATTGTTTTTCTCACTTGCGTTTTCCTTGCTTGTCATTTTTCTGTTCTCTTGTCCAAGATCACAGTTCTCTCTTGCTTTCCTCTGACTCTGTCTGTCTTCCACTGTGGAGTGACTGGAACTGGTTTGATGTTCTAAATATATAGACAAGCAAAGCCACCTGCTGTGATGTCATGACAACATGTCAACATTCTACTGACATCATGGAATGTGATGTCATGACAACGTGTCAACATTCTATTGACATCATGGAATGTGATGTCATGACAACGGGTCAACATTCTATTGACATCATGGAATGTGATGTCATACTGTCATTTAAACAAAAACAACTTTTACACAAGAAGAAGTAAAAAGATACTTTCATTTTATAATTTTTATACTGTTTATTTTCGATAGTACCGTTGAATGGAACTTGAAATGCATTTATTGTAAACTGCAAATGTGTTGTTTAATTATGTAAGTTAAATATTTCAGCAATTATTTAGTGTATATGTTTTCAATATATAATATATGTAAAAACATTTATCATACTTTTAAAAATATAAAATAGGCTTAGTTTTTCTCAAATGAACAATGACGGTATTAAATAGTGTCCCTTATTGTTCATATTTAGTTTCATTTACTATATTTTTAAATTCTTTTAAGTTTTTTTGTTGTTATTATTTATTTAGTTTTTAAAACTATGTCCTGATGCATGTTTTTTCTTTAGTTTTTTTCTTAATTTAACTGAAGCTACCTCTGGTAACAGCTGGAACGGGGACCAGGGACAGGCTGGGGTGAATCCGGGACCGTCTAAGGAACAGGGACAGGAGGAGGTTGTCGGCACAGACGACGTCTCCATTGTCATCTGTACTGAGCCTGAATGCTTTGAGGACGTCCCAACACCTGACCGCTTCCCCACAAGGATGATCCCCCACCAGCCGATCCCCCATTAGCAGTGGTTCGTTACCTGGCAAATGGCTTCCATGCCTGCTGATGGTTCCTGTAGACCAGCTCTGTTCTTCAATTTGAGGAACTGGGTCATCTGTGGTTAATGCTTGTGAGCAAGGCTTGCAGGAATTCTTCTGTTTCATCTGTTTAACAATGACGCCTGTGATGTATGACGTTGCTGCTTCTTTGTTCCCAAACTGTCAACATCTGGGAGGTTTCGGTAGGTGAGATGGTCAGGTACAAGCACTTCCACGAGCTCCAAAACCACTCTTCCTCAGTAGCGGGTGTTGATTAAAGGATGGTTGTGATGTCAGGAAGAAGACAGTTAACTTTGCTCTTTTTGACCTGATGTCTGACATGAAGACATTTGTATGCCCCTCTGAACTGCTTTACTTTGGGGTTGTTGCTGGGACCCCCACGTGCTCTGACTGCAGAGAAGAACGGCTCTAATGGTCCTGACTGATTTTGTAGGTCACAGGGTATCTGTGTGAGGCAGCTTTTTATTCATTCATGACTTTTTAACGTATCTTAACCAGGTAGAGTAGACAATTATTTCACTAACTATGGTGTGTTATTAAGTTTAAATTGTGAAATGGATTTTTTTTTTCATGTGCTGAACAGCATTCAACATTGTATCCGTTCTTTCAACGTATTCTTTTCATCAAACATACATATTACTGGCACTACGATATATTATTCCTACACACTTTAGTTGTTCTTTTCTGGGGGGGGTCTTTGTTAACTGGTAAGCAAGCAGCTTTGCTGATCACTACACACTCAACACCACAAGAACAAACCTGCAACCTGAGCTGACAGAAGCATAATTGATAAAGGACATTGGACATTATTTGCGGTGTCCCCCAGGGGTCAGTATTGGGACTTACATTTTTTTATTCAATATATAAATGACATATACAAAGTGTCAAAAATTTCTGAACCTGTGTCAAACACTTTGGGAAAGTTTGGTCCTCCAACTGATGAAGGTTACTAGGAAGTCCTCTAAAGGGATTTCCACATGTATTCTGTTATTCCACAAGTATTTAGATGTTGTACCTTTAAAAAGTTCTGGTGAGTGTTTGAAAGATTGACTTCATGTTTGCAGGTCGACACAATGGTGAGACCTTTAAGACTGAGGATGATCCTGGGTGAAGATGATGCCAGGAAGTTGATGATAGCAGCAGGGACACTGTCTCAATAGAAGACTGGTGTCAGACAGGAAAGACACGCTGTGGACTGCAACAACATATTCAGCTTCTCAACCCTCTTCATCTTCTTCCTCCTCTTCCTTACAAAAACATTGTGCTGAAAAAAGAGATATTTTTGACAGATCAAAAGAACAAGAAAATATAGCAGGTCTAGGTGTAGGTGGCCGAGCACTGCCTGCACAGAAGAGAGGTCAAATAATTGATTTGGTTATTTATTTTTCATATTGATCATATATGGCCAACAATAAAACATACTGTCAAAACATCATTAATCACTTTACTTAATTTTTAAAACGTTAACAATTTGTTAATATGTTAATATTTTAAAGGACAGATAAATGAAAAGAAAAGACAAAGTTGTGGTCAGTTTTCAAATATGGGTATGGATAAATACCAGACTGAAGAGAAACAGAGAAAATTCAACCAGGTGAGTGTTTTACAGCAGAACCAGGACCCACCCTGCTCATCGATGTAACTTTAGTGGACAGCTGCTCCTTGTCAGTGATAAAGTGGCAGGTAAATGCCAGATGTGTGTCCATGTGTGTTCTTCATGGACTACCACACATGTGTCAGAGCCTCGGGTGTCACGAGGACGTCACTAAATTCAGGGCTGTTCCAGACGCAGACTTAACCGTCTGAAGATGGACCACACGTGTCAGCAGCCCACTGATCCACGAAACGAGACTGAGTCTGTCGGTTCTCAAAACACACTGAAAAAAAAAAATCAGAAAGATGTTTGTCATCAGGAAATAAGATCCATCACAGAGAATGATGCTGCAAAGATGCAGCAGAGATGCAGAAGGACAAAGATCCAACAGAAGAACATATTACATTAATAAGATGTGAACAATGGAGCAGAAACTCATCCTTTTAAAAACAAGATGCACGCTCCAAAACTCCTGTCCTGAGTTTCTTTTACTTCCAGATTTTGTATTTGAGTTATAGACAGTATTTTACATACAGTATGATGCCACTGATGACATCACAGAACAGTGCATAAGGAAGTTCTACATAGCACTCATTAAAGTGCTCTAAAGAGAATGTTTTGCTCATTCCTTCCTCTGGGCTCTTCCTCTATGGCATATTACGCTGTCACATTATTATTATTGTTAAAAAAATGCAAGTTACAAAATTTAATTTAACTTATAATATTAAAGTAAAATTTAAGATTGTTAAGATTTCGTGATGTGAAATGCATATAGAAGATTAAGTAAAGATTTACTATTGTACAAAGACTTTATATAAGATTTTATATAAAACATATGATATTGTATTGTGACATAACTATTACAACCAAATATCTAAATATTTACATAAAGAAATCATTATATTATTAGATCAGCTATTTTTCCTTTAATAGCTGTTAAGTTTTTTTAAGTGACTTATTAAAATTCACTCCTGTTAAATGAAAATCATGTTTACGTTCAAAGAAAAGTAAACAGCCAATCAGAAGCAGTGAACTTTTGCCCTGATGGGGTCGGACCACCTTTATACTCCAATACTGACTTGAAAAATAGTTGTTCTTGTGTTTTACCTCACTACACTAATATTTACTCGGGGAAGTTTGTATATTTTCAAGCTGCTGTGAGAAAACAGAATTTTGTTTTGCTGTGTGCATTTTGTCCTCTGACATTGTTAGAAACACTTTGACAACTAACAACTGGAACATTTTGTCCATTTGCTTGTTTCCTGTCTCTACTTGTGTTGGGTGTCGTCTTACTTCGTATCACAAACTCTGATTAAACGGATCATTTTTACTGGTTGTATTTTAGTTCTATTTGTTTTGTATGTTTTCAAATCTGTAAGTCCAACCACAGACAAAGACTTTCAAAGTACAGAAAACCTGCATGAAGAGCATCAAGTTGCTTCAACCATCTGTAACTCAGGGGAATTAGCTCAAATGGTAGAGCGCTCGCTTTGCATGTGAGAGGTAGAGGGATCGATACCCTCATTCTCCATGTTCAACTCTTTATGGTTCATCTGTGAAAACTGGAATGATCAGCTTCCTTCTACATTTGAAAACTTTTATCATCAAAAATCACCTTCACTCACCACAGACTACCTGTATCAGCTCAGCACAGCTCATGGAAACATCCCATAATAACTCATGTTACCTGACGCTCACTTTGGGTAACTGGTCATTAAAAGACCAGTTAACATGTAAATGTTGAGTTAGAGCACAACTCCAGACTTGTATACAAACGTTCCCTTGGCTGTCTGATCTGACCGGTCATGACGTGTTTAGTCACATGTGGTCCTTCACCTGTCTGGGTGGAGTCCAGAAGGAACTTCAGTTTGAGTCACACAGGATGTGAAACGGGGCAGCACGGTGGCTTAGTGGTTAGCACTGTTGCCTCACAGCAAGACGGTTCCCGGTTCAATTCCCGGCCCGGTGGGTCTTTCTGTGAGGAGTTTGCATGTTCTCCCCGTGCTTGCGTGGGTTTCCTCCGGCTTCCTCCCACAGTCCAAAAACATGCAGTGTAGGTTAATTGATCTTTCTAAATTCTCCCTAGGTGTGAATGTGAGTGTGATTGGTTGTTTGTATGTGGCCCTGGATAGACTGGCGACCTGTCCAGGGTGTACCCCTGCCTTTCGCCTGATATGCGTCGGGATAGGCTCCGACAGACCCCCGTGACCCGGAAACGGATAAAGCGGGTATAGATGATGGAGGATGTGAAACGGGAGCATAACGAGGATTTCTAGTCTCACCATCCTCACAAACCCCACTGGTGTCAGAAGATTGTCGTGGTCACAGGACTGTCTGTCTGCTCCTTCTGTCAAGTAAAAACTCTTGTTGCTTCATCAGGACCAACCTGAGTGGACTCATCATGACCTCACTATGACCTCACAGAGTGAAAACCTCCATCACAACACCAAAGAAAGAAAACTAGATAAGCCATGACAATTTTCTACAAGCCTTTGCAGTCAACCAGGAGCCTCCTGTTCTGGTTCTTAACTAGCAGTGGATGGTTTCAATGCATCGACCTCTGGGTTAATGGCCAAGCACGCTACCGCTGCGCCACTCTGCTTTGCATTCAGTGTTGTCCCTGACTTTGGAGGACGCCGTCTTACCCCTTTGACCACTGACTGGGGAAACCTGAAGTTGCTGTCCATTCCAGTTCAGGTGGAATTAGCTCAAATGGTAGAGCGCTCGCGTCGCATGTGAGAGGTAGAGGGATCGATACCCTCATTCTTCATGTTCAAGTCTTTATGGTTCATCTGTAAAAACTCAAATCAAGTTTCTCCGTTGGGGTCCAGCTCAGAATCAGCTGGGACCGCTGTGACGGCAGAGGAAGAAGGACTCACAACTCATCTGTGTCTGATTTTAACAGGTTCACAACTTTAAAAAACATAAACCGCACGTATTTAGGAGAAGTCGGCTAGTGACAGACGTGTAGATTTTGTTTGTCTCACATGAAAAAGGTTCCTGGTCTGAGTCGACCAAGTCGACCCACTTGACAGGTGAACTGATCAGATGATCCACTGGAAGAACTTCATTTTATTTAATTTCTCCAGTCACAGAGTCAGAAACAGGTCTGTTGTTTTTCTGCAGAACGTAACTGTGAACTAAAGCAAAAGGTTTTTTTTTACATTTGAACAGCAGAGGGCGCTGATTCTACATTTGGGAACTTACTCACATCATCACCGTCATCATCAAATCAATAGTAGATCTGATGCATATTGTTATAAATACTAACTTTATCATGTAGCCTTGGAATGTTAATTAAATACATGTGATGTAATTGATGATGTCACAAAGAAGAACGTTCTAAACGGCAATCATCAAAGTGAAGATCTATTATTGTTGTTATTATTAACACCAGAAAACCAGATACAAAACTGTTTAACAAAGACATGTGATGTCACTGATGACATCAAAAATAAGAATCTCGCTGTGTGTTTTATTTAAAAGCAGTTTGAATGTCCTTGTACATACTTGTTGCAATGTGTCAGTTCTAAAAGTCAGTATTTTATTTCCTGACAGGGAGTTGAACCCCAGCCGTGGCGGTAAGAGCACCAAAACCTGACCACTACACCATCAGGGACACAAGTGTTGGTATCTGGATGTTTTCATTCAACTGGGACAAGTTCAGTTTAGTTTCATTTCAAGTGGTGTTCTGGTCGCTCTTCTCAGTACAAACCTGAAAAATATAATAGACGTTCAACTTGAGACCTGCTTTTGATGATGTGACATGTTTATTTTTTTAATTGCTGTTTGTTGGTCTGGTGGTCTGATTCTCACTTAGAGTGTGAAGTTCTGGGTTTGATTCCCAGATGTCTCCCAGAGCTGTATCTGGCCTTTTCTCCTGGAAGTGGTGCTAAATATAGTCTTTTTAGAAAACCGTCTACGTTACTGTCTCCAAACAACAGTTTTGTTGATTAAATCAGGGGGTTTGTCACACCTGTAAGTGTGTCCATGTTTCACCTGGAAGAGTCAGAGACCCTTTTAAAGTGATGCTCCCACATCCACAAAGACCAGAAAGGACTTTACACATCAGTTGGCTGCATGTGTGTTAACTACACTCCTACCTCCATTGGGAGACCAGAATCCTCAGTGACGATGAACGAAACAGTCGGTCCTGGAGTCTGGCGCCTTCCACCACTCGGACATCCTGACGCTGCTTCTGTCACTTCACACAGTTTTCAATGAAATAAGATGACAATCGTGGTTTCTGAAGACAAGTTTAAAGGTTGTTTCACCTGATCAAAGGATAGTTTTGCTGTTGTGAAATAGATGACACTTTGGATCAAAGATGTTTCTATTACTGGAATAAAATCCCACCTTGGCTTTGACTCTATATTCCTGATGTTGGTTTAAAATTTCTCCTCATCATGATTTCGTGTTACTTTGACAGAAGGAAGGATGAATGAAGGTGTATAAAGTTTACTTAATTTAAACTTGAATATAAGAGATGAAATATATGAAAAAGGAATAAACTGATATGAAAATAATAAGTATTGAAATATTTCCAACTATTATAACTCTGGTTCTCAACCCCAGTTTAATTCCCGGTCAGAGAAAGCAGCGACGTTCCTGCTGCTCAGTGGCGTCACGTCAGGAGATTGTTTCTACTTTGTGTTCTTTGGAGAAAGCCACTGAAGCTGAGTTCTGGTTGGTTCACATTTCAGTGTGACGTTGCTCTTTGTTCACGTTCAAAGATAAACTGCTGTCTGATCTTTGTTCAGTCACATGTGGTCTTCCAACTGTCTGTTGGTGTCCAGAGGAGTCCAGAAGGACCCCTGATTTAGATTGATCATAATTGTGTGGATCTGCATTGTGGTTAAAATGTGCTGGTCTTCAGTTTCTAGCTGTTGAGACTGTCAAGATCTGGATTTATGGCATTTCCATAGTTTATGTAGGACATCACACATCAGAACCAAACTGACTCATCATTTGATTTGTTTAAAATTAATATAGACATACTTTGAAGTGTTTTTTTTTTATAACATTGCACTTGATGAAAAACTCATAATGCCTTGGCTGAGACGGGAAACTTAATGTTTAGGACTTGGACTTGAGTCTGGACTTGCTGGTCTGGAGTTGGGTCTGGACTCTAGACTTGAGCGGAGTTACTTGAGACTTACTTGTGATGACTTTGTCACTACTGTGGTTGTAAATGAAGGAGAGTCAGAAGTGATGAGATCCTCAAAGGAGTCTAAGGATCTGAATCTCGTCATATTATATAATTATTATATTATTGTATTATCATTGCAGTAATTTGGTCCAGGACTTTCAGTGTCATCGAGTGCAAATGTTATCATCGCTGTTTTTGCAGTAAATCAGCCTCCCAGTGGAAATTATTATAGCTTTTTACACTCATTGAAATTACATGTTGCTGCAACTGAGAAATTGGTCTCACTTCAAAGTACCGTTGAAATGAGTTACTGTGTTCATACATGCTGTTCCTCTGTTTAATTGCTGATCCTTCAGTGTTTCTCCGTCTATCATAATTATGCTTCTGCGGCACAGCATGACTGGTCAAATTACTTTTGCTCTCTTACAGCGATTCATCAGCAATATTTGCACCACATATTGTACAGAGCGCTGTGCAGTGCATTGTTTCAAGGTACTGTTCTCCATCTTGCAGTTCCATTGGGGAGTGTCTGATGTCGATCTATAGACTTCCACAGCATGACAACATCCAAAACCACAAAATTCCAAAGAAAGATAGCTGAAAGAACCATCTTCAGAGAAGAGGAGGACAAGAAGTCCCGCAGGAGATGGCCCACGCAGAATCCTAAATATCAGGATCATCAAGTCCGTTTGGGATTACAAAAGGCAGAAGTGAGCGGAAGCTCAGAAGAACTGTTGCAACTCTTTAAAGAAGCTAGAAAATCTCTGCCAGCACTTTAACTTACAACAGTCTGTGCTTATACAACAATAAGTGAAAGTTACATGAGGACAAATAACGGACAAACTGCAATAGCATTGTTTTGTGTTATTTTTTTCCCTGTTGGGACACAGTTCTTAGACGAGACAAGACGAGACGAGACATTCAAACTGCTTTTAAATAAAACATCCAGCAAGATTCTTATTTTCGATGTCATCAATGACATCACATGTCTTTGTTAAAGAGTTTTGTATCTGGTTTTCTGGTGTTAATAATAACAACAATAGATCTTCACTTTGATGATTCTTCTTTGTTATGTCATTAATGACATCACAAAACTAAACTTTATTTTTCCCTATTGGCCCAGGAAGGGCGAGGTCGTCAGAACGTCAAGTGACGCGCGATGAGACAGAGAAAGTGGCAGAAACAATCTGACCTGTAACTAAAGATTCGGTTCAGGAGAAAGAAACTGGAGTGTGTAAGATAACCGGTATTAGGTTGTTTTCCCGCTGGTTGTTCTTACTGCTGACCGTCTTGGTGAGTAAAAAGTTAATACTATTATCTGAGAAGTAAAGACTGATGCCATGTTACAATTTTATGGTGTTTATCCAATTTAATCTGGATTTTATTCTTATTTCCGGCTGGTGTTCTGTTGGATTGACTTCACCTGCCTTTGAAATTTCTCTTCATGGAGGAGATGGCGAGCCAACCCAGACCCTAGAAATCATCTGGAGGAAGAAATGGACATTATCCTCTTCCCATTCAGGATCTGCAGTGTGGTAGGATTTATCTGAGCCACCTGACTCGGATGGTGCGTTAAAAGAGACTTGAATTACTGTTTTTCCTTTTTCCTGAGAGATCTCAGGTGGAAGAGAACATTGTTTCTTTGAATGAAGATACTGGGACATTTGAAATATTTACTAGTGGTATTATTGTCGTGCTGTCTATGTGTTATTGGAACTGTTCTTGATTTTGTGGGTCATGTTGTTAATACAAAGAGCTCCCTTCAGTGACAGAATAGTTTCCTTGTCTGTGTTTCTTAACGGTTGCTGTCCAGTGCTGAAACCGATGACACTCCCACACTCCTGTTTACTGTCATGAGGAGAGTTAAAACTTATGTGCTGAAATAGCTCAGCTGGGAGAGCATTAGACTGAAGATCTAAAGGTCCCTGGTTCAATCCCGGGTTTCAGCAGAAGACTAGCAGAGGCAGAAGTGAACATGATGTGTAAAACTGCAACAGTCACACTACAAATGATTTTACAGCTTAATTCATTTTTCTGCAGAATTTGGATTTGAATACCAGCAACAACATGATCAAATGTTTCAAATATGAGTTCGGAAACATTTAAAATCACTCATGTTTTACTGCAAAAGTATATTTTTATACTTGATAAGACAGTCCTGTGTCAGAGGTGTGGTCAGGGCAGGTGTAGCAGGTTAACAACAGCAGGCTCCAAGGTTACCATGGACACACCAGCTGTGTCACTGCCTCCTGTGAGAGAATTCCACAGCTTTTCTTGGCTGATGTTCCAGGATGAGCTGCTGTTCAGCAGCTTTGCCAAGCGCTTCATGTAGCAGGATACATGAATCCTGGAAGTGGGGTGCAGCAGGCTGTTGGGATCTGTGGTGGACTGGTGAACCATATCTGCATCTTCCAGATCCTCCAGCTTCAGGATGTGCCTAGGCAGACAAACGGAAACAGGAACATATGGCTGGTCTGAAGACATTTAGAAAAAGGTGGAATTATTTTGTTCCTGAAAATAATTATTTGCATATAAAGATGACTAGTAAAGGAAGCACAGTGGCTTTGTGGTCAGCACTGTTGCCTCACAGCAAGAAGGTTCCTGGTTCAATTCCCCGCCCGGTGGGTATTTCTGTGTGGAGTTTGCATGTTCTCCCCATGCTTGCGTGGGTTCTTTCCGGGTTCTCCGGCTTCCTCCCACAGTCCAAAAACATGCATGTAAGGTTAATTAGGTTAATTGATGATTCTAAATTTCCTGTAGGTGTGAGTGTGCATGTTTGTCTGTCCTTCTATGTGGCCTTGCGATAGACTGGCAACCTGTCCAGGTGGACCCCTAGGACTATGTGTCGGGATAGGCTCTGACAGACCCCTGTGACCCGGTAACGGATTAAGCGGGTATAGATAATGGATGAATGGATAATTAATAAAATGTTGAAAGTGTCCTAACCGGACACATGTGTTGGAGCCAATTTCATTATTTTACATTTGATAATAATTTAGTTGTAAGTAAAAATATTAGAATGATCCAAAATTACTTATTCAAATAAATCTTGGTCTCATCAGATTCTTTCTTCCTGCTACCAAGATCTTTCATCAAAGTTCACAACTTTGTTAATGTCAAACAAAGACAGTTCAGTTCAGAGGTTCTGCTGGGATTTGAACCAACAATCTCCTGCTTTCAAGACAGGTTCTTAAACCAACTAAGCCACAGTACTTACGTCAGAATGCTTGAACGAACTCCACCCTGCGTAGGAAATCCCTCACAGATTTCTAGGACTTCACACTTAACCACTCATCCATAAACGGCACCAATGAGGGGGGACGTAAGTAATGGTTTAACCCACAAAGCTGGTACACAAATGGAAAAGAAACCTTTGAACACTATCAAACAGTAAACAATGAATAAATCACATGAACAGGAACCCTGGACACTCAGCTTTAAAGTGTAATGTTGTTCCAGCTGAGCTATTCGGGTTGAATTTGGAGGTTTTTGTACATTATTTTCTTTGTGTTTTTACAAATATAAAGCTTTCAAAGGTTTTGAAAAGTCCTGGAGGAACTTTCATTGGTTTTTTCTCTTAAACATGACAGGAAGTGCTGCTCAGTTCCTGAAACTTTGCAGGTTTTTCTTCTTTTAACCCTCAAAACCCTAAAGTCCTCAGATCTGGGGACGTTGATAAGAGAAGGCAAGTACGAGCAAAAAAGGCTGAGCCTTCATCAAAGTGAAGTGAAATTCCATCCGCTGCATCAGCATGTGTGATACTGTGTTGGCCAACCATAAAGCAAATGTCCACAGCATCACTGAAGTTAAGAACTTGTTTGATTTAATCAGTGATTCAGATAAAAGAAACTACAGAACAGTTGAGCAGCACCTCTTCAGCTCATTGATCCCCACAGGACCCAGTGTGGCTGCTTCACTTCCCCCCACAGTAACACAGTCTGGGAGTGCCCCCTAGTGGACCTACACTCACTCCTAGATGACTCAAAACCCTGGAGGACAAAACATCAATTTACCAGCAATATAATCAAATGTGGGCAGCACGGTGGCTTAGTGGTTAGCACTGTTGCCTCACAGCAAGAAGGTTCCCGGTTCAATTCCCGGCCCGGTGGGTCTTTCTGTGTGGAGTTTGCATGTTCTCCCCGTGCTTGCGTGGGTTTCCTCCGGGTACTCCGGCTTCCTCCCACAGTCCAAAAACATGCAGAGTAGGTTAATTGATCTTTCTAAAATTCTCCCTAGGTGTGAATGTGAGCGTGATTGGTTGTTTGTATGTGGCCCTGGATAGACTGGCGACCTGTCCAGGGTGTACCCCTGCCTTTCGCCTGATATGCGTCGGGATAGGCTCCGACAGACCCCCGTGACCCGGAAACGGATTAAGCGGGTACAGATAATGGATGGATGGATGGATAATCAAATGTCAACTAGGAAACCACAGCATCACAGTAGAAAACCTCTCAGCCAGCAGGACATGCAAAGACGACTCCAAGTCTTCCAGGTCTTCAGATTTGTGGAAACAGATGACTGTGTGAAAGATGCTCATCATTTCTGTCACGTTGTGCACAGTCCTGGAGACTGTTGAGACTGGCATGAAAAGATGTCAGCAGTGACCCTGAAGGAGGACCTGCAGGTGAGTCAATAAATGATGGTGACCAGCAGCTCAGTCTCATGGCTCCATCCAGGTAACATTTACTGGAGAAACACACAAACATTTGTATTTATGTTTGTTCGTGTCCTAACTACAACTAACATGAAGTACTTGGACTCATCCAGGGTTTGAACACTGGACTTTTTGGACTCAGAGTGAACATCTTCAAACTGTATCTTCTTATCTCCAGACATATCCGTACCGATAAGGTAGAGTCTACACGCCTCAGGTAAAAACCAGCTGATCTTGGATCAATCCAGGATTTCCTTAGTCTATGTACCACCGGGTACTTTCTCTGACAAAACTCACCCATCCAGCAAAAGTGTCCTCAATGTTTTTAAAAAACAGGTTCAGACTTTCTTTTTAAACAGGTATTTAGTTCACAAATGGTTTAATTGGTTTACTGTTTAATGTTTTGTTTAATCCTGTGATTTCCACATACTGTTTTTGTTGTTTTGTATTGTTTGTAGCTGCCAGGAAACTTGTGGGTGACAGGAAAGAGGACAAACCAATGATCCACAGCACTGCCCTGATCAGACCGCCGGGTGTCAAACAGAGGTTGCTGTTTTCATGCATGGAGGGCAACATCTGGATCAGTAACTGTTCACATCTCTATCAGTCCCAGTGGCCAAATGGAGAAGGTCGTCTAAGCCAGGGGTTGTGGGTTCAAGTCCTTTCTGGGGTGTTTGTGACTGACTCCAGCTTTCAATGTAAGATTGAACTGAAGGTCAAGTGGACTGAAGCTAATTGAAAACCAGTTCCAAATTTTCCAATTCCAAACGTGACTGTTATCGTGTGTATGCCAACCTTTGAGGAAAATGCAGAAGAACTGTCAGATGATGCTGGGGACTGATCTTTCTGACACACAAGTGGAGAACCATGAGAACTTGTTGGAAGCTGTCAACAAATGTCTGCCTCAGCAGTCTTTTTTAAATGGGTTCAAATGCGGGCTGACAACCAGGATGGCAGAGTGGTTAAGGTGTTGGACTTAAGTTCCAATGAGCAAATGCTCACGTGGGTTCAAACCCCACTCCTGGTAAACAAGAAGCAGGTCAAGGACTGTTGGTGTACCTCTGAAGCTCCACACCTTGATAAATCATTATGGGGAGTGGAGGGTGTGGGTCACGATGCACTATGTCCATACTGACAAGAATGTAATGTAATAAATAAATAATCGTCCCTTTTTTAAGTCCGATGCCAGACATGAGGTATCCAGTTTCTTCTCTGACTTAATTCTACATGGGGTCTGTATTAAGTCTAGACTGTTGTTTAGCTCCTCCCTCTTTTGAGCACCTTGAGATCTGCCTCAAACTTGATCTGCTGCAGATCGTAGACCACTTTAATCTGAAGGTCCAGGGGAAGGTTGTTAACTGGAATTGAAGACTCTTGTCTTGTCTTGTCTTGTCTTGTGTTGAATTCTTGCTGGAATCTGGAATGCTTTCTTTTCCCATCTTTGCACACATAATAATGGTTAATACCAAGTTTGGTAGAACCCAAGAGCTTTTTATTGATCCCAGGAGAAAAAAAATAAAAGATAAAGAAGGGGGCAATAAATTATCTGCCAAAGAGGGCTAAAATCATCGGGTGTGATCTCAAATCTCCCATTTTTAAGAAAGATAATTGGAAAAGCAGTTTTTTTAACAGCTCAATTAGTTTTTTTAACACAAAATAACTGCTATGATGCCTTCCAGTTAGGTTTTACACAGCACCACAGCACTGAGACGGCTCTGACCAAAGGTTTAAGGACATATGCTTGAATACAGACAGTGGCAAAATGTCAGTCTTAGTTTTGTCAGATCTCAGTGCTGCATTTGATACAATTGAGCACAATATGTTAATTAAACCACTAGAGAATTGGGCCGGTCTTTACAGACCTTTACTTCTATACAAACCTCACTGCTGTGAGCTTTTGTTCATCTTGATTTAATCTGGAGGGACGTTGCTGTGTGGAGGCAGAATCTCCTACAACCATGTCCTGCTGTCAAACATGAGTGTGGGAGTGTCATCGGTTTCAGCACTGGACAGCAACCAATAAGAAACAGCAGTACTACTAACCCTCCTCAACTTCCTCCTCCTCTTCCTTACTAAACCATTTTGTTGAAAAAAGGGACATTTTTGACAGATTAAAAGAACAAGGAAATATAAAAGGTCTATTCCCTCTTACAAAAAAAAAAAAAATATGAAGCTGCAGAAGTTGTAGGTGGCTGAGCACTGCCTGCACAGAAGAGAGGTCTTCATCACTGCTTGATGTTGGTGAAGATCTAACTGGTGGAGTTTAGGTGATGGGTTGCAAATCATTTGGAGTTTCCCCATGCATGTTCAAATTTGGTCAACATAAGATTAACCTTTATGAACACAAAACCGAGAAATTTGTTAGAAACTGGAGGTTTTCAACCTACACAAAACCATAATTTAAAACTGGCTGGTTCATTTTCCTGACACCGACAAGTTTCCTGGTTCAGTTTCCACCTGTTTGTGTGTAGAATGCCTTTTAAAATAAGGGAACAAAATATGTGCTGTTTTATGATATTCAAGAGAAGAAATTCTGCCTGAAGTGGGGTTTACACATTTCATATCTGTCTTTGTTTCTGTCCCTACACGACAGCTAAGTTTAGAGGTTGTGCTGGGATTTGAACCCAGAATCTCCTTTTTATTAGACAGGGTTTTTTGTCAGTTCTAACAGAGTTCCCACAACGGAAGTTGTAACATCTTGCTGGAGAGCAGAGTTGATGGAGAACGATACAAGATTTTAGGAAACATATTTAGAGACCACTGATTGTAAAAATATCAAAACTTAAGTTTATTTTTTATTATTGATCACTCAACCACAATACCTGAATGTTTCGGTTCTCAAGTGACATGGAAAATTTCCCAATGAGTCTGCAGTACACAACCCGACCACTAGACGTCAGTCAACTGCTCTGAATCACTGGAAGACTGCAGAGACGCATCTGCAGAGACTGCTGCTTGGTGACGAGCTTCTTATGTTGAAGCCCCAGTTCACTGCTGCATTCAAAGGAAAGGTTAGGGCTTTTTTTTGTTTTTTTTTTTCAATTCCCAACTAAATAATTTTACAAACATAAGTCATGTGTCACACAAGGAAAACTACTGGAAGTTGGTAAAGTTTTGGAATATACTTCATCTGAAAATAAGATGTTTTCTTTATAAAACAATAGTTTATTCTGAAGGTATTTGAACGTCATACTTTACGACAACAGTACATTTTAAGTGTATTTCATGTGTAAAACTGATCCATCTCTAATGTGGACTAGAACAGATCAGAGTTGATTCCCGTCCAAGTAGAAGGTTTCCAGACCTGGTCCTCACACGTCCTCAGTTACATGCAGTCCTGCTGAGATGTTGTCTAGAGACACACCTGCTTTAAACCACACAGTTGTGTGTACATGTCAACTGCATTGAGTCTCCAAATAGTTGGATGATGAACTGTTGTCCAACATGTGGTGAAGAGAAAGTTGATCTAAGACGCTTTGCAGCCTGCAAGATGGATGAATAAGTTTCTGGACAACTTGTTCACTGAGAAAACTGTAACTGAGAAAGTCAGATGCAGAAAATAAACCTGTAACCAACATCATCACTGACTTATTTCAAATGAAATGTGCTCAGCTTCTCTCAAATGGATCTAACTGGTTCCCTCCATTAAACGACGGCTTCTTGACAACGAGATCACTGGGTGATCCAGCGGCTTTTCCACTCATCTTTGACCCACCAGTGTCTGAGAAATAAGACTAATAATAACTCCTTGCATTACTGCACACCTGAAACATGGTCTGATTAAGTTCATCAGTTAGTTGATCCAGTCCAACAGGATCCAGTCTGACATTTGCTCTATAAACCTTTACAATCTCCTCAGTGTGAGAACATTGAAATAACTTTTCCAAGTACAGATGCAGCTCAGATGAAGCACCTTGGATGCTTCCCTCATCGCTAATAATTCAGCTCACAATAAATATTTAGATGATCACAGACACAAACTCTCTGGATCTGAAAGAAAAACAGTCTCTGAAGTTGTAGAGTTTTGCAGCTGTAACATCTTCAAAATAAAAGAGTCATGAACCACACCACTCAGCTGTTGTAAGGAAAAATAAAAGAAAGAAAACAGGACCTAACTGTTAAAGAAACATGTGTAACAGAGCTTTTTTGAAGATCTCAGGACGTGAAGTCCTCTTGAGAAAAAAGACCTCATATGTCTGCTCTAAGTCGAGGTCGTCTCTTGTGAAGCTGCGAGGCGTCACATGACCACGTTGGTGTAAAAATGACTGTTTGGTTTTGCTCTCGTGTTGAATATGCTGTTAGAAAGGAAGGACATGACAACATCTTTCAAACGACGTACTCGCCTTCAGAAACGTGTTTTTAAACCAGACTAACTAAACAAATGTATATGTGGCAGCGTTACATCAGCGATCATCCACACAGTTCCACCAAAACTACGTACATTCACTCCCCGACGCTGCTGATCACCACAGAGTGACTCTGACCTTCACTGTGACCAACACCTTCACTGGGACATTTGGATGTTTCCTGCAAAATACAGCTGAAAAGTAACACATGAATGTTTGTAAATTCTTCTAAATCTTCCACATTTCAGTATAAATGACCTGAAGCATCATCAGATCATCCAGCATCAGTGAAAGAGCGTCGAGGACTTTTGAAAAGTCTGGACTGTAGCAGGACAGTTCAGCACCCGGACTCTTCTCCTGTGGAGCCGTGCTGCTGTGACAGATGCAGCATGTTGTTTAGTGTCGTCATGGTGAAAAACAGAAGACCTTCTCTGACAGAGATGTTGTCCTGATGGGATCATTTGTTCCTTTAAAGCCTTTATGTGCTGTACAGCATCGACGTCGCCTTTCCAGATGTGTAAGCTGCCCACGTCAGAGGCACTAATGCAGCCCCGCACCATCAGAGATGCAGCTGTTTTACATTCAGTCTTTAGGCGATGCTCACCAGCATGGTGAATACTGATATCTAGTGGTGACTCACATGTGTTGCAGACATTTGTCTTTGCTGGACAAAGAAGCTGCAGACGAGTCTGGAGGAGTTGAAGGTTTCTACAAGTTCAAGTTCTACAAGTATATATATATATATATATATATATATATATATATATATATATATATATATATATATATATATATATATATATATATATATATATATATATATATATATATATATATATTATATATATAAAATACAATATCATATGTTTTATATAAAATCCCTGACGTCTTTGTACAATAATAAATCTTTACTTAATCTTCTATATGCACTCAAGAAAATCTGAACAATATTAAATTTTACTTTAATATTAGACAAAATAAAACAACATAAAATTTCTTAACTTGTATTTTTTAACAAATGTTTAAATTAATAATTTGATAGCGTAATATGCCATATCATTGTCCTTCTGAGCTTTCTGTACATAATTTTAAAACCTGGTGTCATCCGGAGCATAATTAAATATAATCATGTATATATGATAATTATTTTTGATGATATTGTAAAGGTGTAATGAAAGCTCATAGAATCTGCAACTCTATTAAATGCAACATTTTATGTGACCAGCAGGTGGCAGCAAAACACCATAGAAACACAATGCTGCAGCGCTGCAAATAAAACTACTGTAACCTCTAAACCAAAGGGTTGCCTTACTTTATTTTCTTTTTCTTGATCGTACATAGGTCATTCTTAACGGATTTCTCTGAGTGAGACTTCTCTGCATGTCTGATCAACGTGTATTCTCCAAATAAACTTTTGTGTTAAACTTGAAACTGTTTGCTCTCTCATTGGATTCCAGAAATTTTCCACCACAATTTTGGTGTCAGAAGTGGGATCCCGGACGTGTCCATCGGAGCTGGACCATGGAGGCTGGCCACCTTTTCCCTACGGGACCTCGGTCTGTCGTTCCGATTGACCGTGACGAGATCTGCTTAAATAGCAGCGGTGGATTGAATCCGTTGAGAAGTATTCCATTTTATTTCTGAATTGTGTTATTTTTTCCTTTTTTCCTGTTCCTGTCCCTCCGCCTTGGCTCTGTAAGTTGGCGACTGCGGGTGGTGGCTGCCTCGGTCCCCCGGGGCTGCTCGCTCTGCCCGTGTTTCCTCTCGCCGCCTCCCTCCCCTCTCGCCGCCTGGCCCCCCCCCTCTGCCGGCCCAGTGCTGTTCGGCCCTGGGAGTCTGGTGTCATCGCTGTGGCGGCCTGAACATGTGTCGGTGTGCCGACGCTGGCGGACCGTGACGGCACCGTTCTTGCTTGGCGGGGACGCGCCATGTTGGGTTGCCTGGGGATCCGGGGGCGCCCCGCGCCCTTGTCTTCCTGGACTTGTCAGGCTCCTTGCGGAGGTGGTTTGACATGGAAGGGGAGGTGGGGCCGGTGGCCGCCTTCTCCTCTGTCCTGCTCTGCTGGTTGGGTTGGCTGCAACCGCCTCTTGGGGGGGGGCATGGGTTGGCCTGGGGGCGGGGGGGCAGGGGGGCGATGACCGGTGACGATGGGAACCAACAAGGGCTTTGTAAGAATAATTACTTTAGCAAAGTTAAAAATAACTATTCAAAGGAAGGAGGTACGTAAATGATTTGTTGTTGTCATTTTTATTGTTATTATTATCATATTTTTGTATATGTATGTATTTATGTGCACAAAGAATTATGAGTATGTAGGTATTACCATATATATATATGGGTTTCCATGTTGTCGGTGTGCATGTACATGTGTGTGTGTGTGTGTACGTGTGTGTGCGTTTACACGAGTGTGTGTATGTGGGGGTGTGTGTGTGTGTGTGGGGGGGTGTGCGTGCACACGTGTGTGTGTGTGGGGGGGGGGGGGGGGTGCGTACACGTGTGTGTATATGTGTGTGTGTGGGTGTGCGTGTGCATGTACACGTGTGTGTGTGTGTGTGTGTGTGTACACGTGCGGATGTGTATATGTGGGTATGTATGTGTGTTTGTATGTATGCATATATATAGATATATATATGTATGCACTAGGTGTTTATATGTTAATGTGTATATGTAGATGCATTTCTATATGTGTATGTATTGATGTATGGGTATATATATATATATATATATATATATATATATATATGGACAAATACAGGATATATGTATATGCACATGAAATTTAAAAGCACAGGTGCACATGATTGTATCAGAGTATATTAATATGTATGAATAACTACTTACTGATGCACATGTATCTTACATACATAATGCTTCGAGGTCAACACACGGATCTTTGCTGGGTGTATGTATACGGGTGTGTGTGTGTGTGTGTGTGTGTGTGTGTGTGTGTGTGTGTGTGTGCATTGTGCATTGAGGTACAAATTGAGTTGCTCTGTTTACAATGTATAAAGAATATGTACTAGATAACAGCATACATGTCCACATATGTATGTGTATGTATGTATGTAGGTATTATATATGACTACTCAATACTGCCTCCAGCACCCCCCCAACGCTCAAACGATCAGAAATGTGATTGTAAATAGGAAACTCCTCCTCCTTTTTCCTCTATTTTCTTTTTTTTTTTGCTTATAACGCTTGATTGTCTTGTGTTCACCTTTTACTCCTTAAACAACTCATTATAAACTTCTTGACAAATATTACAACACAGACACCAAACTGCACCACCACTGTCTCGTCTCTCTCTCCTGCTCTCTTTCTCTCCACTCTCCACACCCGGTGACTATAGCCCTCCTCTGCAGAATATTTACACCCCTCTCTCCGACTTTCCCTTTACTCTTATCTTGTTTGATTTCTCCAGGGATCAATAAAAATATAGTTTGAGTGTTATGAGGGCTGGTGAAGGTAGCACACTTGCACACACCCACCCACACACACAAAACACCCTTGGTTACCAGATTAAAATGCATATATACAACTCTGGTTATACCAACATGGTATCAACCATAAATATATGTGCAAACAAGGGTTAAAAAGAAAAAAAAAATGAATTGTGTTATTTTTTTTTAACTTTTTAATTCTTTTTATTTCTTTTGGGGTTCAAAAAAAAAAAAAAAAAAAAGGGAATTGTTTAAACCTGTAAAGCCTGTGAGGTAAAGATGTCTATAGCCAAGACCAGGGAAGGTAAATACTGTGACCTCAAATAAACAAGACTGGGTTTAAGTCCTGTGAGTTGATGCAAGAACAGGTGAAAGTCCTGTGAGCTGAAACGAGACCAGGTAATTTTAAGTCCTGTGAGTTGATGCAAGAACAGGTGAAAGTCCTGTGAGCTGAAACGAGACCAGGTAATTTTAAGTCCTGTGAGTTGATGCAAGAACAGGTGAAAGTCATGTGAGCTGAAACGAGACCAGGTAATTTTAAGTCCTGTGAGTTGATGCAAAAACAGGTGAAAGTCATGTGAGCTGAAACAAGATCAGGTGATTTTAAGTCCTGTGAGTCTGACTAAGACAAGATCAGGTTAATTATTCTGTGAGTATATACAAGACCAGAAAATAGTAGCCCTGTGAGTCTGACTAAGACAAGATCAGGTTAATTATTCTGTGAGTATATACAAGACCAGACTGAATCTGTGAGTATATGCAAGACCAGAAAATAGTAGCCCTGTGAGTCTGACTAAGACAAGAACAGGAAGAAAAATCTGTGAATTTGACAATTTCTTTGTTAAGTAAGACCAGATTAAATAACCGTGAGTTTATTTGAGGAAGACCAGTGATAATTGTGCACACAATGGGAAACGTAAATGGAAAAGAAATGAACCCTTCCGTAGATTCTTCTTTGGTGAAATTTATGAAAGAAAAATATGGTACAGAATGTTGTGACTTTGTGAATTATTGGTGTAAACATCATGGATTGTTGGAGTGGGTTCTCTGAGCAAGAACCCACTTCAACAGTTGAGAGATCAATTGCTTGAACAAAAAAGAAAATAATTTATGACAAAAAGAAGGCGAAAGTGAGTGATGTTCAATATATGGAAAAAATGTCAGAATCTTTGAGCAATTAAGAAACCGAGTCTGAAAAAAGAGAGAGACAACAAGCGTGTAAAACTCTGACTGCACTAAAAGTGACTAATACCAAGAAAAACAAGCAAAACAATTCATCAGAGACTACGACTGCTCCTAACAATTTTTCTTCCCCAGCACCCCTCTATCCTTCTCTCCAGGGTTCGTGGGGAACTCCGGATGATGTGTCTCTGGACTCCATACCTCCACCATACTTGCCTCCACCGCGCCCCTTGGAACAAGACGCCGACCTTGGCGCAGGCGCAATAGCTGCCGTTGATCCTGTCCCTATCGCCCCCTTACAACATTCCAAGGCCCGGCGAAGCGTGAAGATGCCATAAAACAAGAAGAGGCTGCCATACATGCAGAAGTTAACTTCTCTCCCATAGCTAACCGCACTAGAAGCAAAATGAATCAGAAAGATGTTGTGTTCACTGCTCCTATGGTTCAGGTGGCGGGCCCCGATGGCAACCCCATGTTCTTGTTTCGCCCATGGACCTCTGATGACATCGCTGTGGCTTCCAAACACCTTCCAAAGCCTGAAAAAGGAGGAGAAACGATGGCGAAAGAACTAGAAACTTTCATCAATGAATATGCACCTACTTCTCACCAGATGGCAAGGGTAATGATGCAAATCTTCTCACCTACACAATTTTCTGTCATTAGACGCCTTTTTGAAGGGTACAGACAACCTGTCAGTCCTGCTTGGAGAGAAATTCACTAGGATGAGCCGCCTAAAAACCGCAACTACAGATTGGGCTCAAGGACTGGTGGCAGCTGTCCGCACCGGGTTTCCGGTGCATTGCAATCTGTTGCGCGTAAGCGCCTGCAAACAGAAGATCTCCCTACTACACTCCACTCCATGTATGATGACTTCAGTGGCATGCAGAGACCAGCTGATTACCCAGGTCAGTTGATGACTTCATATAAAAATCTCTTGAAGCAACATTTTCTTGCCAACCTGCAAAACTCCTGGCCGACCAAACTAAAGACTCTTGTGTAGCTTGTGAGGACGGTACTCTTCGTTTGGCTGAAGTTGTGAGGCGCTAAACATGAACTCATAGCCGCATGGCGGAGAAGGAGTCAGCAGACAAACAACTGAAGGGTGAAACTCAACACCGTGCTCAACTTCACCTCCTCCAGCACATGGCAACTCAGCCATCACAACGGCCGGCGCCTCTTTTTTTTGACCCCTCCCCTAGCAGGGATGCCTGTTTCTACTGTGTAGAATGGACATTGGGCACGTGACTGTTCAGTGAAGGCCAGTCAGCGCAGAGGATACGGAAATGGACGCAGGGGAGGCAGAGAGCATTTTCGAGGCCGTGGGCGTGGCCACTACAACCAGAGCCCTCCCTTTCATCATTATCAACTGAGGCGGGGTGGAGGTTGGAGTTCTGGATGACAGATCACCTGGAGGTCCACCACAGCCCTTGACAGATAAGAACACACACACACTCCTACATCACGCTGATGAAGAAAGATTCTGCATCTCCCCTCCATAACTGTGACTGCTGTTGGAAAATTTGTTTTAATAATCTGTTGAATTTATTGCTACTTACTCTGTAATCCGTTCATCTGAATTGCCAGGTACAAAATTAAGCAGTAGATATCTTTACTCTGTGAGTGCCAGTGGATCAGAAACCAAAGAAAATGTTTCTGTTCTTCTGACATGCACAGCTGACTCCCAGACACCATTCAACATTCAATTTTAATCTCTGAATGCTGCCCCTTTAACCTGCTTGGGCGTGACCTCATGCTCACCTTGGGCATTGAACTACGTTCAACTCCCGAAGGGATGATGGTCAGTCAAAATTCCAATCATGTCCATCAGCTGGTTAAGGATGCCACCACCACCCTCCCCCTTCAGGCTTATCAATGGTGGCTCAACTATGAGTCTTCTCTAGAACTGTGTGACCTGGCAAAGCAGAGACTGTTTCCTTCTGATGTTCACATGATGAAACCAGAAAACCTGCATTGTACTGCGAATGTAACACGTACCAAAGATCACGATTATGAAGAAAGGTTTTTTTGCTATGTTGAATGATCAAATGGCAACGGGTGCCCTGTTTTAGTCTGACACGCATTGCACAATGTCTGTTTTATTAACTTCCACTCAGTCTGAGTTTTTTCTGGTTCAAAATAGTTTCCTACACATCTCTCTGGCCAGATCACCCTCTGACCAGTGGAGAGATCTGGGACCGTGGGTAAAAACATTCACCTAAGCTGAGGACTGGTATAAGCCTCCTAGAAGTTTAGTTTGTTTTTCACCCTCCCTAAAGGCTCATAAACTGGATGTCTCCAGTATCAGAGTCAGAGTCAGAGTCAAGTTTATTGTCAATTCTACTACATGTGAGATACATACAGAGAATCGAAATTACATTACTATCAAACCCTCGGTGCTACACAATAAATAAATTTTTAAACATAAAGTGCAAATTAGAAGAGACAAGAAACAAGTTGTGACATGACATTTGTACAACAGTTTTTTGGTCTGATTAAAGTGACCTGGTGCAAAGTAGGCGGTCGAGTTCTGCCAAAAGTGCCTGAAGCAGATACAGAGGTCAGAGTGAGTGAGGGGGGGGCAGGGAGGGAAACGATGGGAGAGCAGGGAGAGTGTTCAGCGTCCTGACGGCCTGGTGAATGAAACTGTCCCTGAGTCTGCTGGTTCTGGCCCGGAGGGTCCGCAGCCTCCTCCCTGATGGCAGCAGACTGAAGAGGCTGCGTGACGGATGGGTGGGGTCTCTCACAATGCTGAGGGCTTTGCGAGTCAGACGGCTGCTGTAAATATCCTGAAGTGAGGGGAGAGAGACACCAACGATCTTCTCAGCTGCTCTCACGACGCGCTGGAGAGACTTGCGGCCGGTTGCGGTGCAGCTCCGTACCACACGGTGATGCAGCTGGTCAGGATGCTCTCGATGGTGCCTCTGTAGAAGGTGTACCTGATGGGGGCCGGGGCTCTGGCTCTTCACAGTTTGCTGGGGGATGATGGTTTTGAATGCTGAACTGAAGTCGATGAAAAGCATTCTTACATAAGCGTTTCTGGTGTCCATATGTGTGAGGGCTGTGTGGAGGGCAGTGGAGATGGCGTTGTCAGTGGACCGGTTGGAGCGATATGCGAACTGGTAGGGGTCCAGAGAGGGGGGGGAGAGCAGCCTTGATATGATGCATGACTAGCCGTTCAAAGCACTTCATGATGATGGGAGTCAGTGCGACTGGACGGTAGTCGTTGGAGCAGGAGGGAGATGACCGGACGGATGTTGGTTGCTTTGAAGCACGTGGGAACCACCGCCTGACTCAGTGACATGTTAAAGATGTCTGTGAAGACATCCGTGAGTTCTCCTGCACAGTCTCTCAGTACACGACCAGGTATGTTGTCAGGACCCGGAGCTTTGCGAGCATTGATCCTGCTGAGGGATCTCCTCACACTGTCCGGTGACAGCGTCAGCACCTGGTCGCTGGGAGGGGGTGGTGCTTTCTGTGCGGCGATGGTGTTGTGTGCCTCGAAGCGGGTGAAGAAGGTGTTCAGCTCATTCAGCAGGGATGTGCTGCTCTCACAGGTCTGCTTGTAGTTGGTAATGGCCTGAATCCCTCGCCACAGGCTCCGTGTGTCTCTGCTGTTGCTGAAACGGCGGGCTATCCTCCTGGAGTACCTTCTTCATGACTTCAGCGCCATGCAGAGACCAGCTGATTACCCAGGTCAGTTGATGACTTCATATGAAAATCTCTTGAAGCAACATTTTCTTGCCAACCTGCAAAACCCCTGGCCGACTGTTGTGTCCGCATGGAGACAATGACCACACCGTGTTGTCGTTCAACTTCCTTTATTCGCCACCACCCCCATATCCTATTACGACCCTTGCCGTACCCTGTGTTGCAGCTCTTAAAGGCGCAGTAACTCACTAACTAGTAAACTATGTTAACTAGAACTAACGTGACATAAAACTGACCATTGTTTGACATAACAGACATCACCGGCTTCTCATGATGTGTTAAAAACATTTTTTACTTTTCAACAGTGTCATGTGGCTCATTGGTCTAGTAATTTACTTTTAGCTTTGGGTGTGAGAGGTCCCGGGATCAATTCCCAGATGAGCCCCAGGACTTATTGTGGGTTGACCAGGATGACTGATTGTAGTAAAACACAAAATAAATAATGAATAAATGCTGTAAATCCACATGTACACTTGATAATCCTTCATTCCAAGACATCATGTGAAATGGAAGTTTCTTCATCTTTAAAAGAGTTTCATAATCTGTCATTCAGGGACAACTCATATACTTCATTTATTTACTTTAATCATTTAAAGGCTCTGCAAAGTGATTTAACTTATTTCCTATTCACACATTCACACCCTCTTATTTTAGACTCTGTATAATATGTAGCACAAAGTAACAAGAACACACTGATTTTCAAGCCTTCAACTATTTTCAACCCATCTTCATATAGTTGCAAAGGTGATAAAATGAGGAACTGCAGTGAAGTTTGGTGGATTTGAACTGTGGGACACTAATAAACCACTTCCTGGTGTAAAACCTCTCTATAATTGACAAGAACAGCAGTAGGTGACGTTATTATCAACATGACCAGAAAACCAGACTCAAACCTGTTTACCAGAACACCAGAAACAGGTTCTACTTCAAGGAGAGAAGGTTAGTAACATACAGCTCTGGGGGTCGTCCGGGAATTAAACCTGGGACCTCTCACCACAAGGTGCAAACATCAAATGTTTTTCTCAATAAAAGAAGTAAAACTGCTGTCTTAATGACATCAGAAAGGATGGTGGTTCTGGAGGTTATAAATATTACTGGTTTAAATAAACAGTAGGAACAACAGACTGTTTTTTTCTCACAGCAGCTTGAAAATATACAAACTTCCCCGAGTAAATATTAGTGTAGTGAGGTAAAACACAAGAACAACTATTTTTCAAGTCAGTATTGGAGGATAAAGGTGGAACATTTCTTAAATGACCAGACTGTGAGACTGTGTGAGACTGGGACGGTCTCCATGGATACAACATCAGTTGTACGACTGACTGCATCACAGAGGACTTTCATTCCTGTGTATCATCCTTTTTATGGAGAAACAATCATGAAACACCTGGAAGTTATTCCATTGAAGCAGCCCAAAGTCCTGCAGAAGTCCAGAACTGATGGATGGTTTGATCTGACACTGACGGACTTTGACCTCGGAGTTCATCTTGAAGTTGAGTTCATGTTTGGAAGTTGTTCTGGGTTCTTTTGTTTCCATTTGTATAATCCGTCTCTTTCATTTGTTGTTAGTTTTCCTCTGGTGTTCACATCCAGGGAGGTTGACTGCAGTCCTCTGGACCCTAAACGTCTGAATTAAACAGTTTTATTTATTATTATTATGGTATTTTCTAGTTCTAGATGAAGCCTGTCTTACACAGCACTGATCTTCTGTAAAGCTGTGACTTAGAAGAACTTATATTTGTGTCTTTTTAAAGAAAGAAAGGTATCAGAATAATAGTGAGATTGTCTGGATGATGTTTTCTTCTCCTCGTCAGCCTGAACTTGTAGATACATCAGCTTCATTTTGCTGCTGCTGTAACAGCAGAAACCTTCAACTCCTCCAGACTCGTCTGCAGCTTCGTTGTCCAGCAAAGACAAATGTCTGCAACACATGTGAGTCACCACTAGATGTCAGCATTCACCATGCTGGTGTGCATCGCCTAAAGACTGAATGTAAAACAGCTGCATCTCTGATGGTACGGGGCTGCATTAGTGCCTCTGACGTGGGCAGCTTACACATCTGGAAAGACGCCGTCGATGCTGTACAGCACATAAAGGCTTTAAAGGAACAAATGATCCCATCAGGACAACGTCTCTGTCAGAGAAGGTCTTCTGTTTTTCAGCATGACGACACTAAACAACATGCTGCATCTGTCACAGCAGCACGGCTCCACAGGAGAAGAGTCCGGGTGCTGAACTGTCCTGCTACAGTCCAGACTTTTCAAAAGTCCTCGACGCTCTTTCACTGATGCTGGATGATCTGATGATGTTTCAGGTCATTTATACTGAAATGTGGAAGATTTAGAAGAATTTACAAATGTTCTTACCTTGTTACTTTTCATCTAAATATTTATTGTAAGTTGAGTTATTAGTGATGAGGGAAGCATCCAAGGTGCTTCATCGGAGCTGCATCTGTACTTGGAAAAGTTATTTCAATGTTCTCACACTGAGGAGATTGTAAAGGTTTATAGAGCAAATGTCAGACTGGATCCTGTTGGACTGGATCAACTAACTGATGAACTTAATCAGACCATGTTTCAGGTGTCCAGTAATGCAAGGAGTTATTATTAGTCTTATTTCTCAGACACTGGTGGGTCAAAGATGAGTGGAAAAGCCGCTGGATCACCCAGTGATCTCGTTGTCAAGAAGTCATCGTTTAATGGAGGGAACCAGTTAGATCCATTTGAGAGAAGCTGAGCACATTTCATTTGAAATAAGTCAGTGATGATGTTGGTTAACCCTCTTCTGTTTTTCAACTAAAATGTGACATTATCTCACTAATATTTCTCCCTCCTTTGCTGGCTTTGTTTTATAACTCAATCTTTAATCATTTGAAGACCCGACCCCACTGTTCTGCTGTATATTTTCTCTCAGCTCAAACTTTCACTCGTTCCACAACCAAGAAATGAAACAAGATGTTGCTGATTATAACATGTCAGTTTCATTTCTGAAATCAACCACAACCAAGACATGTTTGCATTGATCAGTTTCTGCTCTTATTGATCCAGTATTTCTGGTGAACAACTGTTATGCAGAACCTGCCATGTTATTTTAAATAATCCATTTTTAAAATCTGTCTTGTTACAGCTGTTTAGCAAGTATAGTAAAAAACCATAATATAGGTTTATTATTATAATTTCAACTTTTAAGCAGATAAGACAGAATGTTATTAGAGAATCAAACTTCAAATGACGGAGCAGAGCTCTTTAATCGAGTGCTCGGAGGTCATGTTCTGTAAATGCAATCTTAAGGCTTTTCTGCAGGAAAACAGCCAAAAACAAAAGAAAAAGGACACAAGTGTCAGTACTGTTCACTACTGCAGCTACCAGAACGGCAGCGTCATCCAGGACACGGGACTTCATCTTGTTCTTTTCACTGCTGACACCCACAGATTCAGCTGGCTGTGGAAGTTTGATAAATGTAATAAAAGTCTGGATTGCTGAGGTTGTGGATGCTTACACATACTGCAGATTTTAATTATTCAGTATATTTGTTCATGGCAGCTGAGACAAATCTTCTGAGAAGCTCCGACTGTTTTAGCTGAGCAGAGCTGAGCAGGAAAAAGAGAGAGAGATGGAGAGAGATTGAGCAAGAATGAGAGTGAGGAAGTGAAAGAGACAGGAAGCTGAGTGTTGATGCTCTGCATGCAGGTTTCCTGTATTTTGAAAGTCTTTGTCTGTGGTTGGACTCACAGATTTGAAAACATACAAAACAAATAGAACTAAAATACAACCAGTAAAAATGATCCGTTTATTCAGAGTTTGTGATACGAAGTAAGACGACACACAACACAAGTAGAGACAGGAAACAAGCAAACGGACAAAATGTTCCAGTCTGTGGTGGGTGGAGTGTACATGTGCACGTGCACGTGCATGTGTGAGAGACTTGCTTCACTTGGACCACAACTTCATCCGTGTTGAATAGTCGACCCCATTCCTCTTCCTGAAAAGGATGACGGCCCATTTGCATTTGCTGCTGACAGTTTCCACTTCACGACGCAGCTGAAAGTAAATTGAACATAACATATCTGACATAACAGGGTTGAAGCTGCCGGTGAGGTGAGACCCGAGGACGAAGGACAGCTGCTGTTAACCGGATCGTTACTTCAAACTTTATTTCACTCTTCAACTTTGTCTTTTGACTCAAACACGTGAAGGTAGAAACTTCTGCTCACTTCTGATTTACCTGCAGACTTTGATCAATCTTGTGTCTGAAGACAAATCTACATGATTGGTAGATGACAGTATTTTTATTGGTTTTATTATTGATCAAAAACGCCGTGCTGAACAGTTGATGATCAGTTTTCTTCATAAAACAAACTTTGTGGTTTTTTATTTCCTGGAGTGAAGCTGTCGTCTCCAGCATTAAAGTCAGACTGCTGTTTCCTGTGGAGCCTTTCAAAATAAAGTGTGGTTCCTGGAAGAAGTTGTTCTTTGCTGCTTGTGTAACTGTTGTGTGATGAGGCTTTAAAAGGAGGAAATGTGTCTCTGCAGGACAGTTTGACCTTTGAGCTTCTTCACATTTACAGTAACCAGACTGACGTAGAGGCCGAGTCTCCTTCAGCTTGTTCAAGATCTTCAACTTTGTGTTTCTGCAGTAAAAACTCTGTTGTTCACAGAATTGTATGTTTTTAATCTTTGAACAGAAAACCAGAAAAGGCCCTGAGTGAAGCTTCAAAGCAGGTAGGATCAGCAGATCCGGCTGTAGAAGAGACTTCCTCAACCTCCCACTGTTTCCTGACTGCATTCAAGTGACACTGATATAAAAACAACAGAGAGGAGCAAACCAGTGCAGGAGCAGCTGGTCTTTGTACAACACCAGTGATGTGTGTTTCCTCTGCAGATGAAGGTGTGTGTGTGAGCTGATGTGCACGTGAATTCAGCAGAATGGACCAGTGTGAGGACGGAGAGGACGGAGTCCGTCCCTCTAAAACCCCTCTGTGTGGGGAACATGAGAGACCTGGACCTGGACCTGAACCTGGACCTGGACCTGAACCTGGACATGGACATGGACCTGAACCTGAACCCAGCTGTGTGTCCTTGAAGAGCGACCGGTCAAAGGGCTGGCTTTTTGACTTTAAAGGAGACCAACGTTCTGCTGTAAAGAGGTGAGTGTATCTAAACTCTGTCAATGATTTATGTTCATCCATCCATCCATCCATTATCCATACCCGCTTTTTCCGTTGCCGGGTCACGGGGGTCTGTCGGAGCCTATCCCGACGCATATTAGGCGAAAGGCAGGGGTACACCTTGGACAGGTCGCCAGTCTATCCAGGGCCACATACAAACAACCAATCACACTCACATTCACACCTAGGGAGAATTTAGAAGTATCAATCAACCTACCCTGCATGTTTTTGGACTGTGGGAGGAAGCCGGAGTACCCGGAGGAAACCCACGCAAGCACGGGGAGAACATGCAAACTCCACACAGAAAGACCCACCGGGCCGGGAATTGAACCGGGAACCTTCTTGCTGTGAGGCAACAGTGCTAAGCACTAAGCCACCGTGCTGCCTGATTTATGTTCAATACTTTTTAAACATCCTAAATATTTTTATATTTTATTATTTATTATTCATAAAAACAGAAAATGTGAACTTTTAACTCTTTATTCTTCCATCAGGGTCCATCAGAAAAGAGACTCTCTTGAACAAGAATCCAGATGTTTGTCCTTGAAGAGCGACGACTCAGATAAAAGATTTATGGACTTTAAAGGAGACCAACTGTCTTCTTCAGAGAGGTGAGATGTATTTAAATGTATTAAATGTATTTAAATCAGTCCTCATGTTAGGGAATGTCCACATGTTTCTTCTAGAGTAGATCCATGTAGTCCTGGACCCCTGTGGTCCTCCATCACCTGATGGTGATCTGAGCTTCCTCCTCATAGATCTTCATCTCCTGTCATGAGCTTTTTCCTCTGTTTGAAACATCTGGAGGTCTTACCTTCCAGAGGACTGATCCTGATGATGCTCCAGAGTAAATCATCTGGTTTATGTCTCCATCAGTTGTCCATGTTCTAGATGTTGTTGTAACTTTTCTTGGAG
>JABWDQ010000112.1:0-146058 GCA_014839995.1 Xenentodon cancila | reverse complement strand
TTCTGCTGTGCTGGTGCAACAGTTTAACACCTCCCATTTAACAAAAAGACAGATCCGGGTTTTTGATGGAGATCCTCTTCATTATTTGTGTTTTCATTGTCCTGATATTTGAGTAAAATCCAAATATTGCAAATTTATACCTGTAATTGAAACTCTTCTTAATGAAGAAACTGCAAATATCACAAAAACCTTTTTTACATTTTCACAAGGTGGTTTTTTTAGGTGTTTTTGTTTTTTTTATGCATATTTCTGGCAGCGCTGAACTTGCGTAGTTGTTAATCTGAAGTCAAAATCCAGTATCCTGCTGTTGTTGGTCTCATTAATACGATGTAGCTGTGCTGTAACACTACTTGTTAAAGTTATGAATATATTCTTACATGATTGTCTTCAGTTATACTTTTGTACTGTCTGTAATCACAAGATCGTAGTGTCGGTTGCCTGAGAAAAGACAAGGACACCCAAGAGAACGGGTCCAAACTGTTTCTGTTTCTCTATCTGTTATCGCTTGCATACAGGCCTTATCCTGGTTTACAACATATCATGTGACCGCCCTGTTTCTCTGTGAATAAAAGAAGTCGGTGCAAGGGGGAGGACGGGAATCACTTTGGTTACACGTGTGTGTGTGTTTACACATCTGTGCCGGCCTTCCCCGCCTTTGCAAAGGTTAACCAGGAATACTGTCTCTCGTGTGGTTCATGTCTATCCTCTTGGAGTCGTAAAACCCTATCAGTTTTTTGTGCTAAAATATGGGATCATAACATACCCGCCTGCTGCCAGGAGGTGACGACACGCCGAAGCCCGTGCAGGGCCAGAGTCATCAAGACCTGAAACAAAGACCTGGGAGGTGAATTCTTCGCCAGGCCGGCACTGTTGGGTCAAACTTTTTCTGGCAATGGCGGATTGACAAGATCCGAACAGAGAAAAAAAACGAACCACCAGAGAAGTAAGTAAGTGCTATTGTTAAGGGTCAGGAATTGTTCTTTGAGAAATTCTGAGTCATGAGAAAAGGGGAAATAAAAAAGGGAGGGTAAAGTTTACCTTTGGTTGGAATACGCATTTTTTTAGAGAAAGATGTTCCCTGGAGTAATAGGAAAAGAGCTCTTGTGGTGTGAGTCCGTGTGTAATGGTTGCTGTCCAGTGCTGAAATGCTTGACTCTCCGCCAGTTCCTACATCTTCAGTCGTCATGGTAACACAGAGTCCTTCATTTCAGACGACGGTCCACAGATCACTTCTGCTGCTTTCACCTCATCTCTTCGAAACAAAGTTATATCTTATAGCAGGTAAAATCACTGCTGAGTAAAGATGTTGAAAACGTGAGTAAATAATAAGCTGCTGTACTCGTCTTTTTCTTTCACAGTGTCTCTTAGTCCAGCATCTTGTTGATCCAAAGTTCTTCTGTTGAGTGTTCTGCTGGATCTTTGCGGTGCAAACCTGGAAAACATCACACATGCAGCTGCCAGTTATCTTCAAACAGACTCAGTGCACGTTGACTGGAGGTGTTCATGCAGCTGTTTGTGAAAAGAGGAAGGAATGACCCAAACATTCTGTTTAGAGCACTTTAATGAGTGCTATGTAGAACTTACCCACCGTTCTGTGATGTCATCAGTGACATCAGGTGTCTTTGATGACGTTCCAAGGCTACACGACCAAGTAAGTATTTAGATCCATATGCATCTGATTGAGGGAACTGATTGGCTCAAGACCAAGATAACATGCGCAAGTTCCCAAACGTAGCAACAGCGCCTTCTTCTGTGTTCTGTTTCACTGAGCATTGATTTGCTTTGATTTCCAAATTTTATATAAAATAACATAACTAGTTAATATGTCTTAATATGGTGGAATAATTTCTAATTGTTGAGTTGAACATTTCAACAAAGTAACCGACTGAAGAGACCTGATCTCTACTCATGTCAACCATCATATCTGATTTGGAGAAGCTGTGAAAACCTTTTACTGATCGTAAATAACTAACAAACATCTTCAGAGCTGAACTTTTAACTAGATCAGCTTCATAAGGATATCAATTTTAACTATTTAATGAAAATATATTTCTTCTTTTCAATAAAATATTGTAAAATACTGTCTATAACTCAAATACAAAATCTGGAAGTAAAAGATTCTCAGGACAGGAGTTTTGGAGCATCTTGTTTTTAAAAGGATGGGTTTCTGCTCCATTTTTCAACACATCTTATTAATGTAATATGTTCTTCTGTTGGATCTTTGTCCTTCTGCATCTCTGCTGCATCTTTGCAGCATCATTCTCTGTGATGGCTCTCATTTCCTGAAGACAAACATCTTTCTGATTTTTTTTCAGTGTGTTTTGAGAACTGACAGACTCAGTCTCGTTTCGTGGATCAGTGGACTGCTGACACGTGTGGTCCATCTTCAGACGGTTAAGTCTTCGTCTGGAACAGTCCTGAATTTAGTGACGTCCTTGTGACACCCGAGGCTCTGACACATGTGCTGTAGTTCATGAAGACCACACATGGACACACATCGATGAGCAGGGTGGGTCCTGGTTCTGCTGTAAAACACTCACCTGGTTGAATTTTCTCTGTTTCTATTCAGTCTGGTATTTATCTAATCCCATATTTGAAAACTGTCCACAACTTTGTCTTTTCTGTTAATTTATCTGTCCTTTAACATATTAACACGTTAACAAATGGTTAACATGTTACAAATTAAGTAAAAATGATGAATTATGTTTTGACAGTATGTTTTATTGTTGGCCATATATGATCAATATGCAAAATAAATAACCAAATCAATTATTTGACCTCTCTTCTGTGCAGGCAGTGCTCAGCCACCTACACCTAGACCTGTTATAGTTCCTTGTTCTTTTGATCTGTCAAAAATGTCTCTTTTTTCAGCACAATGTTTTTGTAAGGAAGAGGAGGAGGAAGATGAAGAGGGTTAGTAGTGCTGCTGATAAGCTTTGATTAATGGTTGCTGTCCAGTGCTGAAATGCTGGACACTCCCACACTCATATTTGACAGCAGGACCATAACTTTTTTCCAGGTGGGATCAGAACTGTATCTCCCACTGTCTTAGCTCACGTTATTTGAAATTAATGATAATTAATTTATATCAAAGCACTTTTTTAATTTGTTAAATTCTGACATAATTTCCTCCTTAAGCTGCTGTAAATTCTCTTTTTCACAGAAAATATTTGTATCATCAGCAAACAGAACAAAGTGCAGTACTTTTGACACTTTGCATATCTCCTTTATATATCAAATAGAGAGTTTAGGTCCCAATACTGACCCATGGTGGACATTACAAATAATGTCCTTCATCAATTATGTTTCCGTGTTATCACAGGTTTCAGAACTACTCCTACAGCATTGGTGGTATAGTGGTCAGCATGGCTGCTTCCCAAGCAGTAGACCTGGGTTCGATTCCCAGCCAACGCAAGAAATAGTTGGTCCTAATTAGTTTATTTTCTTTACTTATTTATTTATTCAGATTCATATTGTACCTATTGTTTATTTTAATAAACACCAACATGATCCACTGACCTGCAGTCCCACCCTCTGACTGGTGGGATACTCACTAACTAATTTATTTCAGTATTTACATATGTAAACAAAGTAGTTGTAGTTGTAGTAGAATACAAACATGAGTGACTTTATATACAGACTTCCAAGAGAAACCTTCAACTCCTCCAGACTCGTCTGCAGCTTCTTTGTCCAGCAACGACAAATGTCTGCAACACATGTGAGTCACCACTAGATGTCAGCCATTCACCATGCTGGTGTGCATCGCCTCAAGACTGAATGTAAAACAGCTGCATCTCTGATGGTACGGGGCTGCATTAGTGCCTCTGACGTGGGCAGCTTACACATCTGGAAAGACGATGTCGATGCTGTACAGTACATAAAGGGTTTAAAGGAACTAAATGTTGGCAGCAAAATGACAATTAATTTTGAAGTTGGAGGATAAAACAAAATGAATAACTATTTCCATCCTGTGATGAGACTCCAACACGGCTCATCTACGGACCAACAGAAGATATTTGAACTTTGGAAATGTCTAAAAGTGTATAAAAGCAACTGTTGTACAGGAGTCTTTGTTCAGTTACTGCAACAGTGTCATAAGACACAATCTACTGTCGACAGGAGGAGACTTCATGGCCTGTTTCCAACATTTATTTGCTCATAAAAACATTCCAGTCAGGTTCTATGGAAGCTGACACCAGGAATTGTTCCTCTTTTGCATCTATCGACAGTAGTTGGCGTTGATATTGATGGTTGATTTGTACGGACGAGATGACAGCAACCAGACTGAGATTTATCTAAGTGTCTTAAAGACAAACCAACACTCATGTGACCACATCATAAACAGTTTAATATTGTTCAGTTATCCACAAAACCACCTCACTGAGCTGCAGTCTGCACTCCAGATGCTAAAACAGCTTTCGACAGAGGAAAACAGCTGCCTATATTTGGTATTTTACAGAAATACAGATTTGGAAGAAGTTGTATTCAGAGGACGACGCACAAAAAAAAAAAACAACATCCTTTTTCAAATCAGTTTTCTTGACTCACTGAATCATTAAGTGAGAAAATGAGAAGTGAAAACAAGGTTACAGACGACGTCAGGAGGTTCTGTCCAGATCTTCTCAGTCTAGGAACCATATAAGCACATTACTGTTGTTGATTTCTGCTTCTACTGACAAAATGGACATAAACATCATCACAGTTCAGTTGAACACCAAAAAGGCCGACCGCCGTGACCCTGAACATGAAGAAGCAGTTCTAGATAACGGATGGATCATTTGATTCATCTGGGTGAGAGTTCACACATAAACAAACACTCGACCACGACAGAAAACTGACAGTCCAGTAGTGGTGTCATGGTTGGAACAGGAAGTGGTGTGAATACAGACCAGGATGAACCCTGGCTGCTCACCAGACCTGTGCTCGGATCTGGCAGCAGCTGGAACGTCATCTGGGCTGATTGCAGCTCCGTGGTTCCTCTCTGATGTCACCGTTTGTCACATGTGCAGCAAACTAGCTGCAGCTGACACCAACTGAATGATCTCAGCTGAACTGAGCTGCAGAGAAACAACATGCTGGTGTTCACTGGGAAGCTTTGACGGGAAACAGACGGAAAAACAACATGTGGATCCTGGAATAACGGCAGCTTCCATCTTAAAGGACCGGAAGAGGAAGAAGTTTCCAAGGAATCATTCAGAACCGTTTGACAAACATTTGATTGATGTGTTCTGATGAAAACAGAGACAGACATGTAGAGACTGAACTATCTGTCCAACAGAGACAGTTTCTCTGACAGGAGGAGACTCCTGATACTAAACTGAACACAGAGACACTGAAGAACCAGACCAGAACCTGAACCTGAACCCAGGATAAAGAGGTTCAGTGAACGTGGTGTTGAAGGTGTGGAGGTGGATCAGTCTGTCAGAGGAGACGCTGTAGAAGGACAGAGTTCCAGCAGGAACGTCCACATACACGGCTACTCTGTCAGAGACTGAGGAAGAGGAGGAGGAAGATGTTTCTCTGTTGTTGTGACAGACAAAGTACCGACCATCATCAGAACAGTTCAGACTCCAGGAATGATCGTTCCGTCCAAACACACAGTCATCAGAGTCTCCTTTCCTTCTGATTCTTCTGTAACTTACTGATATAAAAACACCTCCACTCCACTGGACCTCCCAGTAACAGCGACCAGTCAGAACTTCTCTACACAGCAGCTGATGACAGAAATCAAACCTGTCTGGATGATCAGGATACGACTGATCCATCCATACATACGTCATCTTCCTGTTGTTGTCAGACAGTTTGATATATTTGTTGACTGTGTTAGTGTCGATGGAGAGTTGACAGGAATCTGATGGAGAGAACAAACACCACCCAGCTGCAGTTATTATTGATCTGTCATTGATCATCGATGGACTCATGAATGAGTGATGTGACAGTGTGAAGATGGTTGAACGTGTGAATGAAATCAAAACACACTTACACTTCCTCAGACCTGGTGTCAACCATTGTGGTCCAGCAGGCTCCACCCTGAAAGGAGGAGGGGGGTCAGACCAGCACAGTCTCTCTCAGCAAACATGGACATTTCATGGCTCTCACACACACATTGTTCTACACTGATGAAGGAACCGTCCCACACTCGGACCCATGCATCTCTAAAGTCCTGTCCTGTGGTTGTCACGTTCCAGCACAGTTTGAAGTGGTTCTTTTCACTTGGTTTCATCTGTGTTGAACCAGGAGGAGGAGGAGACCACGTCATGGATGAGTGAAGTTGCAACAGCTTTGTCCATACCTGAGAGTGTCCAGTCTCCAGCATGGATCCTCCAGTGCAGCAGACAGAAGCTTCACTGCTGACCCTCCTGGATGGTTGTAGCTCAGGTCCAGCTCTCTCAGATGGGAGGGGTTGGAGCTCAGAGCTGAGACCAGAGAAGCAAAGCCGTCCGAAGTGAGCAGACAGCCTGACAGCCTGCAGACACACAACACAACACACATGCAGATACTCTGAGAGAACTGCTCTGAAACTGAAGCTGACTCTGTCCTCGTGTCCACCTGATGGTGGTGCTGAAGGACCAGTCAGAGGATCAGCAGAAACACTGGAATTCACCCCAATCAGACAAATGTTGTTGGGACGTTTCAGTCTGAACTAAACTGGTGGATGAACATCAACATACAGAGAGTCCCACTGCTGCTGAGGCCGACAGCATCCAGACATGGAGAGAGACGTGTGGAGAACATCATGTGACCTGGACATGTGACATCACACTCCGTGGTCGTGTCTGTCCTCAACACTTTAGTTAGTTTTATAGTCAGATAAGTCAGCTGTGGTTAAAGGTCATGTTAATGAGGTTCTTTTCAGGGAAATAAACATTTTACTTTGGGACTATTTTCTCAACCAAACAGCGTTCGTGTTTCCAGGGACGTCGTTTGGTCTGAAATGTTCATGAAAATCTTTTCCATGTTTTGGTTCTAGTGGTGATGCTGAACGCTTCGTTGATGCGTGATCATCAACTTCATTCTGGACCATCTTCCAGAGAAAGTCCACGTTCATCCAGATCCTGGTTTTCTCTTCTACCTTTCACTCAGCTGCACCACAGCGGTCCACCGAGACCTCATGGATGATGTCACATCATCGCTGCTGGTTTCAACTCCACATAACAAACATGGAATCAATCAATTGTTCTCATGATGTTGATTTCTTTCACTTGTGTTAACTCTGAATAAAAGTTCAGCTCGTTCACTGACCTGTTACCATTCAATCATCAGAAATGGATCAATGACAGAATCTGAATCAGTCCAGAACCTTGTTGACATCCAGACAGACTGAGTCCAGGTTAGAAGAAGAGACAATTCTGCTGCTGAGGTTGGTAACCATTGGACACTTATTTGTGCTCCAGTTTGATTTTTAGGGAAACTAATTCAATATTAAACAGGAAATGTTTCAAAGTCTGACATAAAAGTCTTATTTGAGAACTTTTATTGATAAAGAAGAGATCAGATTAGAAAGGAGAGTTTAGAGATGTTCACATGTGGACAATCTTGTTGATGCTCTTCAGTTAAAGAAAGAAAAAAACCACCAACGATCACTGAAATAACTTGAAACTGACTAAAGTACAAATAGAAATGTATTTGGACTTGGTGGAGCCCTTCTCCTCATCATCACCAACACAGTTGTGACGACTGTCTGCAGGCTTCAACCCGATCTGAACCCAGTTACAATTATTACAATTCTCTCTCCAACAATCCTTCAACATAAACCACAGTTATAACGGTCAGCAGTTCAACACTTGAGGGATTCTGACCTGAGAGACTCCAGTTTACAATTTGGACTCTCCAGTCCAGGACACAGCTTCTTCAGTCCTGAATCCTGCAGGTGGTTGTTACTCAGGTCCAGTTCTTTCAGACTGGAGGACTGAGAGCTGAGAACTGAGGACAGACCTGCACAGACCACCTCTGAGAGTTTACAGTTACTCAACCTGCAGAGGAGCGAAAATGGAAATAATGAGGTCATTTAAAATTTGATTATGTCATTAAAGAAATAAACAATAATTTAGTTTAATGAATACTGATAAATTCAACTTGTTGGTCCAACTAGTCCTGTAAAACCATCAGAAACTCAACTGGTTCTCCAACCGAACACGGTGACTGATGTCTAATGCAGGTCAGACATGAACCCTCACATGAACTTCACACTAACACACTTTAAAATCTGAAAACAACCTTCAACATCAACCACAGTTACAACAGTCAGTAGTTCAACACTTGAGGGATTCTGACCTGAGAGACTCCAGTTTACAGTGTGGACTCTCCAGTCCAGGACACAGCTTCTCCAGTCCTGAATCCTGCAGGTGGTTGTTACTCAGGTCCAGTTCTGTCAGACTGGAGGACTGAGAGCTGAGAACTGAGGACAGACCTGCACAGACCTCCTCTGAGAGGTTACAGCCACTCAACCTGCAGAGGAGAGAAAAGGGAAATATTTATGTCATTTAAATTTTGATTTTGTCATTCAACAAATGAATAAATCAGATCATTTAAATGAATACTGATTAATTCAACTATTGATCATTAAGTATCGCTGCACTACAGTCTTAATCAAAGTGATCGCTGCATTCATCTTCATGTAAAGTTTCCTGAGATGAATTATTGTTGAGAACTGGTCCTACATGAACCTGAACTCAGCTGAACAGTGAACTGAACTGATTTTCTCCATGAACACAACATTTGATTGTAATTAAAACAGATGTGTCTGTGTTTGTCCTCACAGAACTTTCTTGGAGGCTTTGACCACTGGCAGCAGTCTCAGGAGAACCTCCTCTGAAGCAGAGTATTTCTTCAGGTCAAACACTTCCAGATCTTCTTCTGATGACAGTAAGATAAAGACCAGAGCTGACCACTGAGCAGGAGACAGTTGGACTGTGGAGAGACGTCCTGACCTCAGGGACTGTTGGACCTCCTTCACCAGAGAACCTTCATTCAGTTCATTCAGACAGTGGAACAGATTGATGCTTTTCTCTGCAGACAGATCCCCACTAATCTTCCTCTTGATGTATTTGATAGTTTTCTGATTGTTCTGTGAACTTCCTTGTTTTGGTTTCAACAGACCTCGTAGGAGAGTCTGGTTGGTCTCCAGCGAAAGACCAAGGAGGAAGCGGAGGAACAAGTCCAGGTGTCCATTTGGACTCTGTAAGGCCTTGTCCACAGCAGTCCGATAGAGGAGAGTCTCTTCTCTTGTTTTAATCCCTCTGAAGATTTTTTTTTGTTCCTCCAGCAGGTTGACTCCAGAGTTGATGAAGGTCAGATGGACATGAAGAGCAGCCAGGAACTCCTGAACACTCAGATGGATGAAGCAGAACACCTTGTGCTGGTACAAGTGTTTCTCCTCTTTAAAGATCTGTGTGAAGACACCTGAGTACACTGAAGCTTCTCTGATATCGATGCCACACTCTCTCAGGTCTGACTCATAGAAGATCAGGTTTCCTTTCTGCAGCTGTTCAAAAGCCAGTTTTCCCAGAGACTCCATCATCTTCCTGCTCTCTGGACTCCAGTTTGGATCTGTCTCAGCTCCTCCGTCATACTTGACCTTCTTCAGTTTGGTCTGGACCACCAGGAAGTGGATGTACATCTCAGTCAGGGTCTTGGGCAGACCTCCTCCCTCTCTGGTTTCCAGGACTGTCTCCAGAACTGTAGCAGTGATCCAGCAGAAGACTGGGATGTGGCACATGATGTGGAGGCTTCGTGATGTCTTAATGTGGGAGATGATCCTACTGGTCTGCTCCTCTTCTCTGAACCTCTTCCTGAAGTACTCCTCCTTCTGTGGGTTAGTGAACCCTCTGACTTCTGTCACCATGGAAACACACTCCGGAGGGATCTGATTGGCTGCTGCAGGTCGTGTGGTGATCCAAAGACGAGCAAAAGGAAGCAGGTTCCCCCTAATGAGGTTTGTCAGCAGCACGTCTACTGATGTGGACTCTGTAACATCAGTCAGGATCTCGTTGTTGTGGAAGTCCAGAGGAAGTCGACACTCATCCAGACCGTCAAAGATGAACACAACCTGGAAGTCTTCAAAGCTGCAGATTTCTTTGGTTTCAGTGAAGAAGTGATGAACAAGTTCCACCAAGCTGAACTTTCTCTCTTTCAGCACATTCAGCTCTCTGAAGGTGAATGGAAACATGAACTGGATGTCCTGGTTGGCTCTGCCTTCAGCCCAGTCCAGAGTGAACTTCTGTGTTAAGACGGTTTTCCCGATGCCGGCCACTCCCTTCGTCAACACGGTTCTGATTGGTTCATCTCTTCCAGGTGGGAGTTTCAGGACGTCTTCCTTTCTGATGGTTGTTTCTGCTATATCTGGTCTCCTGGATGCTGCTTCAATCTGTCTGACTTCATGTTCATGGTTGACCTCTCCAGTCCCTCCCTCTGTGATGTAGAGCTCTGTGTAGATCTGCTGCAGAAGGGTTGGGTTCCCTGCTTTAACAACCCCCTCAAACACACACTGGTACTTCTCCTTCAGCTTAGACTTCAGTCGTTTTTGAAAAACATCAGCAGAAACATCTGAAAACACTTAAAAAAAAATAATTAGTGTTTTAAAAAAATTCACACAACAACTTAATTCTCCTAAAGAATCAGGTTTGAACCGACACTGATCAACTAGAACTTTACGATGCTGTCCAATACCGACTAGAATCACTTTTACCACCAAAACACCTCTGAACATTTAGGACCTGGACCTGACAAGAACATCGGGGATCCTGAAGTTTCTAAGACCAGGATGTTGGCAGTAGAGCCTAGATGGGGTGTGGGTTTGTGGGTTGTTGTGTTCTTGTTGTTTTTTTGGGTCTCTGTGAAGTGGAATTTCCAAGTTTAGGTTTTAAAAACACCAGAAGATGATCTGATCAATAATCTGTAGAACCATCAAGACTATCTGGAGTTCACCAGGATTCCTGGAAGAGGAAAACCAGGACTAAAATCTTCCAGTTAACTGGTTGTGTTGGTCGGTTAAACATATTTATTGAGGTCCACTGCCGTCCCGTACAGGGAGGAAGCTCCTGTAGGGGGTGCTGGTTCCTCACTTCATCTCTCAGTGGTTTTAAAGTTGTGGCTGATCTGTGAATGTTGTTCATATCCTGAGACTTTCTGGGTCATTTATCCAGCAGATTAAATGTTCAGAGAAATCCTCTTACTGCTCTGCAGACGCTCAGCCAGCTCCTCCTGCTTCATTCTCCTCAGGAAGTTCACAGTGATCTTCACAAATGCCTCTCTGCTCCTCCTCTGTTCTTCATCCTTTTCCTCCAACAGATTCTCCAGGGTTTCTGGGTAATCTGGACTCAGAACCCTCTGGATCTTCTTCAGCTCGTTCTTCACAAACATGACAATGTTGTCCTCCAGCAGCTGGAACAGAAGACCACATGAATGACACAATCAGACTGAAACCATGGAGACAAACATCAGATCTATGTTGGACAGACTGACAGTCCACTGGTCTACAAAGAGCAGCTGGAGATGAACACCAACAGAACAGATGGAGAAGCAGTTGTTGTTCATGTACAGACCAGAAATATGGAGTCCAGCTGTGTTTGCTGCTGGACAGACGGACCACTGGGAGGCTCTGAGCTCTGCTGGTCCACTCTGTGGAGGAATCATGAAGAATTAGCTCACATCATGTCTGTCCACACTGAGACAAACACAAGCTGAAGGTCCATGAAGACATGTTTGGATGAGGACAGTCAATCAGAGGACTGGCTGTGGTGATGAAGGTTTACTGGTCCTGCTGGTCCCACTGAGAACTTACATCTGACCTCAATGAGAGCTCTGCTGATTCACAGATTTACAAGATCTAATTCTGATCCAAGAAAAGTTACAACAACATCTAGAACATGGACAACTGATGGAGACATAAACCAGCGGATTAACTCTGGAGCATCATCAGGATCAGTCCTCTGGAAGGTAAGACCTCCAGATGTTTCAAACAGAGGAAAAAGGTCATGAAAGGAGATGAAGATCTATGAGGAGGAAGCTCAGATCACCATCAGGTGATCTACTCAAGAAGAAACATGTGGACGTTCCCTAACATGAGGACTGATTTAAATACATTTAATACATTTAAATACATCTCATTTCTCTGAAGAAGACAGTTGGTGTGAGAGAAATGTTATATTCACACAGTACTAGTTTGAATCACTTATTCCACTTAGCAGTTTAAACATTGTCTGAGCTTAATCCGACCCTAAGTGAGTATTCTTTAAGCACAAGCCTGTCCTTTGTCTTTTGCCTGATAATTTTATGACAGAGAGAACAAACTTTTCTGTTTCCCATGCTCTTAGATTTAACACCTTGAAGGTATCTGCCTTCCTCCTCTTTAAGTCTGAGTGTTTCCTGTGAGACAATATGCTCTGTCTTTTAGGGGGGCATATAGTTGTGACCCATGTGACGTTTCCTGGTTCAGAACATATAAAAACTTCTCTCCTCTTCTCCATGGCAGAACTCTCAACTGAGACTTCTCTGCACGTCTGATCAACGTGTATCTTTTCAAATAAACCTTTGTGTTAAACTTGAAACTGTTTGCTTTCTCATTGGATTCCAGTAAATTTCCGCCACAGTTGGTCTCCTTTAAAGTCAATAAAACTTTTATCTGAGTCGTCGCTCTTCAAGGACAAACAGCTGAATTCATGTTTAAGAGAGTCTCTTTTCTGATGGACCCTGATGGAAGAATAAAGAGTTCAGAGTGCACATTTTCTGTTTATATTGTAAGGCAGTGGTTAAGTGAGTAGACAGGGGGTGCTATGGGGCTGGGAGAGTTTATTGACTGGATGCTTACGGGACACCATAGTAGGAGTTTTTTTTTTTACTGTGGGCAGCATGCGCCTAATCAGTGTTTGTTGGCGGTTTGGAAGGTAATGCCTGTGGAGCTGTCGGCTGACCAACTTCAAATAAATGGCGCGGTCTGAGCCACGCCCTTGAGCACCGTGTGTTTGACTCTTGCCTCGTCAGTGCATTCCGGACAAACAACCACACCAACAAAACACAATGCAGAGTCATCAGGGTGTATAGGGAGGCACGGAGCCCGCACAGGACATAAATCATTGGCAGAGTTTAGATACACTCACCTCTTCACAGCAGAACGTTGGTCTCCTTTAAAGTCAAGAGGCTGGACCATTGACCAGTCGCTCTTCAAGGACACACAGCTGGGTTCAGGTTCAGGTCCAGGTCCAGGTCCAGGTCCAGGTCCAGGTTCAGGTTCATGTTCAGGTTCAGGTTCAGGTTCAGGTCCAGGTTCAGGTCCAGGTCCAGGTCCAGGTTCATTCCTGTAATAATGATGTTTGCTGATGTGAGTTTTCAGCTCTGACATGCAGAAGAGTCGTGGACAGTTGGAGATGCTCGTCTCACCTCTGAGCTTTGCTCCGACTCTCATGTTCCCCACACAGAGGGGTTTTAGAGGGACGGACTCCGTCCTCTCTGTCCTCACACTGGTCCATTCTGCTGAATTCACGTGCACATCAGCTCACACACACACCTTCATCTGCAGAGGAAACACACATCACTGGTGTTGTACAAAGACCAGCTGCTCCTGCACTGGTTTGCTCCTCTCTGTTGTTTTTATATCAGTGTCACTTGAATGCAGTCAGGAAACAGTGGGAGGTTGAGGAAGTCTCTTCTACAGCCGGATCTGCTCATCTTACCTGCTTTGAAGCTTCAATCAGGGCCTTTTCTGGTTTTCTGTAAAAGATTAAAATCATACAATTCTGTGAACAACAGAGTTTTTACTGCAGAAACACAAAGTTGAAAATCTTGAACAAGCTGAAGGAGACTCGGCCTCTACGTCAGTCTGGTTACTGTAAATGTGAAGAAGCTCAAAGGTCAAACTGTCCTGCAGAGACACATTTCCTCCTTTTAAAGCCTCATCACACAACAGTTACACAAGCAGCAAAGAACAACTTCTTCCAGGAACCACACTTTATTTTGAAAGGCTCCACAGGAAACAGCAGTCTGACTTTAATGCTGGAGACGACAGCTTCACTCCAGGAAATAAAAAACCACAAAGTTTGTTTTATGAAGAAAACTGATCATCAACTGTTCAACACGGTGTTTTTGATCAATAATAAAACCAATAAAAATACTGTCATCTACCAATCATGTAGATTTGTCTTCAGACACAAGATTGATCAAATTCTGCAGGTAAATCAGAAGTGAGCAGAAGTTTCTACCTTCACGTGTTTGAGTCAAAAGACAAAGTTGAAGAGTGAAATAAACTTTGAAGTAACGATCCGGTTAACAGCAGCTGTCCTTCGTCCTCGGGTTTCACCCCACCGGCAGCTTAAACCCTGTTATGTTAGATTTTCTTCCACTTTGTTCAGGAATTCACGACCAGCCGTTTTATGGTTGGGTGTTCGGTTCCACTGAGACTTGAACTAACATTACTGGAGTCAAAGTCCAGAGTGATAACCGGGTCCGTATAAACGAATCTGTTGATAGGAAGAGATTCACTTTATTGCTGATAAAATCTTGCATTACTCCAACAATATAAGTGGATTGTTTTATGGTGGTGCACTGATACCCTTCTTACTTATATTAGCTTCGTATAATTACTTCTGTAAGAACATCCTTCAAATGGGTAAGTGAAAAACCTGACAGAGTGAAAACGTACGGAATAAACAATGAAGAAATAACAGAATATTAAAAGACAACATAAGAAAACTACACTGAAACCCTTCTTAGTTAAGTCTTAGCTTATTCCAAATCACTAGTATTATTCTCTTGCTGTTTCAGTTTGTCTTTTTACGGCGGTTCGTACGTGAATTGTGGCTGCAACACTGAAATGAGCCAATTCTTTACATTTCAAAATGTCTCACTGAATATATTGAAAATAAATGTTCATAAACTGCAATAATCATTTTCCCAATGTTTTCCCAACATTTTGGGTAATATGGTTAATATGCAACATTTTGCATATAAATATTGAACCTGGTGTCCAATGAAAGCTTATTTTCTGTTACGGAGTAACATTAGTATGTGAACATGAACCCTGTAGTGACTGAATTCCAGGCTGCAGTGAGAGTGTGAAGAGGAGCGTCGCCCTCTGATCCTGATAACGTGAGTGGACATACCAGTGAGGTGAGGCTGAGCAGCAGGAGTCATGAACAGAGCTTAGTGGACAGGGGCTGTGTTGAGTGGTGTTGAACCTGGTGTCCAATGAAAGCTTATTTCCTGTTACGGAGTAACATCAGTATGTGAACAAGAACCCAGTAGTGACTGAATTCCAGTGTTGGAATTTAACAGGTTCACAACTTCACAAAACATAAACCGCACGTATTTAGGAAAGGTTGTTTAGACAAAGTTCTCCACATACTAAAACCCCAATGGTCAGTGACACCGCCTGTGTGGTTCTAGTGTTAATGAGTGCTGTGAATTTGTAACGACTACTATTGATGACGTCATCCGTGACGTCACACGTCTTTGATGACGTTCCAAGGATACGTGATGGTTAGTATTACAACTCTATGTATGCTTATGCAGGATTTATCACATTTACTGTCACATTTACAGTTCTGCCTTGCAGATGTTGGTCTTAGCTGCTTGTCTGAACTGTCAGAGAGACTGAAAGGACTCTGGTTTCATTTTAATTTCATTTTCAGTATGTGGTTTTTAATCAAAAGGTACAGCAGATTTCAATTCTTTTGTTCTGGGCATTCAATTCAATTTTATTTATATAGCGTCTATTACAACACAAGTTGTCTCTGGGATCTTTTCAGAGACCCAGAACATGACCCCCGAGCAATTATTACATAAACAACGGCAGGTAAAAACTTCCCTAGTGGAAGAAAAAACTTAAGCCAAACAGTGGCAAGGAAAAACTCCACTTTAAGAGAGAAGAAACCTTGAGCAGGACCTGGCTCATAAGGGGGGACCCTCCTGCCCAAAGGCCAGCCGGGTAGAGCAGGAAGTAAAGAAAGAAGAGAGACAAAGACACACTGTCAAAGGTACAAAACAGGATACAATAGTAAAATTATCTATCAGCAGTAGACCGATAAGACTTCTGTGTATATGGGTAATATGGATAGACGGTGATCCAAGGGGATGATGACTGCAGGTCAGGATGTCAGCAAGTATCCAACAGACATCCACACAGACAGGTGAAGGCAGACACTGGGATTGTCAGAGGTGGAACTGCAGGTCAGCAAGAAGCTTCTGAGGCTCTGGTCCTCAGGACATGCACAGAAGAGGAAAAGAAGGGCCAGACAAGCACAACAAACTACAAGAACAATGGACCACAATTATGCTGATGGGATACTGTTACTAACTGAGGGTTGAGGTGAAGAAGAGACAGGGAAACAGAAAATTTCAACGTGGTGAGAACATGACCTTATGGACAAGGCGTCTGACTTCAGGTCAGACGACAGAGGATTCAAATCCCATTGTGGGCATAGGGAAGCGCGATATTATCATAAATATGAAAGGTGGACTTCACAAATATTTTCAACCCATCTTCATATAGTTGATCCGAACTACACTGTTAGAAAGGATTTGTGATTTTAGTTTGAAGGAATGTTGTCCAGCTGGAGAAGTCATTGTCTATGTTTATATATGATTGAAGGTCTTTAATGTCTCAATATTGACATGCAGTTGTCACATGTACATGATTAATAAATAAACTGATATATTCATGTACACATGCGCATATTTAGACGCAAATAATATAAATCACATACCTTTAGATCACTGCACATATATGTGTACACTTTGCATAAACATGTCACAAAACATTTCACAATCATCTTTATACTTACACCCATTTAGCTCACACACACACACACACACACACACACACACACACACACACACACACACACACACACACACACACACATCTGTACACACACATGCACACACATCTGTACACACACACACACACACACACACACACACACACACACACACACACACACATACACACACCCACATCTGTACACACACACACGTACACACATCTGTACACATTCACACACACACACACTTATTTGTACATAGAGAAAGCAGAGGGAGAACAAGGAGACGTACAGACGGAGGAACATGATCAGTAAGACAGGAACTGTAAAATATGTCATAAATATAGATTTTATGTTTAATAACATTTCAACAGCTCAGGTTAAATTATTATTGATTTTTGGTTCAACACACTTTCCAACCTTTTGATTGAAAGGATAAAAAATAGTGTCATAATGAACAGAATGCGGACAAAACTGGAACAGAATTTATATTTTTCTTTTTCAAAGGTTTCAGCAGAGGTGAGAAGTTTCTTCAGATGTTTCTACAGAGTTGTAGCCAAATCATCATAAAACATCAGTTGGACTGGCTGTGGGCAGCATGTCCATCACTATTATCTTTTATCAGATATATGCAAAGGAAACTTTGGGGGTTCCTAGTTCCCAGGGGAACAAGGTCCTGGGCTCAAAAACACTACAGATCCCACAGTGGAGCTCAGGACCAGGATGAGACACAGACTAAATCAGCCAGAGGACGTTTTGGGGTCAACCTTTATAACTGACTGGAGACCAGCAGAGAATCATCCCCCCGAGACCCCAACCGGATCACTGGGATCAGTTCAGCTCAGGGTGCGTGGTTGTTCTCACAACTTTTTCTAAGTGTACTTTTATATGGTCTAAGCAGAATCAGTTTCCGTAGTGTAGTGGTTATCATGTTCGTCTCACACAGGAAAGGACCCTGGTCCGAGTCCAGGTGGAAACAGGTCCATCTGTCTTTTTGTTGGGTCCAGAGTAGACGGGGACGACGTTGATACAGTCATGTATGTTTGAACGCAACTTCTTCTGGCAGCTCAGCCACAAGTCTGGATCAGGACTGACCAGTCCAGGTGGGAACATACTAGCTCATTCACGGGTGGGTGCAGTCTAGTCCATCTCATCTCAATGTTGTGTCTGAATCCCAACAGAACCAGAGGGGTGGAGGTGTTTGTGCCGTATTCAGGGACAACATACTCACCCACCAACTGTCATTTGTTCCACTTAAAATGCTTTAAGCATGTGCAAAAGGCTGTGGATGTGATGTGAGTTGCTGTGTGTTACTGTGCACGCTGACATAGAAAACGTGTCTATAGACAGAAAGGGAGTGCTGTGTGCAGTTTGCAAAAGCATACAGCACCCAGAATTCCCACGCAGTGTCTCATCCAAGTACTATCCAGGCACAACTGTGCTTAGCTTCCAAGATCAGACAAGATCAGGCATGTTCAGGCTGGTTTGGACTTCAGCTGCAACTGCATCTTGAAACAGCTCTTTTATAGTGTGAAATGTTTCCTCCCTTCACATCTCCTGTGTATAAAACTGAGGCAAAAAGTGTGTCTTCAAGACACTGCCGGCCCAAATGCAATTTTCAGGATTTTGGTCGCAGAGCTGCACGTAATTCTACTGAGTGAAAAAGATGATGCACATCAGTCTGTTACCAGATCTGCTCTTGTGCTCTCAGATGTTTTTACCAGGATGGTTTTTTGTGTTTTTGTTTTTGTATTTCTTTGAAAGATGGCAGAAATGAAAAGACCCAATTGCAGGTAAAGATCCTCCATGTGGTGGCCTGATGAGCGACCATCAACGAGCAGGTTTAACCCCTCCCCCCCGGCTCTGCAGGCACAGAAAGGCTGACTGCTACTAAAGTCTCTCCTTCAAGCTAAAGAGTCAGTCAATGTGTATGTGAGTATGTGTGAAGATAACTGGCAGCTGAATGTGTGATGTTTTTCAGGTTTGCACCAAAAAGATCCAGCAGAACACTCAACAAAGAACTGTGGTTCAACAAGACGCTGGACTAAGAGACTTAGAGAGAATGGTTCAGAAAAGCAATCCTAAACGGGGTCCCTGAACCTGTGAGGAGAACCATGTTAGAGAACCCAGATTAGCCCGAAAGTGAGGTCTATGTGTGGGAGGAGCATCTGTTACATCATCTCCAGAGGATGAAAGATGAAGCAGAAAAGAAAAAGGAGAAGGTGAAGGAATTGCAGACTCAGCTGCTAAAACTACAGCTGGGAGAGGCCAGACAGAAAGTGAATGAAAAATAAAAAAGATGAAAAACAAATTAGGGCTACTAGCAGCCCTCATCAGGGAACCAAGGACCAGTTCCTGCACCTCCTGATGCAGTGGGGACCTCCCAATGGGCCCAAAGGGGGATGGGGCTTCATGGGAAGAGGGACTGGCTGCTGGGGGGAGGGGGGTGGCATCTATTTCATATGTGGTCAACCTGGGCATTGGTTGAGGAAGCTCTGCAGCGGAGTATGCTGACATCTATTGGGGAGCCCTTGCTCCGGAGGGCCCGGATGGGGGTGGGTTACTGTCTGCCTTCACATCCCTCCTCCATTTCCCCCGCATGTAACATCATTTTAGAATATGGATAACACTGAATGGTATCAACAGGATGTTGAAAATAACTCAGAAGGCCAGACTTAGAACATTTATTCAAAATCCATAATAGTGGGTAAAGAGGGAGTTTTAGCCGTAGTTCAGCCAACTCCAGAACAACTACAGTGGTATAAAATGGGAGAGGAGGCTGTGCCTCATGTGTCCTTGGAATTGCATCTTTCTCATCAGGGCAGAGACTTGAGACATGGCAAAAAAGGCATGTTGATTGACAGACTGGTTAATGATGCAGATTCCATGTGTATCTGTGTCGCCATCTACCGGCATGTATAAGATAGAGGTTGCAGCACGAGAACTGCAAGACCTGTTCTAACCACCAGGGTTTGGATCCACAACTGCGGTTCCCCTACTGACCACTAGGGTCTGGATCCAGAGCTGAGGTTCCACCACCAAGGTCTGGATCCAACAGTGTGTTGACCTCCATTGACCTCCATAATTATAATAATGTGGACGCCCTTTCATCATACTTGACAGGTGACCTCTAAAATATATAAATATGACTTTTTAATGCTGCCCCCAACACCACCAAACACTCAGATATGCTCACAGTTAAAACAATTGTAAATATAAAGCTCCTCCCCCTTTTCTTTGTCCTCTCTTTGCTTATAACAGCTGATTGTCCTGTGTCCACCTTTACTCTCTAAACAACACATTATAAACTCTTTCTAACTCACATTACAACACAGATACCAGACTGCACCACCACTGTCTCGTCTTGTTTCTTGCTCTTTCATGGGAGTGACCTTTGACCTTCAGGAGGGGTGTTGCCAGATGTGGATCATAGATCAAACAAATTGGTTTTAACAGGTTTATAGTGTTTTTATGACAAGTGTCACAGACTTTTGACAACGGCAATACCATGAATGTAATTGAATCAGAAGTGCACACAGCGTCCACGAGCAAGTAAAACCATGCGAAGGCCCCAAAGTGATGTTTGGTGACCTCCCGCGTCCTCACACAACAACCTAGGGGTTTGGTAGCTCCGGGTTGCTTTGGCCTGGAGTTACACGCCTCCAAAGTTTCATTTGTCTCATTCTGACCCCCCCGAGGTCCGAGAGGACCCAGATGTTCTGCACGTGTCAGGAGACAGCCGAGATCCAGTGTCCCGAATTTGATTTTTAGGTTCAAATTCACTCTCCATGAAGGGTCTGCAGGGCTTAGACAACGACACCCCACCTGATCTATGTTTCATTTTTGGAGGGAAAAACGTAAAAGTTTGCCATCGGAGGCCAAAACTGAGAAATGTTTCTCTGGAGCAGCTGCTGAACAGGCTCGTCATCGTCCTGTCACTCTAGCTGCTTTGGCCCCTCCGAGGGAAGGTGTCCATGTAAATGCCAAATACATGGGGTAAAAAAGTTACGGAAAAACCATGTTAAAGTATCTGAAATGGATTCCCTCGTATCTGTGACACTGAAACTCCAAACTGAGAAGGCCTGCATCATCCTGCATCATCCTGCATCAGCCTGCATCAGCCTGCATCAGCCTGCATCAGCCTGCATCAGCCTGCATCAGCCTGCATCAGCCTGCATCATTATATTTTTTATAGCCAAAGAAGAAGATACAGCAGCTGCGGAGAAGGTAGGAGTCCAACACAAACTCATATAAAGTCATGTTTGCACACTGATACATTTAATAAATGATCCTGTCTCCTCTCAGCTGGAGAAACAGCTGATCTATGAGAAGTTCATGCAGTGGACAGGTAAACTGACTGTGATGGAGGTCAACGTGAGTCTGCAATGAAAAAGATGTTTCCATGTGGGTGCTTAGTGCCAAAATAACATTCATGTGAAAGCAGCATGCAAGTCTTCACAGGAGAATATTGCACAACCAGAGAGGAGAACACTGGAAGACTGTGGCTGTGAAGAGTCCAGGCATCTGCACAGAGTCAGAAACAGGTCTGGTTTGTTCTGCAGAACGTAAATGTGAACTAAAGCAAAACGTTTATGTAAATTTAAACTACTTTGACATGGCCGAAAGAGCCCGACTGGGAGCTGAAAGTCAACCAGGCCTTGCAGCCGAAGTTGTCTGAAACATTCGACCAGAGTTCTGGAGAGACCGAGCAGATGTTGTGTCTTCATTGGTGGTGCTAGATCTCTGTAAAGGTCTGGTTCTTTGGTGGTTCCCCTTTTCTTCCTCTCTACTGATGGTTTCCTGTCATTGTCATTCCTGTCCATTTATCTCTAAAATTCTGGAAAGGGTAGTTGCAAGCCATCTATGTGACCATTTGTATAGAAATGATCTATTAGAAGTAGAGACAGGAAAAAAGCAAACTGACAAAATGCTCCAGTTGTTAATTGTCAAAGTGTTTCTAACAATGTCAGAGGACAAAATGCAGCAAAACAACATTCTGTTTTCTCACAGCAGCTTGAAAATATACAAACTTCCCCGAGTAAATATTAGTGTAGTGAGGTAAAACACAAGAACAACTATTTTTCAAGTCAGTATTGGAGTATAAAGGTGGTCCGACCCCATCAGGGCAAAAGTTCACTGCTTCTGATTGGCTGTTTACTTTTCTTTGAACGTAAACATGATTTTCATTTAACAAGAGTGAATTTTAATAAGTCACTTAAAAAAAACTTAACAGCTATTAAAGGAAAAGAAGCTGATCTAATAATTATATTGATTTTGTAATGTAAATATTTTGATATTTGATTGTAATAGTTATGTCATAATGTTAAATATATAATATATATAAAATACAATATCATATGTTTTATATAAAATCTCTGACGTCTTTGTACAATAGTACATCTTTACTTAATCTTCTATATATGCTCAAGAAAATCTTAACAATATTAAATTTTATTTATTTTATTTATTTAAATTAAATTTTGTAACTTGCATTTTTTTAACAATAATAATAATAATGTGATGGCGTAATTTGCCATATCTTTCTTCTTCTGAGCTTTCTGTACATAATTTTAAAACCTGGTGTCATCCGGAGCGTAATTGAATATAATCATTTATAAATGATAATTATTTTTGATGATATTGTAAAGGTGTAATGAAAGCTCCTAGAATCTGCAACTCTATTAAATACAACATTTTACGTGACCAGCAGGTGGCAGCAAATAACTATAGAAACACAATGCTGCAGCGCTGCAAATAAAACTACTGTAACCTCTAAACCAAAGGGTTGCACTACTTTATCTTCGTTTTCGTGAGCGTACATAGGTCATTCTTAAGGGATTTATGATGACAGAAGTTATTTATGTATTTAAAAGGTATTTATAATCAAAATACAATATAAGTTACTTTAACTAGTTTCAAGTAAGCAGCTGCATTCAGACTCCTGTAATAAAACAAGCTTTCTATGTAAATGTAATAAATTTCAACCACACGTGTAGGTCTCATTATTTTGATTGGTTTGATTTGATTTGCTATAAATAAGCAGAGTAAATATTTAAACATCCTGCACTTTACTGTGAGGACTCCTGCAGGGGGACACCACCATGATCCACTGACCTGCAGTTCCACCCTCTGACCATCCCAGTGTTTACCTCCACCTGTCTGTATGGATGTCTGTTGGATACCTGCAGACATCCTGACCTGCAGTCCCACCCTCTGACCATCCCAGTGTTTACCTCCACCTGTCTGTATGGATGTCTCTGTTTGATACCTTCAGACATCCTGACCTGCAGTCCTCGTCTCTGTGGATCACCAACTAACCAGGTATCAGTCATGTATACATTGAAGTCTTAGTTCTGCTGCTGAAGGATGGTTGTATTTGTGTTATGTATCTTGTTATCAATCATCCAGGAACCATTGAAAAAAAACAGCTTTTCTGTCTGTCAGGGAATCAAACCCCGGTCTTCTGCGTGACAGGCAGAGATACTGTGCATTATACTATCATGGATTTCTGGTAAATTCTTGATCTTGATATGTTTTATTGTTGGCCAATATGCAAAATACATAATAATATTAAATGAATTATAATGTTTTTGTAAGGAAGAGGAGGAGGAAGATGAAGAGGGTTAGTAGTGCTGCTGATAAGCTTGTATTAATGGTTGCTGTCCAGTGCTGAAATGCTGGGCACTCCCACATTCATATTTGACAGCAGGACCATAACTTTTTTCCAGGTGGGATCAGAACTGTATCTCCCACTGTCTTAGTGCACGTTATTTAAAATCAATGATAGTTTATTTATATCAAAGCACTTTTTTAATTTGTTCAATTCTCACGTGATTACTTAGATTTACTGTTACAGCATTGGTGGTAAAGTGGTCAGCATGGCTTCTTCCCAAGCAGTTGACCTGGGTTCGATTCCCAGCCAATGCAAAAAAAAAAAAATAATTGGTCCTTACGAGGTTTTTTCTTTACTGGATGAAGGAACCTCAGCAGTCTTTCTTTTTCATGTGTTTTGATTTCATTGATTTATTTATTCAGATTTATATTGTTGCTATTGTTTATTTTATTAAGTGTTATTTTTGACATCCAGAACCATCATCCTTTGTGACATCATTAATGACATCATCTGCTTCTGATTATGTGATGTTTTCTTTTAACATTTTTTTTTTAAAGAAACACATTTTTTACTTCACAGCAGTGTTTTGTGGCTCGTTGGTCTACTAGTGTGATTCTCGCTTTGAGTGTAAAAGGTCCCGGCTTCAAATTCTGGTAAAGCACCAGGACTTTTCGCGCTTTGACCAGGACGACTGATTGTAGTGAAACACAAAATAAACATCAGCATAATGAATAAATGCTGTAAACCCACATGTACAATTGATAATCCTTCATCTCAAGACATCATGTAAAATGGAAGTTTGTGTCATTGAAAGAGTTTTACTTAAAGGGTGTTGAGGTGCTGCTAAAGGAGTTCTGGTTATTTTGGTGTGTTTCTCATGATTGTGTTACTGTGTGGTTCCTTGTTTTTATAAGATGATAGTGGTGATGATATCAACTGTCTTCATCATCTTCTGACTCCGGTTGTGAAGCAGAAACAGAACTGTGATGTGTTTTACTTCCGTTTTCTCTGTTTTGTGGTCAGTGGTTAGGGGTTTTTCCCCTCCTGTAGTTTTACCTGATAGTCAGTGTAGTTAGAGCCATGAAGTCTTTTTCTGGCTCCAGGATGTTTGGGGCTTGATGTTGGTTTTCTGGTGGCCGCAGTGGTCAACTGTGCTAGTTTTGGTTCCCTCCTCGGCTCATGTCTTGTGGACATTTTGTGATCTCTGAACATACCAGCGCACTTTTCCTCTGTGGTTCAGCAGGTTGTCATCTGTTTCTAAACCGTTTTATTGTTCCAGGTATTATTGACATCACTCATCGTTACATTAGGAAAATTCCTTGGTTACAGACATAAATCATCCACCAGGCCATCAGGACGCTGAACACTCTCCCTGCTCTTCCACCGTTTCCCTCCCTGCCCCATCCGCCCCTCCCCTCCCCCCCCCCCCCCCCCCCCCCCCCCCCCCCCGGTGTAGCACCGAGGGTTTGAGAGTAACGTAATTTCGATTTTCTGTATGTGTCTCACATGTAGTAGAATTGACAATAAACTTGACTCTGACTCCGACTCTGTTAAAAAGTGCGGAATTGTGGTGGAAAGTTGGTGGAAAGGATGAACTTGTTGTCTCGACAAGGTTTTTATAACAAGTTGAAGGCTTTCACCAGAGGCCCTGTGGCTAAGTTGGTCAAAGCATCTGTCTTGTAAACAGAAGATCCAGGGTTCAAATCCCAGCAGAGCCTCTGAGTCTTCTTGTTATGAGAGTCAAAAACTGCTGGTTCTATTGTCTTCAACATTCTTTAATGGAGTCCTCACCTTCTCATCCAAAACTTTCTGACTCATTCAGTATTCCCCATCCTCAGGGCGCATGTTTTAGATGTTATCTCTCTTTAACGAACCCTCATACATTCTCCATCAAAGATGAATTCTCCGTCAAAAGAGGAATTCTCCATCACATCCCAGAAGCGTCTTCCCTTCATCTTGAATTGAGACACAATTCTTCAAAAAGAATTTTATTCAAAAGTGTTTAAATATTTTTAAGTGCATATAAGAATGTTATTCTACATAATAAAAGTTTATTTTCTATACATATTTCTCCACCTTTTGTGCAACAACTGATCCCAGGATTCACTTTTGGATGGAGAACTGTGAGACATCTTAGTAGGAGTTACGATCATGAAGAACCCGTCTTCTCTCGTTCAGCAGGAGGCCAATAAAAGTCTGTTTATACGGTTTATACTCTTTTTCTTTACAGGCATCAATGAATCCAAGGATGAAGTGGATTTCATCACTGAAAGTAAAAATTTTCTTCATTCTCATATTTAACCTTTGAATATATATTTGAAGGCTCCAGATTCCAGTCTTTTGTTGGTCAAATATCTTGTGTAAAAGAGGGAAACAATAATACAGCTGATATGTGATGAGACCGTTTCTGCATTATTGTTGTCATTTATCTGGTTGTAAAAATCAGGAAACTTCAGTCAGATACAACCAGCTGATGCTGTTGCACTTCCTCACTTTGAAGCTGATATTTAACTTAACAAGTTGAACCAATATTTATAACCTCCTACGACCTGGTACAATTTTTCTTCTTGTTGCTTCGGGCCCCGTTAAGAAATTAAATATTTCGATATAGACAACGTGTGACGTCCACATATGTGCACCCCAGGTCTTGGGGGTTAAACTCATCTAAACCACATGATCTGATTTAAAAGGTTCTTTTAAGCATATTGTGAATGTGCTGCTAATTTCTGATAATTAACATCAAACTACAAGTTCAGGAAGTCATTCAGTTTTTCATCTTCTTTAACTTCAGTATCAGTTGTCTTCATCAGTGTCCACCTGAAAATGATTAAACATCAGGTTGACTGGAGAGAACATAAATCTGCTTCAAGAGCAGTGATCCAGGGGGTTCAACCTCCCTCCAGTTTTGTTACAACACAAACTAACTTGACCAGATCCATCTTCCAAAGTCACACCAGTGCTGACAATAGTAATAATGGAAACTGGAGTCAACATGGGCCTTCAGCTGCTCTGGTACACAAATCCCTCCAACATGATCAGGTTGTGTTTTGAGGAGGGTTGGTCTACGTTCCTACCCCCACCTTTGGTCACGGGTAGCTGGTGGTGACAGAAAGAAAGAAAACTGCAAATACAAGCAGCTGAAACAGGTTTTGTTCACAGTGTTGGAGTGAGAAAAATGTAGTTATCCAGGCGGGACTCCGATTTAAAGAGTGATACTGAGTACTGTGTTTGGGACATCTGGTATTTCTGCTTGACACCTCAATCATCAGGATCTGTTTGTAGCAGGAGCAACCAGGAGAAGGTCCCAAGGCAGGTCAGGGATGGAGATCCTCCTGGTGGAGGTGGAGTCGGAGGCTGTTAGAGGAAGGACTGGACCTCTTTGCTGAGATTGTTCCCCTTCAACCTGAACCTAAAGACATGAAAACAACCTAAAGAAGAACAGGAAGTAATCAAGGAAGTTTAGATTTATGTGTTTACATGTTACGATGAATCCAATGGTGAATCAGATTTAAAACAGGAAATAAGGTTGCTTCTGTTCTAAAGACTATTTGAATATAACAATTTTTACCATTAACAGTAAATGTTCTTTGGATTGTTCACAATGTCGGTTCTTGCAGATGATGGAAATACAAACCTCCTGACGGTGACTTTGGGCAGTCTGACTGTTTTCTTCACGTTGGTTTTTGTTGGATCGGTTGTTCAAATCTTGCAGCTTCATGCAGGTAAATGTGACATGTGGTTTGTTGCACATCCTCATGTGTGATGTAACAAGTTCTGACCAAGAAAAACATATTAATGTAGTGAGGTAAAAAACACGAACAACTGTTTTTCAAGTCAGTATTGGAGTATAAAGGTAGTCCGACCCCATCAGGGAAAAGTTCACTGCTTCTGATTGGCTGTTTACGTTTCTTTGAACGTAAACATGATTTTCATTTGACAAGAGTGAATTTTAATAAGTCACTTAAAAAACTTAACAGCTATTAAAGGAAAAAAAGATGATCTAATAATTATGATGATTTTTTATGTAAATATTTAAATATTTGATTGTAATAATTATGTCATAAGTTATATATACAATATATATAAAATACAATATCATATGTTTTATATAATATCCCTGACGTCTTTGTACAATAGTAAATCTTTACTTAATCTTCTATATGCAATTCACATCACAAAATCTTAACAATCTTGAATTTCACTTTAATAATATAAACTAAATTTAATTTTGTATGCTTGACAATCCCACACTCATATTTGAAAGCAGGACATGGTTATTGGAGATTCTGCCTCTACACTGCAACTTCCCTCCAGATTGAACTTCCATTTCACATGATGTCTTGAAATGAAGGATTATCAAGTGTATGTGCTTTGCATTTTGTTGATCTTGTAGTCTGATTCTGGCTTTGGGTGCGAGAGGTCACATGTTCAGTTCCTGGATGATCCCCAGTACTGTATGTAGATTGTGATTTCCTCCTAAAGTATAAAAACTTCTGTATTTTCTGTGTTTTCCACCATCACTCTGGAACCAACTTCCAGTTTGGGTTAGGGAGGCTGACACCACCTCCACCTTTAAAACTAAACTTAAAACATTTCTGTTTAATAAAGCATATAGTTAGTGTACATTTAGTACCTTAATGTGTCAGGGCCAGTAGTCAAAGCTGCAGCTGCAGGACCAGATTAGAGCAGCTCATCTTAAACAGCTTCGGTGTAGATATGCTGCTATAGGCCTATGCTGCAGGGGGGCAGCAACATGATCCACTGAGTGGTGCCCTTCACCTTCTCTGTTTCTCTTTGCCTTCTCTGTCTCTTCTTCACCTCAACATCCCATAAACTTAATTGTGGTCCATTGTTCTTGTAGTTTGTTGTGCTTGTCTGGCCCTTCTTTTCCTCTTCTTTGCATGTCCTGCGGACCAGAACCTCAGGAGCTGCTTGCTGACCTGCAGTTCCACCTCTGACCATCCCAGTGTCTGCCTCCACCTGTCTGTATGGATGTCTGTTGGATACTTGCTGACATCCCGACCTGCAGTCCTCATCCCCTTGGATCACCGTCTATCCATATATCACTCATATTCACAGAAGTCTATTGGACTACTGATGATAGTTACTATTGTATCCTGTCTTGTACCTTTGACGGTGTCTCTATGTCTCTATTCTCTCTTATTTCTTGCTCTACCCGGCTGGCCTTCGGCAGGAGGGTCCCCCCTCGTGAGCCAGGTCCTGCTCAAGGTTTCTTCCCTCTTAAAGGGGAGTTTTTCCTTGCCACTGTTTGGCTTAAGGTTTTTCTTTCACTAGGGGAGTTTTTTACCTGCCGCTGTTTATGTAAAAATTGCTCGGGGGTCATGTTCTGGGTCTCTGGAAAGCGCCTAGAGACAACTTGTGTTGTAATAGACGCTATATAAATAAAATTGAATTGAATTGAATTGAACGTGCATTCGTGGGATGAGCAGCAGAGCTGAGAATGAGGGTTGGACAATCAAATATTTGTCAAAACTTCTCAGTCTCCAAAAACAGTTTACCTTTTAAAATCAGAACTGCGAGCATGTTTGGACATTTTAAAAAAGTAAGTTGAGACAATTATTATCATGGCTTTTAGTCCTTGTTGCGCAGGTTGTTTTTATTGTAAAAACACTGATTCACTTTTTATTTATGCTGTTTTTTTTTGTTCTTCTGTCAATCTGTTTTGTTGTTTCTTACCAACACTTTGTTTTAAATGTGATTTATAAGAAGGTTTAGACTTGACTGCTAATTTAACTGTCACAGCTGTGAATAAACCACCTGAACAGGGACTTGAACCCTGGACCCTCAGATTAAAAGTCTGATGCTCTTCCAGCTGAGCTACTCAGGTTGAGGTCTGAGGATTTTTTACCTTCTTTTCATGGTTTTACAAAGTCCTGGGGATCTTTGATTTGTTCTTCCAATCTGCCAGTGTGCACGTTTCCATTTTCCTGGTGGTTGTGGTGGAAAAGCCACCTGGCTGGCGATGAGGTGACCGAGAGGTGAAGGTGAAGGAGTGCTGATCCATTGTGTTTTGCAGGCATGGGTTCGAAACCCATTCTCGTTGAAAAGTTTTTAAAGTCACAACAATGACTCAGTGATTCTGAAGGATCTTCTAAAGCTGCTCCCTCTTGAACATCTGTGTCCCACTAGACTTCCTAGTTAAATAACCAACATTTGGATGTATTTTCCACATGTGAATGTACAGAGTTGTGTGTTTGTCATCACTCCTGACTGGTTCAGATGTCTCAGTAACGTCCTGGAGGCAGCACCAACTCACCTCAGACTCTTCTGAGGATCTCATCACTTCTGACTCTCCTTCATTTACAACCACAGGTGGGACAAAGTCATCATGGTGCAAGTCACAATTAAGTCACAAGTAACTCCTCTCAAGTCTAGAGTCGAGTCTCAACTCCAGACCAGCAAGTCCAGACTCAGATCCAAGTCCTAAACATTAAGTTTCCCGTCTCAGACAAGGTATCATGAGTTTTTTATCAAGTGCAACGTTATAAAAAAACACTTCAGAGTATGAATATATTAATATTAAACAAATCAAAATATGTTCAGAAGTGTGTACTTGTTTTTTTGAACACTCTAACAAATCCAGTGAATAACTCTAATTTTGGAAGTAATACACATATACACACATACATACACACATACACATATACACACATACATACATACATACACATATACACACATACATACACACACATACATACATACATACACATATACACATATATATACATACATACAAATATACATACATACATATATATATACACATATACATACATACATATATATATACACACACATATACATACATACATATATATATATACACATATACATACATACATATATATATATACACATATACATACATACATATATATATATATATATATATATATATATATATATATATATATATATATATATATACACATATACATACATACATATATATATATATATACACATATACATACATACATATATATATATATATACACATATACATACATACAGTGTTGTCAAATATGAGTGTGGGAGTTTCAAGCATTTCAGCACTGGACAGCAACCACTAATACAAGCTTATCAGCAGCACTACTAACCCTCTTCATCTTCCTCCTCCTCTTCCTTACAAAAAACATTATGATTTATTTAATAATTATTATGTATTTCGCATATTGATCATATGGATGAAAATCTTAGCAAAAATCCTCCTTAGTATAGTGGACAGTATGTCTGCCTGTTACACAGAAGACCGGGGTCGATTCCCCGACAGGGAGAGCAGATATTTTGTTAAATGGTTCCTGGATGATTGATAACAAGATCAAAAGGTTTCAGTCAGACACCATCAGCAGTTTCATGCTCAAGAAGCCTCTCAATGCTGCAGCTGGACCAGAGTAAAGACTGCTTGAGGAAGGATGATGTGACATAAGTGATAAACACAAAATTATCACTGTGCATCAATGGTGATGATTATATCTTGCTTCCCATTAACCACAGAGGGACTTGAACCCTCAATTTTCTGATCCGAAGTCAGACGCCATGTCCATTAGGCCATGTGGTCAATTCACAAGAAGACTTTCGACCAGTCGACACTTTAAATCAAAATAAAACCAGAGTCCTTTCAGTCTCTGACAGTTCAGACAAGCATCTAAAACCATGTAAAAAAACATGTAGATTTAATGGGTTTATAGTATTATTGTTATTTTTGTTATTTTTGTAATTGCTTGATGTCACCAGAAGAACGTGTGATATGTTACAGTGACCTGCACTAATCCATAAAGAAAGAAGCAGAAGCCATTTTTGACTGTGAAAGTACAGGACAAAACTGTCACATGAAAACTTGTACTGACAGAATTGTAAATGAATACTTACAATAAAAGGTCAATAATACTTCACCATACAGGTCTGGAGTTGTTCAGAAATTCAACATTTATATGTTACAGTTCAGTTAAAACGTAAATGAAGCATCTCTTTAAGGACTCATCACCTGGTGTTTTCATGTATCCAGTCTACCTTAAATTGTCTTTAAATGAACTCTTAAAATGTACAAGGAAAACATAAATAAACATAGAGCTCATTCTGTCCCTTTTTCATACTTTCTCTCACAAGAGTACATGCCAGACTTTGACTGGTCCAGATGTTCATTGTAATAATGCTGATACGTTGCCTGTTGATTGGCCGCAGGAAGGACAGGTGAAGGACAGGTGAAGGACAGTACTGATCCTTTCTAGTCCTTGTACTGGAGCTACTGATGGTTGATCAGTGGTCCAGCTCTGAGAGATGGATGAAGATGCAGGATGAGAAGAATGAACTTAACAGCAACTTTTTCCAGGTGGGATCAGAACTGTATCTCCCACTGTCTTATCTCACGTTATAGCAGGTTACGTAGAGTGAGACAGGTAACCATAGCTACAGAAGGGTGTGCCTCCATGGTGGAATGGTTAGCACTGTGGACTTTGACTCCAGCAATCTGAGTTCAAATCTCAGTGGATCCTAGCTGTACTCCAGCAAACCAAGAGCAAACATCCATGTTTGCATCTTAACACTTGTGTGAATGGGTCATATATGGGTTTGATTGATTTCTTGTTGTGCTTTTAGTATTTGGTTTTCAGTATTTGAAACTTCAGCAAGTCAGTTTTGGAGTATAAAGGTGAAACATTTCTTAAATTACTGGGCTGTGAGACTGGTGACGGAACGCAGCGGTGACCTCACCAGTCCGATCCAACAGTCTTCCAACAATCAGGTCTTCACCCACATCAGGTAGTTTAGAGTGAAATCATAATGACAAAACAGAAACAAAAAAAACGGTTCCCCTATTTAGTTTTTTTGTTTTTGTTTTTATTTTCAGTAAACTGGATGGAGTCACAACTGCATTAATGTGAATCAGAATACATTCACATCATATTAGTTCATTGACATGGCCTGGACATGTGCGCATTATGTAAAAAAGAAGAAAGAACCAACTGTACTGGCTCAGACAGAAGATGTCCTTTTGTAGCAGCAGCACTTTCAGTATTGACAGATCAGATCTACTTTATCAAAACACTAATCTTTGTTGACAGGATTTGAATCTGCACGGGTATTCCCCAATGGATTTCGAGTCCATCGCCTTAACCACTCAGCCACAACAACTTTGTGCTAGTCTAGCTTCTTTATGCTGTCACTGATGACATCATGAAGTGTGAATGTGCTAAATAGCAATCATGAAAGTGAAGATCTGTTATTATCAACATGACCAGAAAACCAGAAAACCAGACACAAACCTGTTTACCAGAACACCAGAAACAGGTTCTCTTCTTCAAAAAAATAAGTGTCCTAATGGAAAATGTCTCACTTCAAATAGCGTTCCACAGAGTTCATGCAGCTGTTTGTGAAAAGAGGAAGGAATGACCAAAACGTTCTCTTTAGAGCACTTTAATGACTGCTATGTTCGTAGGACCAAGAGGAGGGAATGTGAGAGAAATATTATATTCACATAGTACTAGTTTGAATTACTTATTCTGCTAAGCAGTTTAAACATTATCTGAACTTAATCCGACCCTAAGTGAGTATTCTTTAGGTACAAGCCTGTTCTTTGTCTTTTGACTGTGTAGCCCGTCAATTTTATGACAAAGAGAACAGAGTCCCCTTATTCCCATTTATGACAGAGACAACAGACTTTTCTGTTTCCCATGCTCTTTGATTTATCACCTTGATAAGGTATTTGCCTTCCTCCTCTTTAAGTCTGATAAGCAGTAAAGAGGTCTTGCATTGTCATTTTCTCCCGACTGGAAATCAGACAAATCAGTTTTGTTAGTGGTCGTGTTCGGGCCGCTGTTTCCTGCAGGAGATTGACCACGGCAGCTCTCACCTAAAGTCTCTATGTTGGATTGAATCAGAAAAATTGGTCTGAGGTTTATTATTGTACTTAGCTCACAACTGACTTGGCTGGACCGTTCACACCAGTGTAGGTTCATACTAGTGGAGATGCCTACATGGACCATGTACACCAGTGTGGGTTCATACTGGTGGAGACACCTACATGGACTGTTCACACCAGGTTCTAACTCCACATTGTAGTGACACATCTTCACAATTCTTAAAGTTTTTAAATATTGCATATCTAAAACAAATCTGCAGATCCAGACAGTTTATGGCTTTGTCGTCACTCCTGACTGGTTCAAATGTGTCAGTAACGGTCCTGGAGGCAGCACCAACTCACCTCAGACTCAGACACCTCAGACAATGGCTTTCAAAATACAGGAGTACATACAATATACTCGCTTAGCATGTGAGAGGTAGAGGGATCGATACCCTCATTCTCCACGTTCAACTGTTTATGGTTCATCTTTGAAAACTGGAATGATCAGCTTCCTTCTACATTTGAAAACTCTTATCATCAACAATCACCTTCACTCAGTCACCACAGACTACCTGTATCAGCTCAACACAGCTCATGGAAACATCCCATAATAACTCCTGTTACCTGACACTCACTTTGGGCAAAACTGGAGTCCAGAAGGACTGCTTTGCTTTTAATATTCATTATTTTGTATTTATGAATGCAGACACTTTTATGATATTGTTTTTATTTGCAGTTGCCCAAAGCCCGGCCAGCTCAGGTGGGGCAGCATGAGACTCTTCAGAAATATTATATTTACATAGTACTTATGAGTTTGAACCATTTATTCCACTGATCAGTTGAAACAGTGTCTGAACTTAATCTGACCCTAAGTGAGTGTGCTTCAACTTACAGATATGAAGTTCTGTATCCGTTTACCTCCTAACAAACACCTGCTTATTCTGAGAACCTCTGTACAGCCGGATCCTTGTGCTCTGACTGAGAAGCCTGTGTTAAACTCGTGTCAAGGACAACAAACTTCCCCTTTCTCATCTAATTAAAAACTGCACCTGGACGAAGAAGATTCATCTTCCTTCTTCAGTCTGATAAGTAGTTAGGGAGTTTTCTGCAGAAGTCTCTCGTGTGAGACTGTTTGTTCGGCCAGTTAGGAAGTTATGCAGCTGTGTCTTTTGTGAAGTTTTTTTAATTCAACCCTATAAGACCTGCCTCGTCCTCTGAGCAGCAGAACTCTCCAAGTGAGACTTCTCTGCACGTCTGATCAACGTGTATCTTTTAAATAAACTTTTGTGTTAAACTTGAAACTGTTTGCTTTCTCATTTGGATTCCAGTAGAATTTCCACCACAGGTTCAAGCCCCACTTGGGCCACAGAAGGCACGTTTATGATGTTTATTTGAGGAGTTCATGTTAAATGGGAGCAGAGAGAGTCACGTGTCTGTCCTGAAACTCTTCATACTGGACCTCTCGCAGTCAAAGCAGGAATCATACTACAAGACCAACGAGCCACAAAACACTGGTTTAAAGTAAAAAATTGTTGTTTTAAAAAAACAAAACAAATAAAAAACAAAAAAACCTCATGTCACATGATCAGAAGCAGGTGATGTCATTAATGATGTCACAAAGGATGATGGTTCTGGACGTCATAAATAACTCATTAAATTAAACAATAGTAACAACAGAAATCTGAATAAATAAATCAATGAAATTAAAACACATGAAAAAAATGATTTTGTCACAGCAGATTTAAAATATGGAAACTTCTCCACGTAAATACTGGAGTAGTGAAGTAAAACACAAGAACAACTGTTTAGATGTTCTTGTTTTTTATCACATTTTTTCAGGTTTGAACTGGGAAACTAAACTGAACTGGTCCCAGTTGAATGAAAACATCCAGATAATGTGGTTGATGTCAGGATGATCCCAGCATGTGAACGTTCAACTGGACTGAAACTGGTCTGAAACTGGTCTGAACGCTCTGCACATGTTCAACTATTCCTTCCCAGGGATCAGACACAGATGTAGCAGAAGAAACCGATAAAGAGGTGGTTTCAGGTGAAGACCACAAACACCCAGAGAAAGTTCTTCTTATGTATCTGTGGTACAGTGGATGAACACATTCAGCTGTTGACTGAAATGTTCCTTGTTCAAACCCACACAGGGACGGATGCTCTTCTTTCATCAACCTTACAAACACAAGTAGGTTTGTTGTTATTAACAGACATTAACAGATTCCTGGTCTGAGTCGACCCAGTTTAAAGGTGAACAGAACAAATGATCCACTGGAGTGTAGCCGAGTACCCAGTTGGGAGTGAGAGAAAAAGTACGATTGGAAAAATTAGAGGAGCGCAAAAATAGATTTAAAAAGTGGATTGCATCTCTAAACACCACTACTGATGCAGGTTTTGTTGCAACCCGGGAGATAATAAAGCACAGAAAACATACCAGAACACCTATTTGCAGACTTCAAAATCAAAACTGAGATAATACAATAAACTAAAGACAAGCCTCTCTCCGCTAAGACAGCAAAGCAAAGGGCCATTAAACTGGCAGGAAACATCACCGATCAGCAAATCCAGGACATTAATTCAGCGCCAGCAAACTCAGTTGTGATGAGTCCTGTGACGTGACCGATATTGAACAGACTGCGCTTTTATGCAGGTGTGTGAACTCCGATGGGCCTATAGGGGTATTATTGTGTTTTGATGCTCAGGTCCGAGGATATCTGCGTTGTTTGTGTGTCAAAAGAGAAGAGGATGCTGCTGCATTTCACCCTTGTACTGATATCAAACTTAAACTGTATTAATTTGATTTGACTTTATCTTTTCAAAAGGCTGATGTTTTATTTTTATAAATGCAGGCTGTGTTTTCTCGCACTTTGTTGCACGTTTCATTTTGATGTTGTTTTTTGGAATCCTTAAAATAAAAATGACATAAAAAATCTGATTTCTTTATTGCATTTCCTTAATTTCATCAAAGCAATAAAACATAATTCATTAATATTGTAATGAATTGAAACTTGAGGCGGCATCGTACAACAGAGTAGTCACGTGGTGCGTCATTCTCCACAGGATGCACTGCAGGAAAAATAAACATTTAATCATGAAGGCTCAGTATGTATTTGTAGCCAACTTAGTGATTTTTATAGTAGGCTAAAATAGATACATTCCGCATGTGTTGCCTTCATTATAAGGCTTATATAAGGCTTTTAATTTTATGCGGCTCCAGACATATTTGTTTTTTGTTTTTTTTTTTTGGTCCAGTATGGCTCTTTCAACATTTTGGGTTGCCGACCCCTGTTTTAGACCACAGCACTGAGACGGCTCTGACCAAAGGTTTAATGACATATGCTTGAATACAGACAGTGGCAAAATGTCAGTCTTAGTTTTTTAGATCTCAGTGCTGCATTTGATACAGTTGACCGCAATATATTAATTAAACCACTAGAGAATTGGTCACCAGGTCACCACAGAGCTTCAATTTATATACCTAAATACCAAAAACCAGGCCATAAATCTGGTTGTAGTAATGGACTAAAAACATTTGGAAAAACTGTTGTGAAGCTGTGGAATTCTCTCACAGGAGGCAGTGACACAGCTGGTGTTTCCATGGTAACCTTGGAGCCTGCTGTTGTTAACCTGCTACACCTGCCCTGACCACACCTCTGACACAGGACTGTATTATCAAGTATAAAAATATGCTTTTGCAGTAAAAGATGAGTGATTTTAATTTTTTTCGTACTCATATTTGAAACATTTCATCATGTTGTTGCTGGGATTCAAATCCAAATTCTGCAAAAAAATGAATTAAAAGCTGTAATATTACTTGTCAGTTATACACAACATGGCTTTTACTGCCTCTGTTAGTCTTTCGCAGATACCCAGGATTGAACCAGGGACCTTTAGATCTTCAGTCTATCAGTCTCCCAGCTGAGCTATTTCAAGCGTATTATAACTCTCCTCATGACAGTAAACATGAGTGTGGGAGTGTCATCGGTTTCAGCACTGGACAGCAACTATTAAGAAGCACAGACAAGGAAACTATTCTGTCACTGAAGGGAGCTCTTTGTATTAACAACATGAACCACAAAATCAAGAACAGTTCCAATAACACATAGAAAGCACAGCAATAATACTAATATAATATATTTCAAATGTTTCAGTATCTTCATTCAAAGAAACAATGTTCTCTTCCACCTGAGATCTCTCAGGAAAAATGAAAAACAGTAATTCAAGTCTCTCTTAATGGGCCATCCGAGTCAGGTGGCTCAGGTAAATCCTACCTCACTGTAGATCCTGAATGGGAAGAGGGTAATGTCCATTTCTTCCTCTAGATGATTTCCCACTGCTCACTAGTGAAACTAGTTGATGGGTTAAAAGCAGAGGACCAATTTCGGTGTGCATCGTACATACAGCGTGTGCACGATGTCCACACTGACTAGAATGATCATGAAAAAAAAAAAATTAAATAAATCAATAAATGAAAAAATAAAATCCAAAGGAAAAAAAAAAAAAAACAAAGGAAGAAAACTCCGAAATAAAATAAAACTCCAGCCTGCATGACAATAAAAGTCTTACAGCATACAGCTCTGAAACCTACTCTTAAGCATATCCACATATGATATACTCTTATTTCTAACATACCACTTAACTATACGATAATATAACATTGCACCAATATTAAATTAAATTTACATTGGATAAACACCATAAAATTGTAACATGGCATCACTCTTTACTTCTTAGATAATAGTATTAACTTTTTACTCACCAAGACGGTCAGCAGTAAGAAAAATTAACCTAATACTGGTTATCTTACACACTCCAGTTTCTTTCTCCTGAACCGAATCTTTAGTTACAGGTCAAATTATTTTCATTACCATTCTTGTCAGTGTGGACCTCATGCACACGCTGTATGTATGATACACACCAAAATTGAACCTCTGCTTTTAACCCATTGACTAGTTTCACTAGTGAGCAGTGGGGCTGCTAGAACCGCCCGGGGAGCAATTGGGAGTTAAGGGCCTTGCTCAGGGCCACCAGGGCTTGAACCTGGGTCCTCCACGCCCAAGCCCACCACTGCAACCACTAGGCCACCACTCCACAAAAAGAACTTTACACATGATTTGTCTGCATGTGTGTTAAAACCATTGTCAGAAGTGGGATTTGAACCCACGCCTCCATTGGGAGACCAGAATCCTCAGTGACGCTGAAGTAACCCATCCTTGAGTCTGGCGCCTTAGACCACTCGGCCATCCTGACACTTAATAAATTTCTTCCGCGGAGAGATCTTCTTCACCTCATCCAACAAATGGAGAGCACAGAATATTTCAACCAATTAACCCAAAGAAAATCCCAATTAGGCTTTGACATACAACCAAGTAAGCCAATAGGGAAAAATAAAGTTCACTTCACATGTTCACTTCTGTGAGCATCAGACTTTTAATCCCAGTGTTTACCTCCACCTGTCTGTATGGATGTCTCTATGTTTTAAACGTGAATTTAAAGAAATTTCTGACTTTTAGACTTATTCAGCTGTGAATAAACCACCTGCACAGGAACTTGAACCCTGTACCTTCAGATTCAAAGTCTTATGCTCTGCCAGCTGAGCTACTCCGTTTACTTTCGCATGTTTACAGTTCACACATGTCTGTTACAGTGTGTTGCTGCAGTCTCCAAAATATGTGTAACAGTCTTAGACATGGTCTACTTTTTGTTGCACTGAGGACCACTGTTTGTCCTCTAGTTTATTGGTTGTAGTTTGATAGCGTTAATCTTTAACACACTTTTTGTTTCAACTCATTGTTATTTCACGCACTGTATACTGCTTGTCTTATAACATGATTGTACACGTCAGAATATATCTTGTACAAGTTGCTTATCTCCGTGTCATTTGTGACTTCCTTTTTTTAAAAAAAAAGCCTTAAGAGGCCACATGAGGGGGGGTGCGGACAGAGACCAGAGCGGCAGAAATGTGGCTGAGTTCTCTGTCCGTCCTCCGTGCTGATAAATAAAAACTTACTGACTTTGTCTTTTTTTTCCTTATTGTGTGTTTAATAAATGTTTAGGTTGGTTAAACCTGACATAGTTGTACCAGACTTACCCAACTTCATATTCTAATGCCAAGTTATTTTTTTGGAGATTCCTCGCAACCACATGTGGTGGGTGGAACATCCTTCTCTCTGTTTTGAAGAGATCAGTGCAGACGGATGCTGATGACACTGCAACATTTCTGTATTGCTGATCTAAAGCAAACAGCAAAAACATGTGTATGGTGTGATTTTACCAGTGAAGAACTTGTTAAAAAATATGGAAAGGTAAATAACAGTTTATTTATTTAGTTTAGACAGTTATAGTCTGGGCTTTTGTGTCTATCGCTTACATCATCCTTCCTCAAGCAGTCTTTACTCTGGTCCAGCCGCAGAACAAAACAGCTGGTCCCCCTGTCGGGTAATCGACCCCCGGTCTTCAGCATGACAGGCAGAGCTAATGTCCACTATACTAACGAGGGTTTTTGCTGATTACTTGATCGAGGGAGCTAATCCATCTTATGACTCCACCTGTTTGCTTTAGTATTGGGCATATATGATCAATATGCGAAATACATAATCATTATTAAATAAATTATAATGTTTTTGTAAGGAAGAGGAGGAGGAAGATGAAGAAGGTTAGTAGTGCTGCTGATAAGCTTTTATTAATGGTTGCTGTCCAGTGCTGAAATGCTGGACACTCCCACACTCATATTTGACAGCAGGACATGGTTATTGGAGATTCTGCCTCCACACTGCAACATCCCTCCAGATTGAATCAAGATGAACAAAAGCTCTTCTTGTATATTATTATACGCCAGTGCTGAACTAATCTATATTTCTTGGAAGACACTTTATTGGTTGTCTAGAAACACAGGTCTGACCTGCGTGACCGCTGCTGTTCGACAAACATGTAATCACAAGTGCAGGTTTACATAACTTCACCTACCTTTTACCAGGTGAAATATAAGATGGCCATCCCTCATCCTGCTCCCCGGCAACCACTTCCTCTGGCAGATGGTCCATGGAAAACACCTGCTCTGGACACAGTAGGACCATTTCACACAGTTGTTCCTGCCTGTCGACAGACTATTATTCAATATGACCTGAACTCACCTTTTCTTACGCTGCAACCACTGCTGATGTCACCCAGTTCCTACATCTGTCCTCAGTCGTCATGGTAACACAGAGTCCTTTATTTCAGAGGACGGTCCACAGATCACTTCTGCTGCTTTAACCTCATCTCTTCCAAACAAAGTTATATCTTATAGCAGGTAAAATCACTGTTGAGTAAAGATGTTGAAAACGTGAGACAGAACAAGCTGATGTACTCGTCTTTTTCTTTCCCAGTGTCTCTTAGCCAAGCGTCTTGTTGATCCACAATTCTTTGTTGAGTGTTCCACTGGATCTTTCCGGTGCCAAACATCACACATGCAGCTGCCAATTATCTTCAAACAGACTCAGTGCACGTTGACTGGAGGCGTTCATGCAGCTGTTTGTGAAAAGAGGAAGGAATGACCAAAACATTCTGTTAACTTAAGCACCGTTCTGTGATGTCATCAGTGACATCATGTGTCTTTGATGACATGTGTCCAAGGCTACATGACCAACTAAGTATTTAGATCCATATGCATCTGATTGAAGGAACTGATTGACTCAAGACCAAGATAACATGTGCACGTTCCCAAACGCAGCAACAGCGCCCTCTTCTGTGTTCTGTTTCACTGAGCATTGATTTGCTTTGATTTCCAAATTTTACATAAAATAACATAACTAGTTAATATGTCTTAATATGGTGGAATAATTTCTAATTGTAGAGTTAAACATTTCAACAAAGCAACCGACTGAAGAGACCTGATCTCTACTCATGTCAACCATCATATCTGATTTGGAGAAGCTGTGAAAACATTTTACTGATTGTAAATAACTAACAAACATCTTCAGAGCTGAACTTTAAATTAGACCAGCTTAATAAGTATATCAGTTTTAGCTATTTAATGAAAATATATGTCTTCTTTTCAATAAAATATTTTAAAATACTCTCTATAACTCAAATACTAAATCTGGAAGTAAAAGATACTCAGGACAGGAGTTTTGGAGCGTGCATCTTGTTTTTAAAAGGATGAGTTTCTGCTCCATTGTTCAACACATCTTATTAATGTAATATGTTCTTCTGTTCGATCTTTGTCCTTCTGCATCTCTGCTGCATCTTTGCAGCATCATTCTCTGTGATGGCTCTCATTTCCTGCAGACAAACGTCTTTCTGATTTTTTTTTTCAGTGTGTTTTGAGAACCGACAGACTCAGTCTTGTTTCGTGGATCAGTGGGCTGCTGACACGTGTGGTCCATCTTCAGACGGTTAAGTCTGCGTCTGGAACATTCCTAAATTTAGTGACGTTCTTGTGACACCCGAGGCTCTGACACATGTGCGGTAGTCCATGAAGAACACACATGGACACACATCTGGCAGTCACCTGCCACGTTATCACTGACAAGGAGCAGCTGTCCACTAAAGTTACATCGATGAGCAGGGTGGGTCCTGGTTCTGCTGTAAAACACTCACCTGGTGGAATTTTCTTTCTGTTTCTATTCAGTCTGGTATTTATCCAATCCCATATTTGAAAACTGTCCACAACTTTGTCTTTTCTGTTCATTTATCTGTCCTTTAACGTATTAAGTAAAAATTATGAATTATGTTTTGACAGTATGTCTTATTGTTGGCCATATATGATCAATATGCAAAAAAAAATAACCAAATCAATTATTTGACCTCTCTTCTGTGCAGGCAGTGCTCAGACCACCTACATCTAGACCTGTTATAGTTCCTTGTTCTTTTGATCTGTCAAAAATATCTCTTTTTTCAGCACAATGTTTTTGTAAGGAAGAGGAGGAGGAAGATGAAGAGGGTTAGTAGTGCTGCTGATAAGCTTGTATTAATGGTTGCTGTCCAGTGCTGAAATGCTGGACACTCCCACACTCATATTTGACAGCAGGACCATAACTTTTTCCAGGTGGGATCAGAACTGTATCTCCCACTGTCTTAGCTCACATTATTTGAAATCAATGATAGTTTATTTATATCCGAGCACTTTTTTAATTTGTTCAATTCTAAAAATGATTACATCTATAAGCTGCTGTAACTTCTCTTTTTCACAGAAAATATTTGTATCATCAGCAAACAGAACAAAGTGCAGTACTTTTGACACTTTGCATATCTCATTTATATATCAAATAGAGACTTTAGGTCCCAATACTGACCCCTGGGGGACATCACAAACAATGTCCTTCATCAATTATGTTTCCGTGTTATCACAGGTTTCAGAATTACTTTTTAGCTAAAATTTTAATTAGAATATGGTATAGTGGTCAGCATGGCTGCTTCCCAAGCAGTTGACCTGGGTTAGATTCCCAGTCAATGCAAGAAAAAGTTGGTTCTTATTAGATTTTTTTCTTTACTGGATGAAGGAACCTCAATAGTCTTTCTTTTTCATATGTTTTGATTTCATTGATTTATTTATTCAGATTTATGTTGTTGCTATTGTCTATTTTAATAAACACCAACATGATCCACTGACCTGCAGTCCCACCCTCTGACTGGTGGGATACTCATTAACTAATTTATTTCAGTATTTACATATGTAAACAAAGTAGTTAGAATACAAACATGAGTGACTTTATATACAGACTTCCAAGAGAAACCTTCAACTCCTCCAGACTCGTCTGCAGCTTCTTTGTCCAGCAAAGACAAATGTCTGCAACACATGTGAGTCACCACTAGATGTCAGCATTCACCATGCTGGTGTTCATCGCCTAAAGGCTGAATGTAAAACAGCTGCATCTCTGATGGTACGGGGCTGCATTAATGCCTCTGACATGGGCAGCTTACACATCTGGAAAGGCGCCGTTGATGCTGTACAGCACATAAAGGCTTTACAGGAACTAAATGTTTGCAGCAAAATGACTTTAATTAATTAATTCATTCATTAATTAATTCATTCAATTAATTTTGAAGTTGGAGGATAAAACAAAATGAATAACTATTTCCATCCTGTGATGAGACTCTAACATGGCTCATCTACGGACCAACAGAAGACATTCAGTCACTGCAACCGAGTCATAAGACACAATCTACTGTCGACAAGAGGAGACTTCATGGTGTGTTTCCAACATTTATTTGCTCATGAAAACATTCCAGTCAGGTTTTATGGAAGCTGACACCAGGAATTGTTCCCCTTTTGCATCTGTCAACAGTAGTTGGCATTGATATTGATGGTTGATTTGTACGGACGAGATGGCAGCAACCAGACTGAGATTTATCTAAGTGTCTTAAAGAAAAACCAACACTCATGTGACCACATCATAAACAGTTTAATATTGTTCAGTTATCCACAAAACCACCTCACTGAGCTGCAGTCTGCACTCCAGATGCTAAAACAGCTTTCGACAGAGGAAAACAGCTGCCTATATTTGGTATTTTACAGAAATACAGATTTGGAAGAAGTTGTATTCAGAGGACGACGCACAAAAAAAAAAACAACATCCTTTTTCAAATCAGTTTTCTTGACTCACTGAATCATTAAGTGAGAAAATGAGAAGTGAAAACAAGGTTACAGACGACGTCAGGAGGTTCTGTCCAGTTCTTCTCAGTCTAGGAACCATATAAGCACATTACTGTTGTTGATTTCTGCTTCTACTGACAAATGGACATAAACATCATCACAGTTCAGTTGAACACCAACAAGGCCGACCCCCGTGACTCTGAACATGAAGAAGCAGTTCTAGATAACGGATGGATCATTTGATTCATCTGGGTGAGACTTCACACATAAACAAACACTCGACCACGACAGAAAACTGACGGTCCAGTAGTGGTGTCATGGTTGGAACAGGAAGTGGTGTGAATACAGACCAGGATGAACCCTGGCTGCTCACCAAACCTGTGCTCGGATCTGTCAGCAGCTGGAACGTCATCTGGGCTGATTGCAGCTCAGTGGTTCCTCTCTGATGTCACCGTTTGTCACATGTGCAGCAAACTAACTGCAGCTGACACCAACTGAATGATCTCAGCTGAACTGAGCTGCAGAGAAACAACATGCTGGTGTTCACTGGGAAGCTCTGACGGGAAACAGATGGAAAAAAAACATGTGGATCCTGGAATAACGGCAGCTTCCATCGTTAAAGGACCGGAAGAGGAAGAAGTTTCCCAGGAATCATTCAGAACCGTTTGACAAACATTTGATTGATGTGTTCTGATGAAAACAGAGACAGACATGTAGAGAACTATGTGTCCAACAGAGACAGTTTCTCTGACAGGAGGAGACTCCTGATACTAAACTGAGAACAGAGACGCTGAAGAACCTGACCTGGACCCGAACCAGAACCTAAACCCAGGATAAAGAGGTTCAGTGAACGTGGTGTTGAAGGTGTGGAGGTGGATCAGTCTGTCAGAGGAGACGCTGTAGAAGGACAGAGTTCCAGCAGGAACGTCCACATACACGGCTACTCTGTCAGAGACTGAGGAAGAGGAGGAGGAAGATGTTCTTCTCTTATTGTGATAGACAGAGTACCGACCATCATCAGAACAGTACAGACTCCAGGAATGATCAGTTCAGTCCAAACACACAGTCAATCAGAGAATCCTTTCCTTCTGATTCTTCTGTAACTCACTGATATCTCAACATCTCCGCTCCTCTGGACCTCCCAGTAACAGCGACCAGTCAGAACTTCTCTACACAGCAGCTGACAGACATCAAACCTGTCTGGATGATCAGGATACGACTGATCCTCTTTCACACACATCATCTTCCTGTTGTTGTCAGACAGTTTGATGTTTTTGTGGACTGTGTTTGTGTCGATGGAGAGTTGACAGGAATCTGATGGAGAGAACAAACACCACCCAGCTGCAGTTATTATTGATCTGTCATTGATCATCGATGGACTCATGAATGAGTGATGTGACAGTGTGAAGATGGTTGAACGTGTGAATGAAATCAAAACACACTTACACTTCCTCAGACCTGGTCTCAACCATCGTGGTCCAGCAGGCTCCACCCTGAAAGGAGGAGGGGGGTCAGACCAGCACAGTCTCTCTCAGCAAACATGGACATTTCATGGCTCTCACACACACATTGTTCTACACTGATGAAGGAACCATCACACACTCGGACCCATGCATCTCTAAAGTCCTGTCCTGTGGTCGTCACGTTCCAGCACAGTTTGAAGCGGTTCTTCTCATTTGGTTTCATCTGTGTTGAACCAGGAGGAGGAGGAGACCACATCATGGATGAGAGAAGGTGCAGCTGCTGTTGTGCTGTGATGGGCCTGAAAACCTCACTGCTGTGGTTCTAGTATGTTTACTGAGTCATGACGCCTCACAGCTGTGAACTGCATCTACCAGCTCTGCTGCAGCACCAGATGAGCTCCAGCAACTTGATTTGCTGAAAGACCTCTGGTCAAAGCCAGAGAGCCACAAATATGATGTTCACAGCAGCATCAGGAAGAGTCCAGCACACTGATGTTCTTCTACGTCCAGACGGCTACTGTTTCATCTGCAGAGAGAAGATGTGATCAGTGTCAGAGACTAACACCTCTGGAAAACATCCTGGAGATGAAAGTTCTTCTGATTCCAGCTGGGATCATTTGGGATCCAGTGTTTTTAGTGTGGGACACAGGTGATGGGCAGTGATGACCAACATCAGAACTCCAGAGGTAGGTATCTGTGTTCCCTCAGTAAGGATCATCTCAGTTATTGTGGACTTCAGAGGATTGTTGAAGTTTGCTCTGGTGGCTTCATCTACCAGCTGAAACACATCAAGTTCCGCACGCTGTTCTTTGGAAGTGTCGGAGCTGTCGGAGAGCAGCTCCATGATTATTATCTCAGAGGAGGCTGAAGCTGACAGAGCTTTACACAACGACAGATGTGAGTGAAGGACAGAGACGTCCTCCTCCATCAGACACCAGGAGTCTGCAGCAGCTGTGTCCATACCTGAGAGTGTCCAGTCTCCAGCGTGGATCCTCCAGTCCAGCAGACAGAAGCTTCACTGCTGACTCTCCTGGATGGTTGTAGCTCAGGTCCAGCTCTCTCAGATGGGAGGGGTTGGAGCTCAGAGCTGAGACCAGAGAAGCACAGCCGTCCGACGTGAGCAGACAGCCTGACAGCCTGCAGACACACAACACAACACACATGCAGATACTCTAGAGAGAACTGCTCTGAAACTGAAGCTGACTCTGTCCTCGTGTTCACCTGATGGTGGCGCTGAAGGACCAGTCAGAGGATCAGCAGAAACACTGGAATTCACCCCAATCAGACAAATGTTGTTGGGACGTTTCAGTCTGAACTAAACTGGTGGATGAACATCAACATACAGAGAGTCCCACTGCTGCTGAGGCCGACAGCATCCAGACATGGAGAGAGACGTGTGGAGAACATCATGTGACCTGGACATGTGACATCACACTCCATGGTTGACGTGTCTGTCCTCAACACTTTAGTTAGTTTTATAGTCAGATAAGTCAGCTGTGGTTAAAGGTCACGTTAATGAGGTTCATTTCAGGGAAATAAACATTTTACTTTGGGACTATTTTCTCAACCAAACAGCGTTCGTGTTTCCAGGGACGTCGTTTGGTCTGAAATGTTCACGAAAATCTTTTCCATGTTTTGGTTCTAGTGGTGATGCTGAACGCTCCGTTGATGCGTCATCATCAACTTCATTCTGGACCATCTTTCAGAGAAAGTCCACGTTCATCCAGATCCTGGTTTTCTCTTCTACCTTTCACTCAGCTGCACCACAGCGGTCCACCGAGACCTCATGGATGATGTCACATCATCGCTGCTGGTTTCAACTCCACATAACAAACATGGAATCAATCAATTGTTCTCATGATGTTGATTTCTGTCAATTGTGTTAACTCTGAATAAAAGTTCAGCTCGTTCACTGACTTGTTACCATTCAATCATCAGAAATGGATCAATGACAGAATCTGAATCAGTCCAAAACCTTGTTGACGTCCAGACAGACTGAGTCCAGGTTAGAAGAAGAGACACTTCAGCTGCTGAGGTTGGTCACCACTTGGACACTTATTTGTGCTCCAGTTGGATCATTTTAGGAGAAACTAATTCAATATTAAATAGGAAACAGTTTCAAAGTCTGACATAAAAGTCTTATTTGAGAACTTTTATTGATAAAGAAAAGATCAGATTAGAAAGGAGAGACTTAGAGATGTTCACATGTGGAAACTTGTTGATGCTCTTCAGTTAAAGAAAGTAAAAAAACCACCAACGATCACTGAAATAACTTGAAACTGACTAAAGTACAAACAGAAATGTATTTGGACTTGGTGGAGCCCTTCTACTCATCATCATCAACACAGTTGTGACGACTGTCTGCAGGCTTCAACCCGATCTGAACCCAGTTACAATTATTACAATTCTCTCTCCAACAATCCTTCAACATAAACCACAGTTATAACGGTCAGCAGTTCAACACTTGAGGGATTCTGACCTGAGAGACTCCAGTTTACAGTGTGGACTCTCCAGTCCAGGACACAGCTTCTTCAGTCCTGAATCCTGCAGGTGGTTGTTACTCAGGTCCAGTTCTGTCAGACTGGAGGTCTGGGAGCTGAGAACTGAGGACAGACCTGCACAGACCTCTTCTGAGAGGTTACAGCCACTCAACCTGCAGAGGAGAGAAAAGTATTTATGTCATTTAAACTTTGATTTTGTCATTCAAAAAATGAATAAATCATATAGTTTAAATGAATACTGATTAATTCAACTATTGATCAATAAGTATCGCTGCACTACAGTCTTGATCAAAGTGATCGCTGCATTCGTCTTCATGTAAAGGTTCCTGAGATGAATTATTGTTGAGAACTGGTCCTACATGAACCTGAACTCAGCTGAACAGTGAACTGAACTGATATTCTCCATGAACACAACATTTGATTGTAATTAAAACAGATGTGTCTGTTTTTGTCCTCACAGAACTTTCTTGGAGGCTTTGACCACTGGCAGCAGCCTCAGGAGAACCTCCTCTGAAGCAGAGTATTTCTTCAAGTCAAACACTTCCAGATCTTCTTCTGATGACAGTAAGATGAAAACCAGAGCTGACCACTGAGCAGGAGACAATTTATCTGTGGAGAGACGTCCTGACCTCAGGGACTGTTGGACCTCCTCCACCAGAGAACCTTCATTCAGTTCATTCAGACAGTGGAGCAGATTGATGCTTTTCTCTGCAGACAGATCCTCACTGATCTTCTTCTTGATGTATCCAACTGTTTCCTGATTGTTCTGTGAACTTTCTTGTTTTGGTTTCAACAGACCTCGTAGGAGAGTCTGGTTGGTCTCCAGCGAAAGACCAAGGAGGAAGCGGAGGAACAAGTCCAAGTGTCCGTTTGGAAGCTGTAAGGCCTTGTCCACAGCAGTCTGATAGAGGAGACTCTCATCTCTTGTTTTAAACCCTCTGAAGATGTTTTTATGTTTCTCCAGCAGGTTGACTCCAGAGTTGATGAAGGTCCGATGGACATGAAGAGCAGCCAGGAACTCCTGAACACTCAGATGGATGAAGCAGAACACCTTGTGCTGGTACAGGTGTTTCTCCTCTTTAAAGATCTGTGTGAAGACTCCTGAGTACACTGAAGCTTCTCTGATATTGATGCCACATTCTCTCAGGTGTGACTCATAGAAGATCAGGTTTCCTTTCTGCAGCTGCTCAAAAGCCAGTCTTCCCAGAGACTCCATCATCTTCCTGCTCTCTGGACTCCAGTGTGGATCTGTCTCAGCTCCTCTGTCATACTTGATCTTCTTCAGTTTGGTCTGGACCACCAGGAAGTGGATGTACATCTCAGTCAGGGTCTTGGGCAGACCTCCTCCCTCTCTGCTTTCCAGGACTGTCTCCAGAACTGTAGCAGTGATCCAGCAGAAGACTGGGATGTGGCACATGATGTGGAGGCTTCGTGATGTCTTGATGTGGGAGATGATCCTGCTGGTCTGCTCCTCATCTCTGAACCTCTTCCTGAAGTACTCCTCCTTCTGTGGGTTGGTGAACCCTCTGACTTCTGTCACCATGGAAACACACTCAGGAGGGATCTGATTGGCTGCTGCAGGTCGTGTGGTGATCCAGAGACGAGCAGAAGGAAGCAGGTTCCCCCTGATGAGGTTTGTCAGCAGCATGTCCACTGAGGTGGACTCTGTAACATCAGTCAGGATCTCATTGTTGTGGAAGTCCAGAGGAAGTCGACACTCATCCAGGCCATCAAAGATGAACACAACCTGGAAGTCTTCAAAGCTGCAGACTCCTTTGGTTTCAGTGAAGAAGTGATGAACAAGTTCCACCAAGCTGAACTTTCTCTCTTTCAGTACATTCAGCTCTCTGAAGGTGAATGGAAACATGAACCGGATGTCCTGGTTGGCTCTGCCTTCAGCCCAGTCCAGAGTGGACTTCTGTGTTAAGACGGTTTTCCCAATGCCGGCCACTCCCTTCGTCATCACGGTTCTGATTGGTTCATCTCTTCCAGGTGGGAGTTTCAGGACGTCTTCCCGTCTCATAGTGGTTTCTGCTCTGTCTGGTCTCCTGGATGCTGCTTCAATCTGTCTGACTTCATGTTCATGGTTGACCTCTCCAGTCCCTCCCTCTGTGATGTAGAGCTGTGTGTAGATCTGCTGCAGAAGGGTTGGGTTTCCTGCTTTAACAACCCCCTCAAACACACACTGGTACTTCTCCTTCAGCTTAGACTTCAGTCGCTTTTGACAAACTGCAGCTGACACATCTGAATACACATGATAAAAAAAAACAATTAGTGTTTTATAAAGTTCACACAACAACTTAATTCTCCTAAAGAATCCAGTTTGAACCGACACTGATCAGCTAGAACTTTATGATGAGCTGTCCAATACTGACTAGAATCACTTTTACCACCATAACACCTCTGAACATTCAGGACGTGGACGTGACAAGAACATCTGGGGGTCTTGGAGTTTCTAAGACCAGGATGTTGGCAATATAGCCTAGATGGGGTGTGGGTTTGTAGGTTTTTGTGTTCTTCTTGTTTTTCTGGGTCTCTGTGAAGTGGATTTTCCAGGTTTAGGATTTGACAACACCAGAAGATGATCTGATTAATAATCTGCAGAACCGTCAAGACAATCTGGAGTTCACCAGGATTCATGGAAGAGGAAAACCAGGACTAAAATCTTCCAGTTATCTGGTGGTGTTGGTGGGTTAAACATATTTATTGAGGTCCACTGCCGTCCTGTACAGGGAGGATGCTCCTGTAGGGGGTGCTGGTTCCTCACTTCATCTCTCAGTGGTTTTAATGTTGTGGCTGATCTGTGAATGTTGTTCATCTCCTGAGACTTTCTGGATCATTTATCCAGCAGATTTAATGTTCAGAGAAATCCTCTTACTGCTCTGCAGATGCTCAGCCAGCTCCTCCTGCTTCATTCTCCTCAGGAAGTTCACTGTGATCTTCACAAATGCCTCTCTGCTCCTCCTCTGTTCTTCATCCTTGTCCTCCAACAGATTCTCCAGGGATTCTGGGTAATCTGGACTCAGAACCCTCTGGATCTTCTTCAGCTCATTCTTAACAAACTTGACAATGTTGTCCTCCAGCAGCTGGAACAGAAGACCACATGAATGACACAATCAGACTGAAACCATGGAGACAAACATCAGATCCATGTGGGACAGACTGACAGTCCACTGGTCTAAAAAGAGCAGCTGGAGATGAACACCAACAGAACAGATGGAGAAGCAGTTGTTGTTCATGTACAGACCAGAAATACGGAGTCCAGCTGTGTTTGATGCTGCTGGACAGACGGACCACTGGGAGGCTCTGAGCTCTGCTGGTCCACTCTGTGGAGGAATCATGAAGAATTAGCTCACATCATGTCTGTCCACACAGAGACAAACACAAGCTGAAGGTCCATGAACACATGTTTAGATGAGGACAGTCAATCAGAGGACTGGCTGTGGTGGTGAAGGTTTACTGGTCCTGCTGGTTCCACTGAGAATGTACATGTGACCTCAAAGAGAGCTCTGCTGATTCACAGATTTACAAGATCCAATTCTGCTCCAAGAAAAGTTCCAACAACATCTAGAACATGGACAACTGATGGAGACATAAACCAGCTGATTAACTCAGGAGGAGGAAGCTCAGATCACCATCAGGTGATGGAGGACCACAGGGGTCCAGGACTACATGCATCTACTCAAGAAGAAACATGTGGACATTCCCTAACATGAGGACTGATTTAAATACATTTAATGCATTTAAATACATCTCACCTCTCTGAAGAAGACAGTTGGTCTCCTTTAAAGTCAGGAGGCCGGTCCATTGACCAGTCGCTCTTCCTGGACACACAGCTGGGTTCACGTTCAGGTCCAGGTCCAGGTCCAGGTCCAGGTCCAGGTCCAGGTCCAGGTCCAGGTCCAGGTCCAGGTCCAGGTCCAGGCCCATTCCTGTAATAATGACGTTTGCTGATGTGAGTTTTCAGCTCTGACATGCAGAAGAGTCGTGGACAGTTGGAGATGCTCGTCTCACCTCTGAGCTTTGCTCCGACTCTCATGTTCCCCACACAGAGGGGTTTTAGAGGGACGGACTCCGTCCTCTCTGTCCTCACACTGGTCCATTCTGCTGAATTCACGTGCACATCAGCTCACACACACACCTTCATCTGCAGAGGAAACACACATCACTGGTGTTGTACAAAGACCAGCTGCTCCTGCACTGGTTTGCTCCTCTCTGTTGTTTTTATATCAGTGTCACTTGAATACAGTCAGGAAACAGTGGGAGGTTGAGGAAGTCTCTTCTACAGCCGGATCTGCTCATCCTACCTGCTTTGAAGCTTCACTCAGGGCCTTTTCTGGTTTTCTGTTCAAAGATTAAAAACATACAATTCTGTGAACAACAGAGTTTTTACTGCAGAAACACAAAGTTGAAAATCTTGAACAAGCTGAAGGAGACTCGGCCTCTACGTCAGTCTGGTTACTGTAAATGTGAAGAAGCTCAAAGGTCAAACTGTCCTGCAGAGACACATTTCCTCCTTTTAAAGCCTCATCACACAACAGTTACACAAGCAGCAAAGAACAACTTCTTCCAGGAACCACACTTTATTTTGAAAGGCTCCACAGGAAACAGCAGTCTGACTTTAATCCTGGAGACGACAGCTTCACTCCAGGAAATAAAAAAACCACAAAGTTTGTTTTTTGAAGAAAACTGATCATCAACTGTTCAGCACGGCGTTTTTGATCAATTATAAAACCAATAAAAATACTGTTATCAACCAATCATGTAGATTTGTCTTCAGACGCAAGATTGATCAAAGTCTGCAGGTAAATCAGAAGTGAGCAGAAGTTTCTACCTTCACGTGTTTGAGTCAAAAGACAAAGTTGAAGAGAGAAAAAAAGTTTGAAGTAACGATCCGGTTAACAGCAGCTGTCCTTCGTCCTTGGGTCTCACCTCACCGGCAGCTTAAACCCTCTTATGTCAGATATGTTATGTTGTTTTACTTGCACTTTAACTGTTCTAAGATCTTAGACACACCTATTGACACAGACTGACTGTAGCAAAGACTCCACCCATCACCCGTCTGTGTCTCCATCACCTTTTTGCTGCAGATTTCATCAATTTTATTACTAAACAACTCTGTGATTTCCAGGTTTTCCAAATACCTGACAAAGTGTCAGCATGGTGGCTTTTCAGATGAAGTTGGGGGACCAAAACACTTTTCTTTGATTTAACACTCAGACAGCAGCAAGGCAAGATGGAGAAAAAGAAAAGTGTAACGAGGTAAAGAAACTTCACCAGAAGGTCCTGCAGCACAACCCCACGGTTGAGGACGATCAGACTGACGTGGACTCAGCCGGCCGTCTGACTGAGGACCACATGCTGCCTCGGTAGAGACATGAACGAGATACATTTGCCTTGGATTTTTGTCACTTTAGTCCATGTACTAGGCTGTACCAGTGGAACCAGATATGCAGAAACAAAAGAATGATGCAAAAATACTTGTTCAAATAAATTCTCGTCTTATCCTGGAAACATCTCTACTATAATACTTAAATTAAAATACATATTTTAAAAATGAACATGTTAATTTATCCAGTTCTCTGTAAGAAATGATAAAGACTTAATCTCTGCTTTTATTTATAGATGTGATGAGTTATTTCTTTTTCTTTTATTCAGTTTCAGTCTTAGAGGTCTCAAATCATCAAATCTGGAACGAGCTGCCAGAGCTGAAACCAGGACCAGCAGAGCTCTGCAGGGACCTGTGGTCACATGACCTGCTACCAGACTGACAGGCAGCGATGGTGGTAGATCCAAGAGGAAGTCTGCTGGACCTACTGGCCTGTCATCCACCTGGAATGATATTGAAATAATCCTCCTTCATCAGATCCACGCTGGAGCAGCTGCGGCAGGACCTCCAGATTCAAATTATGTTTCTGTGGTCACATGATCGTCTTCTGCTGTTTTTTCCCACTGTCAGATTATTTAAAATGTTTCACAAGCTGCAAGAAAAAAAAAAAAAAAAAAAGCAGGAACACACCCGACAGAATGTTCCTGAAACCAACAGCTTCATCAGGAAACTGGTCAAACCAGTTTTCTTGTACATATCTAATATTTTCACGCACGCAAGTAAAAACTTGTTTTGCAACATATCATCGAACCGCGCTGTTTCTAAAAATAAGCAGCTGCAAGGAGGAAGGTGGAGTTACTCGGATGCACTTCAATGTAAACAGCAGTACCCGCTCTCCCCCTTTGCAAATACTGAACAGGCAGACTGTCTCTTGTGAGGTTCATTTCTATCCATGGTGGAGTAAGAAAACTCTGTCAATGACAACAGAGACGAGCTGTTGTCTGAAGGACAGCTGCCCCCAAATGAAACCCTTTTAAAGAAGGAGGAACTTCCACTTCACATGAAGGACACCAGCCAGTCCTGAAGGTGATGTTGAGGCATGAAGGAGAAGCAAGTGAAGATGTGGGGTTACAGCAGTCACACATCATGCTGAAGTTCATCTTCTGCACTAGGGTTTGTTCAGGAATTGAACCCAGAACCTCTGGAACACAAAGGGAGAATCATACTACCAGCACAACGAGCCACAACACACATAACTACCAAACCATAACATGTTTGTCTGAATCACAAACATCAGAAGAAGGTGAAGAACGTCATTAATGACATCACAAAGCATGAAGGTTATAAATAACACTTATTAAAATAAACAATAGTAACAAAAGAAATCTGACAAAACACCTGAAAAAGGAAAATTATTTTGTCACAGCATCAATAAAATATGGAGGAACCACATGGTACCAAAGACGGTCTGACATGCGCGTGAACAATGATGGAGGGAGGGAGAGGTCGAGCACACAAAGATGCTCAACACTGACATCTAGTGGCAGCTCGGCGGTGGTGCACACATTTGTTTGTAACATCGTTTCTGCTTTGCTTGTGGCATAAGTGAAACAATTTTATGAGCAGGTATGGAGAGAGGAGGAGGACCAGTGGAGATGAAGAGTGCAGCAAAGAGATGGGACACCATCAGAGCTGGACAGGTGAAGAAGAGGAGGCTACCAGAGGAGACACAGATTGACCTCATCTGTCAATTTACCAAAACAAGTCTAAAATAGAAGCAGAATCAGACATGTGAATTAAACGTAGTAACAAATAAATTCATGGTGCACTGTCCAGCATTGTTCTGATCACCACAAGCTCCTGTGACAGATAGTCTAACTTCACTGATCCAGAAAACCAAACTCAAATCAAACTGACTTCATTGAGGACTGGTTTGGAGGGCAGATTTTGTGAGTTTGAGATGAGCATTGAGCATTGCTGCATATCACTATCTAATATTATAAACCCTACTTGACTGCTGAGGTGGACATTTCAGCTTCAACCTCTTTGACATGTGAATGCTGTAAAATAGATACCAATGTCAAATCTGACTAAAACATTCATATAACAGATGACAGACTGACCATCAGAGGACTAATCCTGCAGGTTCATTTACAGATGTTGGTTGCAGAAGCTCCAATTATGTGGACAATCGTGTTGAATAGAAAATGACTCGTTGCAACTGCCTTTCACTGAAGATCAACTTTTTAGAAGAAAATATTTGATGTCACCAACATGCCTCCACAGAGATGTGAGGAACTGGGAGTTTGATACAGACAACCATGAGGTTATTGGTGTAAAATGAGGCTTTTTCAGCTACTGAATCAAGGAGAGGAACATGACAGCCGACCACCAGAAGTGGAGCTTCGTGGTTCAGATCCCAGCTTGGGCCTTTCCCTGTGCCGGCATGTTTTTCTCCAGGTCCTCTGGTTTCCTCCTATAATCCAAAACCATCAATGTGACACTGATTTGCTGACTTAAACTCATTTCACAAGTGAGTGTGCAGGTGTTTCCTAACTGCAGCCCTGAGGTGGACTGAAGATCCCCGACTTTTACTTGTTGACAGCCAGGAAAACAGCCTGAAACGCAGAAGGAGACTCCTGTGATCCTGAGCAGGATTCAAGCAGCTTCATAAGACGGAGGAATGGATGATTTACATGGCGTTTCTCATCTGAGGTTTCTTGTGATTCTGCTCTTGAACTGTTTTACTCATGTTTAGAAAACCTTTCTCCACAACACTTCTGTGTGAAAACCTTCTGTGTTGTCACGTCACTCCGCTGGTCATCTCTCTGCACTGGCTTCCAGCTGCAGCAGCATGAAGGTCACAACTCTGCTTCTGTCTCACCAAACACTGACCCAAAGGGCTCCTGCCGACCTTCACTCCTTCATCCAGAGCTACACTCCCTCTCCACAGCTGCGCTCAGCCAGTGAAGGACTCCCGGTCCTTCCACCACAATATGGGGCCACATCAGGAGCCAGACTCTTTTCCACTGTTGTCCCCCGATAGTGGACTGACCCACCAGATTCTGTCAGACCAGCAGGGTCCGAACCTACTTTTAAGTGCCAGCTGGAGACTCAGCTGTTTAAGGAGCATTTCCACTTTTGGTTGAACTTCTCTGCACTTCAGGAGTTAGAAGATTTGTCTGGTTCTTTGCATGACTCTGCACTGAGAGAGATGCACACACTTAATGCATGTACTAGTAGTTTGAAAAAAAATCACCTTTAATATCAAAAAGAAAACAGATTTATATGAAATAATGTCAATGAATGAAATGATATAAGGTACAGTAAAGGAGTGCATGTCCCCCCTTCAGATCAGTGTTCAGTAGATCCACGTTGGACCGTCATCACAACACCGAGTCTGTGGACACGTCCCAGTCAGATGGACACATCCGGACACTGCTGGTTCTCCACATTCTTCCTTGTTCTGTCAGGCTGAACACACATGAACATCTCTGTAGGTCCAGCCACGACGTCTTGATTGGACTTGGTCCTGGACTGGACCGATCCAGGACATTCACCTGGTTGTCTTTGAACCATCTCTGTGCAGCTGTTGCTCTGCGCTCAGGGCCGATGGCATGTTGAGGGTAACTTTTCATCTACACTCCAAAGCTGCTTGTTCTGCTGTTGAACGTGTGACCCTCTTGGACTCTGAAGCCACATGGGATCAGTAAACATGATCCGGTCAGAGCTTCCATCCTCTGTGGTGCAGTCATGGAGACTGCTGGTGGTTGATCACAAGAGGCTGAAGACCCTGGAAAGTCAGTGTCATAGTTAACATGTGGCTCTGTTTTGCTGCCTTCATAGTTCACAAAATATTGACATTTTCAGTGAGGAAAAAGGACACTTGTCATTTTTTATAAAGTTTATAAATCAGACCAACAAATTAAGTATGACAGTTGACAAATTCACCCAACACACAGAGGACAGTCAGTAACATGCTGAACATCATCATGATCACAGACACAAACCCTCAAGATCTGAAAGAGAAACAAGTCTCTGAAATTGTAGAGTTTTGCAGCTGTAACATCTTTAAAATAAAAGAGTCATGAACCACACCACTCAGCTGTTGTATTAAAAATAAAAGAAAGAAAACAACACCTAACTGTTAAAGAAACGTGTGTAACAGAGCTTTTTTGAAGATCTGAGGACGTGAAGTCCTCTTGTGAAAAAAGACCTTATATGTCTTTCTAAGTCGAGGTTGTCTCTTGTGAAGCTGCGAGACGTCACATGACCACGTTGGTTTGAAAATGACTGTTTGTAAATTCTTCTAAATCTTCCACATTTCAGTATAAATGACCTGAAACATCATCAGATCATCCAGCATCAGTGAAAGAGCGTCGAGGACTTTTGAAAAGTCTGGACTGTAGCAGGACAGTTTAGCACCCGGACTCTTCTCCTGTGGAGCCGTGCTGCTGTGACAGATGCAGCATGTTGTTTAGTGTCATCATGCTGAAAAACAGAAGACCTTCTCTGACAGAGACGTTGTCCTGATGGGGTCATTTGTTCCTTTAAAGCCTTTATGTGCTGTACAGCATCAATGGCGCCTTTCCAAATGTGTAAGCTGCCCACGTCAGAGGCACTAATGCAGCCCCGTACCATCAGAGATGCAGCGGTTTTACATTCAGCCTTTAGGCGATGCACACCAGCCTGGTGAATGCTGACATCTAGTGGTGACTCACATGTGTTGCAGACATCTTGTCTTTGCTGGACAAAGAAGCTGCAGACGAGTCTGGAGATGGTTGAAGGTTTCTGTTGGAAGTCTGTATATAAAGAAACTTTAAGGTTTTACCTTTAGTGTTATTTAGAACAATTATATAAATAGATTTTTTTCTTAAAAAAAAAAAAAATGGGGGAACTGCTTTCTTTCCAGGGCAGCTCTGGACTGGAGCCCACAGATGTGCCAAGGTCAGGATGTTGTTGTTGTCCTCTCTTTTCAGAGCAACATATTTGTGATGGCATCAGAAGACATTAGAAATGTTCATATTGGTTCTTTAGTGGATCAAATGTTCTACACTCAGTGGTTAAACATGTGGAAGTCCTGCAACAATAACTTCACCTTGTTTTATCATTATGATTTCACTCTAAACTACCTGATGTGGGTGAAGACCTGACTGTTGGAAGACTGTTGGATCGGACTGGTGAGGACTGGAAACAATCAGTCCTGTCCTTCAGCTGTCCCTCAGCTGTCCTTCACCTGTCCTTCCTGCGGCCAATCAATATTCAACGTATCAGCATTAGTACAATGAACTTCTGGACCAGTCAAAGTCTCGCATGTACTCTTGTGAGAGAAAGTATGAAAAAGGGCCAGAATGAGCTCTATGTTTTTTTATGTTTTCATAATACATTTCAAGAGTTCATTTAAAGACAATTTAAGGTAGACTGGATACATGAAAAGACCAGGTGATGAATCCTTAAAGAGATGCTCCATTTACGTTTTAACTGAACAGTTAACATATAAATGTTGAATTTCTGAACAACTCCAGACCTGTATGGTGAAGTATTATTGACCTTTTATTGTAAGTATTCATTTACAATTCTGTCAGTACAAGTTTTCATATGACAGTTTTGTCCTGTACTTTCACAGTCATAAATTACTTCTGCTTCTTTCTTCATGGATCAGTGCAGGTCACTTTAACAAATCATCAAGCAATTACAAAAATAACAATAATACTATAAACTCATTAAATCTCCACAGAATCAAGAGAAACAGAACAGTTATCCAGCACTGCAATATTGTGTCTTCTGGGTGAGTTTAGGGCTGAATTAGAACCAACATCACAAACATGATGGGAGGAGGAAGATGAAGAGGAGATATACCTCAACCACGGGCCGTGGGGGGCAACAGCCCAATGCTGCAGGATTGCAGAGGTGCATTACTCTGATGCATTTAGTTTTAGTTGTTTAATCCAATCAATTTAAAACAATCAGGACGAAGCAGGGAGATTTACTGGAGGTTCAATCCAGACAAATGAAACAGAATTGTAGTTTAATGGTAATTGAAGGTGATATTATATACGTCCTTGTTTTTGAACTATGTGTTTTTTACATGGTTTTAGTTGCTTGTCTGAACTATCAGACTGAAAGGACACTGGTTTTATTTTAATTGAAGGTGTCGCGAAGATTTTTGTGAAGTGACCACATGGCCTAATGGACAAGGCTTCTGACTTTGGATCAGAAGGTTGAGAGTTCAAGTCCCATTGTGGTTTATGGGAAGCAAGATAATTGATGCACAGTGAGACTAACCTGCTGTACTCTCCCTTTTCTATCCCAGTTGTCTCTTAGTCCAGCATCTTGGTGATCTACAGTTGTTTGTTGCTGCATCTTGTGTCAACATGTAAACATGATGATGTAATATAGAGATGATAATAAATAAAAATTATGAAAAGTTGAGTTAGTAGGTAGAAGTGAGGTAGAGCGTTGTGCATCCGGGTTGTATGCATCTTCTTGACGATAATGATGATGAGGATCCAGATTATTTGTTCCACTTAAAGTGCTTTAAGCATCTGCAAAACACTGTGGATGGGATGTGAGTTGCTGTGTGTTACTGTGCACGCTGACATGTAGAGAAATGTCTCTATAGACAGATAGGGAGCGCTGTGTGCAGTTTGCAAAAGCATATAGCACCCAGAATTCCAAGACAATCTCCAATCCAAGACAAACCATGCTTAGCTTCCGAGATCGAACGAAAGCTGGAGTGTTCAGTTCGGTTTGGCCACATGTGCCAACTCCACCTTGAAACGGCTCTTATATAGTGTAGAACATTTCCAATCTAAACTGTTATAAAGGATTTGTGATTTTAGTTAGAAGGAATGTTGTCCAGCTGGAGAAGTCATTGTCCATGTTTATATATGATTGAAGGTCTTTAATGTCTCAATATTGACATGCAGTTGTCACATTTACATGATTATACATATAAATATACACTGATACATTCATGTACACATGTGCTTAATTAGATACACACATATGTATAAATAACTATTCAAATAATATAAATCACAAACCTTTTGATCACTGCACATATATGTGTACACTTTGCATTAACATGTCACAATATATTTCACAATCATCGTTCATACTTACACACATTTAGCTCACACACTAACACACACGCACGCATGCACGCACGCACGCACGCACGCACGCACGCACGCACGCACGCACGCCCATTTCATGACAAAGGGGTTTCGCTGGGTGGCGGGTGCGCGCTCATTTCATGACAAAGTGGTTTTCGCTGGGTGGCGGGTGCGCGCTCATTTCATGACAAAGGGGGTTTGGCTGGGTGGCGGGTGCGCGCTCATTTCATGACAAAGGGGTTTTGCTTCACGTCCGGAGCGCGCACATTCCATGACAAAGGGGGTTTGCTTCGCGTCTGGAGCACACGCATTCCATGAAAAAGGAGCTTTGTTCCACGTCTGGGCATATCTGTTTCGTGACAAAGAGATATGCATTTTACAGTAGATGTGTCTTCTGACCGGCAGTTCTTGTGACGACGTTCTTTTGTTCACGTCGCCAATAGTACAGAGAAGGTGTCGTTTATCAGGCTGGAGTCAGGATTTGGAGTGGTGTGTGTGTGTGTGTGTGTGTGTGTGTGGGGGGGGGGGGGGGGGGGGGGGGGGGGTCTGCTTCCTCATGTAGAGGGAGTTGGTCAAAGGTAAAGCTGCATCCAAAGAATTACAGAGAAAGTAAGGAGTGTAATATAAAATTTCCACTACAGTTCCCTTCTCTTGATCCTGTATGGATCACCATGATTGGTAAAGAAAACTCGAAGAATCGGGACGACGGTGAGGATGGCTATGAGGATGAGGCAGCTGGTGGCATTTCCGAGAGACCATTTCGGGTTCCATCTGGGGTGCCAGGGGTGTGGTTGATCCATGTCAGGGGCTAGCGGTGGACCTTGGCGCGTTACTGTTGCAGTGGGACACTGTTTCATTCCGCACTGATCTTGCTAGTGAGCGACGACCTTACGGAGGTGTGGTCAGGGCCTGGTCGGCTGAAGTCAAGGGTGGCTGGTCAGGAGGATCTGGAACGAGCCAACCCGGCGCTGATGGCTCCACTTCTGTCTGTTGAAGCTTTTGATCAGCACAAAGTCACCAGGGACCAGGGTGTGGAGTTGTCCTTCAGCAGGGCTCGGGAGGGCAACAGCAACCTGAGAATGAATGTCTGAGAGGGCTTTTGAAAGGTTAGCACAGTAAGTTAGCACCTTGGCTTCACACAGGGCTGTGTCGGAAGGAGGAGCCGTGGGGGGTTTCAAGCCCACATTAGGAGGAGTTGCAAACAGGATTTCATTGCAGCTGCGTCAGCACGTGCGTTACCTACAGAAACAGGGTCAGGGGAGTTAGTGTGAGCAGAACATTTGCAGACAGCAATTTGTTTTGGGAGAAGGATGGAGTCTAGTAGATCTGCAACAAAAGAGTGGTTTAAAATTGGTTTCCCATCAGATTTGAGGAATCCGCGGTGTTTCCAGAGCTGGCCATATTCGTGAACGATGCCAAAACCGTATCTGGAATCCGTCCAGATGGTGACTGATTTGTTTGCAGCGAGAATGCAGGCACGTGTTAAAGCAACGAGTTCAGCGGCCTGTGCAGAGTAATGGCAAGGCAGAGGTGCGGATTCTACAATGTCATGGTCTGAACAGACAGTATAACCGGTACGGCAGTTACCGGTGGCGGGGTCACGAGAGGCGGAGCCATCGACTATAGGATTAAGTCAAGGGGGAAGTCAGATAAGTCAGGTCGGGGAGTGTAGGAGAGAGAAAGTTCAGCCACACAGTCATGAGGCTCTCCATACTATCAGGGGCTCACAGTTTTTGATGAGGCCTACATCATATTTATGATTGGTCCAGACAGAAGGCGGTATTGAATTCAACTCAGGTGTGGAGTCAGGGGAGTTGAGAAGTAAAAAGGGGAACAGGACCTAGAGGAGAAGCTTTCAAACCACAAACAGATTATAGACATGTCAGCCGAAGGGAGCAGGTGTTTGAAAGCAGTGTGGGAGGGGGAGAAGAACACCAATGGATTTGGGGTGGGGGTCCAATCAGTAGTTAAGTTGCAGGATCGAGTCCAGGGTCCCAAATCCTTCCATTGGTCAGTTTTAGACTTAGCCAGGGGGATGTGAGGATCGCTGTGAGGTACCTTAAAAAATGTGGATAGTAGGGGGGGTGAGAGAGACAGAAAGAGCGCTGCGCGTTGCAGACCACTAAAGGCTGCACGTTAGCAAAACATCAGTTAGATCCGAGAAGAACTGTTGTTCAAACTCGGAGTCAGGTTCTGATGTTATCCAAATGGTACAATGAACATTTTGTGGTCTCATGAAAACAACAGTTCGTGGAACTCTAGCTTTTGCCATGGTAATTAGGAGCTGGGATTCGTCTACAGAAATCCACCATTCATATACAAGGGTGGGAGGAGAAGTCATGATCTCCTTGGTCATTGTGTAGGAGCAAGTGGTAGGATAAATTACCTTCATGCCTTCAGGGGAGGACCGGAGCCCGAGGCCTAAAGATAGCATGAGGTCACGGCCCAGCAGATTAAAAGGGCAGCACTGTGATAACAGGAAAGAGTGTTTTAATGGGGGGGAGATTATCAACAGAGCAAGATAGATGGACTGTAAAGTGTTCTTTTATTTCTGTGCCACTAGCACCCAAAGAGTAAAGAAATATACCCCTAAGTTTAGTACCAGGCAAATCAGCTGATTTAACCACTGAAAAAGTTGCATCAGAGTCCACAACAAAAACAATATCTTTACCAGCAACTGTCATTTTAAACAGAGGAAGATTCAAAATGCTTTCTTCAGTTGGGCAATGAAATAATGTGTGTGTGTGTGTGTGTGTGTGTGTGTGTGTGTGTGTGTGTGTGTGTGTGTGTGTGTGTGTGTGTGTGTGTGTGTGTGTGTGTGTGTGTGTGTGTGTGTGTGTGTGTACATATGTAATAGATCACCTGGGCTCGGTGTTCCTTCCCCTTTCTAACTCCACTCTTCCACTGTGGAATGAACATCACAGGACATTATGACATCACAGAACATTATGACATCACATAACATTATGACATCACAGAACATTATGACATCACAGAACATTATGACATCACAGAACATTATGACATCACAGAACATTATGACATCACAGGACATTATGACATCAAAGAACATTATGACATCACAGAACATTATGACATCACAGAACATTATGACATCACAGGACATTATGACATCACAGAACATTATGATATCAGAGACATAGATCAAAGAATGTATCATTTTCTTCACAAGGCTTTATGACTTCCAGCAGCACACATCACAGTTTTACGAAGAACCTCAAGCGCCTTACCAAACACATTTATAACACTTTCATTTAACGATCTAACTGAAAAAAACAACTGAAACAATGAGCGGTACAGAAGCATCTTTTGGAAAACATCTGTGGAGCAGTGTGGTGGCCTCTACTGCCTTCAAGACTCCTCAAACACAAAACAGGAATTATCCCAAGAAAGATTCAAATAGCAGACAGGTCTCTGATCCACAAAGCACTGCTCGATCGGGATTTGTGAAGAAGGAGCGTATGCCCTTTCACACATCTACCACCAACAAGTCGGAGAACAACAGGGCAAATTTCAATGCCCACAATTCTGCAAGTAGTTCAGGATACTACGAGAATATGAACGCACCATCAGATGAGCTGGAGATGATAAAGGAAAAGGTGGAGAAAAAAGACAACTTTCTCGCTCAGGAACACTACTTTGATGATGCAGCAAAGAAGGATTCGCTTTCATATTTGAAAAAAATCAAAGAAGCGGAAACTCTTTTGGAGGCTGAACGCCAGCTCACACTAGTCTATGAAGAAGAAGTCAATCAGTGCAACGGCATTATTGAAGATTTACGTCAGACTTTCAAAACATGTGAAGAAGAAGAAGACAGTGAGGTCGAGTCCAAACAGGCAGAGGCCCATAAATCGGTGCTTGATGAAATAGAAAAGTTAAAAAAGCAGCTAGAGGAAGAGACAAGCTCTTATCTGGATCTGATCTCTAAACTGGGGGCACAGGAATCAGTGCAACAAAGTCTAGAGTATAAGTTTACAGAGCTCACGGAGCAACTAAAGTCTGCCCCGGCAACATCTGAGGTGAGAGCAGATGAACCTGAGACGTCTGCAACAGAAAAAGTCTCCGAAATGATAAGTGTCTCACCTCAAACCGAAGATGCTGCTTTAGAAAATGTCTCTGAACGAGAGGAACTCTCAGATCTTCCAGTAGATGTCCATGACGGATTTCCTAAAGCAGAGGATCTTCTTCTAATTAGGAAAATTGTGGCTGCAGTAAAATTAGTTGAAGTAACAGAACCTTCAGAACCACAGGGGGTCTCTGAACAAGAATCCGAGAAACCATCACCGATGGAGACAGAACACAGCAACAACAAGATGTTGGAGCTTATTGTAGATAGTAGCCAGTGTTAAGTCAGCAAAGAGTTTGCTGAAAAAGTGGGAGTGTCAGAACAAGAAGAGGTCTCTGAGATGAAACAGACCACTGAAACAGAATTGGTGTCCAAACAGGATGAGGGTTCTGAACAAGAAGCAAAGAAGCGTAGACGCAGAAAGAAGAAAAAGTCAGAGAAATCCCAGGATGCTAATCAGGTCATTGAACCTCTTCCTCAACCAGAAGATGGTAAACAAACAGAAGACGTGATGGTTTCACAAGAGATGGCTACAAAAGTTGGACTTTCAGAACCAGAGGGGGTCTCTGAGCTCGTGGGAGCCAATGAAAAAGAATTGGTCTCCAAAACCGAAGATGTCTCTGTAAAGGAGTCAGAGAAAGCATCAACAGTGGAACCGAGAACAACAACATGTCTGAGGTCAGTGAGAAGCTGACTGCAAAAGTTGAGGACTGTGAACCAGAAGAGTTCTCCAAAACAGTACCAACCACCGAAACAGCACTGGTCCCTGAACAGGATGAAGGTTTTGAAAAAAAAGCAAAGAAGTCAAAACTCTCTGAGAATACAAACCAATTGGAAGTCACTGAAGAACTCCCTGAACTGCAGGACGCTGTTACAAAAGAGGACTCAGATTCAGATTCAAACTCCAAAATGCTATACAATCCTTCTTTGTGGAGATGATTTAAGAAATTCCTTACACCAGCATGTCTGCGCCAGAACAAGCACAAGAAGAAACTCCAAGATCCAAAGTGAGGGCAAGAACAGACTGGCTGGAAAAAACAATCTTATCATTATTGAATGTCACTGTTAAACGTACAGTGGAAAAGAGTTTTTACTGTTGTTACATGTTGATTTGATGAAATGTTGCAGTATTTTCTCAAATGTAAAAAATTAAAAAAAAGAATTCAGAAATATATAATGTTGTGTGGCTATTAATCAAATCAGCTTCAAAATAATAAGCTTTACAGCGTATTTTGACAGAAAAAAATAACATCCAGCAATGAGAGACGAGCCTGACATCACATTGGGAAACAGCATCGTGGTTACGTGCAGTAAAACTGCAAAGTAAAAATTCAAAATTCTAATTGCCAAACTGCATGATAAATAAAATCGCTGAGAGAATAATAATTGAAAACATTTTCCAGGAAAACTGTGATTAGAGATATCTGTGATCTGAGTTTTCTCTTTTGCAATAATAGCTTTGTTGCAGGTATCCACAGTGTTTATTACTGATATTTTTATTGTACATGTGTATTTTTCGGGATTGAAACCCAATTCACATAAAGAACAAGACATGATGCCATGCTTCTAAGGACAAATAACATTTTGAGTATCTGAAATGCTTAATCTTACAAGGGTTATTTTAAACACAGATATCTGCAATGCACATAACACATTACGTAAGCATTTATGATGAGGTGTCTGAGCGCTGGATCCTGCGTCCTGGTCGGCATGGCAGCTGGTGGTCTTAATTCTTCATCATCTTCACCTGCGTTCCTTTGGTGGCAGCTGCTTATAAGCTCCAGTCTCCTCCCTGTTCGTCACCAGATCGTTTGTTCCTTCACAAAGCTTAATGCCGACCAAAACTTATGTGTTCATTGAACCTAATCACCCATTGAATATCTGGTCATGATTATCTGTCTGCTTTAGGGGAATTTGTATCAGATCTGCCAGTCTTGGGACCAACAGCCCCCAAGGTAGACAGCTGATCTGCTCCGCCGCTATTTTACCACCTCTTAGAATATCTCAAAGCTAATAAGACACAGGGATGTTTTCCCACAACTCCACTAAAACCTGAACTTTTACTGGTGCAAACTAACATTAAGTTCACTGAAAAAGGAGTTTTTGTAAATTTAGAAGATCATCGATAGTTATCGATATAACTGTATATGGGCATCACCACCGGTACCTGTTACAGTTTATTGGGGGCTCGTCCAGGATCTACTTCCTCTTCCAGGGTGAAGTTGATTTAGTGATATTGACACCACGGACCAGAAGGGACCTGATCCAACCAATGGAGTGACGTCGACTACCTGTACCAGGGATCACCTGATGCAACCAGTGAACATTGTACAGGGTGGTCTCCTGACGGCGTCATCCCAGTCTACAGATAAAGAGACGTCCTTGACGTACACCAGGTGCTACAGGGATTAAGCGTGAGGGTCACGCTGTGCCGAAACAACCAGTCATCGATAACTGAAGCTGAGGACAGTTCCCGGATCGTGTGATCAGGTGCGAGGAATTGAGAAGCAGCCATGGCAGACGACGAGAGGAAACGCTTGGTGTGGACAATCAAGAAAGACCTGCTCACTCTCTCTGCAGACCAGCTGTTCCAGGTTGCCAAGTCATTGACTCCAGTGCCGGAGATGGACCAGTCCCAGCTTGAGTTAGGGGATGAGGAGGTTTGTTTTGAATACATCCGAAGTTTTATGCACAGTAAAACCTTACTTGAGTCTGAGGATGCAGGTTTGGCTTATCTGTTAGAGCTAAGAGATGTAGTTGATGTAGCCACCAGACTTTGTGTTTCAGAACCACAAATGTGTGTAACTAATGATGATGTGTCGCATGTCCCATTGGTAAACCCACACATTGATGGTGACAGAAGTCAAAGTAATGTTGTCAGCGAGATTGAAAGAGTTGGAGTTGATACTGCTAATGCTAATCATTCTCCAGTCCCTGGAGGTATTAAGACACATGATACAGAATTGTAGAAAATACTTGCCAGTTATGAGGAGCTCAATAAGAAAATTATGCAGTACAAATCCACATCCACTGCGGAACCTACACCTGATCCAGTAGCAACACCACAGCCCATGTCAAATCATAGGGACTGTTCAGACACCAAACATGTAGCTGAGAACCGTACACCATCCACATTTGACAAAATGGTCTCCTTGAGGGAACCCTTGTTACTTACACCGCAGAGAGTTTAAGATACAAGGGGGTCAAATTGCAGATCAGGGGTCAGATATCAGTTACTGTAACATTTGTCACCAAATTGAAGAGGGAGTAAAGGAGCAGTTTAGTGATAGAGAGATTGTGAGAGCTGTCCTCAGAGTTATAAAACCTGGAAATTTCAAAGACATGTTGATGACAAAGGATGATCTGACTTTGGAAGAACTTAAAGCCTTCCTCCACTCTCATCTGGGTGAGCAAAGCAACATGGAGCATTTTCAGGAACTCATGTGTACTAAACAAAAAGACAGTGAGACACCGCAGCAATTCCTGTATCGAGTTATAGGGCTTAAGCAAAAGGTCTTGTTGGCTTCAAAACATGTACATACGGAGGTTAAGTACAGTGTAAGCACAGTCCAAGATGTTTTTCTCCACACTGTATATCAAGGGCTGGGACACAAATACGACGACGTCCGTAGAGAGCTCAAACCACTACTTGCAGATGTTGATGTGACTGATGAGGCAATCCTGAAACAGAATAAAAAAGTGACGAGTGATGAAAGGGAAAGACAACGGCAGTTAGGCTCTACCACCCGTCAAAGACCTACCATTGTACATAGTGCTCAGAGTGAAATTAATTCTGCACAATCTTTTGGTGACAAAGAGGAAAATGTTGGAAAGAAACCAAAAACATACAATACAACAGCTAACAGACAAAGTTGAAAAGCTTACCAGCCTTGTTGAACTAATGCAACAATCAATTGAGACACGCAAGACAGAACAACTTAACCACTCAAAGAAAGACAGAACAGACACCAAGAGAGGGCGACCGTATGGCTGCAAAAGGTGCGTTGAACAACGATGCTCTGACTGTACTCACTGCTTCCACTGCGGTGAAGAGGGGTACCGAGCAGTGGGCTGTCTAAAAGAACCAAAACACCAGGGAAACTGGAACCGGTCCTTGCCAGGGGACAGACAATGACCGGGTTCCTGCAGTCCCAACCTGACATAAGACCTACTGGTGAGTGTGACAAACAAAGTGTAGCAACAAATAACAGAAACATGCTAAAGGATGCGACAGAGAAGCAGGGGCACCAGAAACAGAAATCGAATGACCCATATGCTTTTTCCAACAGAAAAAGTGAACACGTAGCCAAGCTGATTGGGAAAAAAGCTCTAACTCATTGTAACCTTAATAGCTTAGCTGTAACTGCTTTGCTAGATACAGGAGCTCAAGTAAGCATGATTGATAGAGACAGGAAGAACAAATACCTGCCTGAGACCCCCACCAAATCACTGAGTGATATTATTGATGATGAAGAGTTAAGGGTCTGTGCAGTTAATGGGGATAGTATTCCATTTGATGGCTGGGTAGCACTTAGTGTCAATCTCAGGGGTAATGAAAACCCTGATTTGTCAATCACTGCACCTTTTCTCATCAGTAGTGTTGCTCTGGAGAAGCCTCTGCTTGGCTTTAATGTGCTGGAGGAGATGATACAAGGACATCCTGGAAAGTTGATCCCAATATTTACCACCCTGCTTTGTGATGCCCTGTCGGTGCCAGCAGAAAAAGCAGACCTCCTGGTAAACTTCATCCAAACAAGCAAAAGTTCTGTGCAGTGTGGACGTCTACGGACAGGCAAACAAGATACCATCATTCCAGCAGGTCAGGTTGCTTGGGTTAAGTGTCAAGTCCCACCACAAATTGATTGGTCTGATTGCGTGTTTGCGTTTGAGCCAGATGACAGTAACACACAATTGACAGAGCTGGATTTCGGGGAGGGTCTGGTAGAGATACAAAATCCGCAAAAGCCATATGTTGCTGTACCTGTGGGGAACAACACAAAACATGCAATTACTTTACCAAGAAAGACTGCTCTTGGGGACCTATACAATGTTGAGAAAGTAATCTCACCAGATCAATCTGACATGCCCACAGCGATAGCTAATACAATCTCTGTGACCCCTGCTAGCCCCAGTTCATCAATGTGGCAGCCAAATGTTGACCTGAGTCATCTTGATAATGATAAAAGGACTCTTGTTAACAAAATGCTGTGCGAAGAGGCAGGAGCTTTTGCACGTGACAGCAGCGATATTGGGTGCATACCAAGTCTACAGATGTCAATAAACCTTCGTGATGAGATACCTGTACAGAAGACTTACTCTTCAGTCCCCAAGCCACTCTTTAGAGAAGTCAAAGAATACATACAGGAGCTGTTTTCTGAAAGGCTGGATAGTTAAATCCAAATCCCCGTATTCTGCCCCAGTGGTGTGTGTCAGAAAAAAAGATGGCAGCCTCAGGTTGTGTATTGATTATCGTCTTCTGAACAAAAAGACTGTTCCTGATCGACACACTCTGCCCAGAATACAGGACCTGACAGACACCCTGGGTGGAAATAGTTGGTTTAATCTACTAGACCAAGGCAAAGCTTACCATCAAGGCTTCATTTCAGAGGGTTCACGCCAGGTCACCGCCTTCATTACTCCATGGGGTCTATATGAGTGGGTTCGTATCCTATTTGGATTGTCAAACGCCCCTGCAGCTTTCCAGCGCAGCATGGAGGAAATGTTAGGGCCCCTCAGAGATGAATGCTGTATTCCATACCTTGATGACGTGCTCTGCTATGCAAAGACCTTTGATGAACATGTTGAGGCGCTTCGTAAGGTTCTACAGGCTCTGCAGCAGCATGGAGTAAAATTGAGGCCTGAGAAATGTGAACTCTTTAAACAAGAAGTCAGATATGTTGGTCGTCTGGTGTCAGAAGAAGGGGTCAAAATAGATCCACGTGACTCCGAAGCGGTACAAGCCTTGGCAGCCAAAAGACCACAAACAGTGGGAGAAGTAAGAAAACTTTCTGGGCTATTATCGCTCATACATCCAGGATTTCTCTCGGATTACAAAACCAATCTATGAGCTACTCCAAACCAAACCAAGGAAAGTGCAGCACCATGTACAAGGCAGGAATGTCAGGTGTCCACAATTACCCTCTCGGGAGCCTGTTAACTGGACAACCGAACATCAGGGAGCCCTTGAGCGACTGGTCACCCTTTTGACAAACCCACCTGTTCTGGCCTATCCGGATTTCACCCTGCCTTTCACCTTACATACCGATGCATCAGACCAGGGTTTAGGAGCTGTCTTATATCAACGCCAGAATGGAAAACTGAGAAACATTGGATATGGTTCGAGGACACTAACACCATCAGAACGGAATTACCATTTGCACAGTGGAAAACTGGAGTTCCTTGCATTAAAATGGGCTGTGTGTGAAAAATTCCATGATTATCTGTACTATGCCCCACATTTTACTGTTTACACGGACAACAATCCGCTGACTTACGTCATGAGTACAGCGAAGCTTAATGCAGTCGGCCATAGATGGGTTGGTGAACTCTCAAATTTCCACTTCGACATAAAATACAGACCTGGAAAATCAAACATGGACGCAGACACCCTATCTTGCCTCCCTCTGGACATGGAAAAGTATGAGACAGTTTGCACTGAGAAGCTCTCAGAGGAGGTTGTGTGTGCAACATGGGTTGGTAGTCAGGCAGCTGAGAGAAAAGATGTAGCCTGGGTGGCAGCCCTTAACACCGCCTCCCCAGAACAGGACCAACAATCTCACTGTAACCTTATATCCATCAGCCGCGATGATTTTGTAAAAGCACAAAGAGAGGATCGAGACATCAGTCAAATTATCGAACTAAAAAGAACAAACACCAAAATGACAAATGATACACGCAAAATAGTAAGAGGAACTGCCCGGAAGCTTCTTCACGAGTGGAGTAAGTTGCGCCTGGAAAATGACCTTCTTTACCGACAAACAAACGAGAAGAAACAGTTGGTTCTCCCTTCCAAATATAGAACACTAGCTCTGAAGTATCTGCACAATGAGATGGGTCATGTTGGCACAGAGAGAGTACTCCATCTTGCTAGGGAGAGATTCTTTTGGCCGTTTATGGCAAAAGAAATAGAGGATTATGTCACTCGAAAATGTCCATGTATTAAAGCCAAAAAGCCCACCACACATGACCGTGCTCCTATTGGTAGGATCACATCCAGCTTCCCATTAGAACTGGTGTATATTGATTACTTACATCTGGAAGCCAGTTGTGGAGGTTATGAGTATATTCTAGTGGTACTTCACCATTTTACTAGATTTGCTCAGGCATATCCCACCAGGAACAAGAGTGGGAAAACAGCAGCTGAGTTGATTTTCAGTGACTTCATACCCAGGTTTGGGTACCCATCCAAACTGCATCACGATCAGGGTCGTGAATTTGAAAACAAGCTCTTTCAAACATTGCAGCAACTCTCTGGAGTAGGTCACTCGAGAACTACGCCTTCCCACCCGCAGGGAAATCCAGCAGAGCTTTTGAACCGCACTATCCTCCAGATGCTGAGAACATTGAAAGAAAGTGAGAAACTGCGGTGGAAGGATCACCTTCCGCATGTTGTACACGCTTACAATTGCACCCGACATGAAGCAACTGGTCACTCTCCTTTTTTCCTCCTCTATGGTCGTCATCCACACCTCCCCGTTGACTTGCTGTTCAAGTTAGCTGGAGATAAGGGATCATACTCACCAAAGGATTATGCAGAAAAATGGGCTGAAAGGATGTCAGAAGCCTGTCGAATCGCAAGTGAAAACAGTCAGAAGTCCAGTTCAAGGGGAAAAGCAACTTATGACAGAAAAACTAAAGGGGTGATGTTGCAACCAGGGGACCGTGTTCTGGTTAGGAACCTAAGTGACCGTGGAGGACCAGGCAAATTGAGATCGTACTGGGAGAAATCTGTTTACAAGGTCAAAGGGCAGATTCCGGAGAGCCCAGTTTATATTGTCTGTCCGGAAACTGGAGACCAGAAGAGAACCAAAACACTACACCGCAACCTCCTGCTACTAGTAAATGACTTGCCTATTGACATGGTTACACCCAGTGCCAGAAGTATTCCTGAAAAGAGACGAAAACATACAAATAGACGAGACAAACAGAAAAGCATACAAACAGACACAGATGTGAGTGAGAGCTCTGATTCTGAGAGTGACCATGTCTCGCGGTACTGGCTCAGACTACCAGGAGCAAGAACTGAAGAAAGCTGTCTTAGTCCCTGCGAGGAACCTACCTTGCCTCAGAGGAGTCCCTGCCAGAACTCTAATCAGGACTCAGCTGTTTCAGAGCCTGTGGAAAGAGGAGGTGGTACTGTACCGGAATATTTACCGAAACCCATCCTTCCCCCTTCCGAAGAGGTAGAGGAACAAAATATGGATGAAGAGACACATCCACCAGTCAGGCCTGAAGGAGAAGATGGCTTCACTGAGCGAATAGATACTGAGGTACAAAGGAGATCCGTGTCCCCTGCTTCCGAACATAGTCAAGCAGAAGTTCGAAGATCGCAGCGTGAGAGGAGACCAAGGCCATTCCTCACATATGACTCATTGGGGGAACCATCAAAATACTCGCATACCAATGCTAATTTAGTGTCTGCAAACACCACACCATACTCATCCGCCACAGCTCCTTGTATTTCATCACCACCTTCACTTGTTCCATACATTCCATTTGGTGCACCACCATGGATGCCCTCCGTTTTGTACACACAGACACCATACGCACCACAAGTGACACCACCCTACATCCCACCTACATTTATTTGTTGTGGATATTAAATTTGAGCACTGCCAATGCTAACATGTGACATTTAACAAAGTGAAAAATACTAAAAGGTTTAAGGAGTATTCTGTGAAATGTGAAGTGACATTTTTTTTTTGTCAGGGAGTGTGTGAAGCCCACTAATGTGAGTTCACATTTGTGTTTCAGTTTTATTGTGTTAAAATGAACAGTATGTTACCTCATTTCTTTTAAACAAGGTCTTACTTTGGAATAGTCACCATGACCGTTACACCACTTTTCAACAGTAGAGGGCGCATGGAGGTTTTAGTTTGCATAAGCCTGGTCGGATTCCTCATAGCTGACGAGAATCCGGAGAAAGCAAACACCGTCTTCTGTGTTGTCTGTTGTTTCACTGTGTTTCCAGGTATGTGGTGTGCGTGTTAAATGTTAAGATATGTTTACAATGATAAATACATAATTCGACATTTAGGAAAGGGTAATAACGACCCGTGTACATTAATGTTTTAGTGTTACACAAGCTCATTCGGTGGAGTAATCACGGTTAGTAGCTAAACGTCGAGAGCTATAATTACATCCTGATGTGTAAGCAAGATATGTTTTTTACTGTGTTACATTAATATGTTGAGTTGAACAGTTAGTATTATGTTATGCCTACGTTAAATGTCTATCCAAGTACAGCTGGGAAACTTGTCTTTGAGGTACTTTAAAGGTACATGGTGAGAAGCTACATTAAAGATGTATTAACAATAGCCATTCAGTTGGCATCAAGCAAACTAAGTTAAGAAATATGTTTGTTGTAATTTGGATGATTTGCTGAATTAATGCATTTGGTGATTAACAAATGTCTAAGTGGACAAAATATATACATATATATAGTGATCTATTGGTTAATAGTATGATGGAAAAAGTTGACAACGTATTGAGAGACATGTAAATAAAAATATGTCCAATCTCTTTTTTTCAACTTTTACAAAAAACCTTGTTTCTAGAACAAACAAACGTGCACTACCAGCTGATTATGTAGGCCATGGGTGTCATACAATGTATATTACATGTCAGCTGACTGGAAACCAGGGCTGGAACATGGCTTTCTTTATGGCATCAAACCACCTGGTGAGATGTGATCATTGACAATCACTTCAGCCAATGGCTAACCATTATCACTTCCTTACCCAAAGTCATGTTAAAGTCATGCTTACTGAAGCAATTGTGAGTTGGTACAGTTCATGCAGTGAATTGAAAAATGCTCCCTGACATGACGACCTACCCAACCTTTACTAAATATCTTCATAGTCCTAGTCTGTAATTACTGTTGGGTCTATGTAAACACAGCTCCTGCAGCAAAGACGTTTATTGCTTCCAGTGGTTGTTGGGATGTTGGAACAACCATGTGAGCAAAACATAAAAATGCAGAGGGAAAAAAAGAGACCATATTTCTTTTTTAAATTGTGAAAGTAAGATAGAAATAGTATTTATTAATACACCCATAATGCACAGTATCCGGGATAAATTTACACTACAGTTCCGGTGTTCTTGCTCTCTTTCATCTATAGTTCTACATCTTAGATTGAGGGTTAGAGAATCCTGTGAAGTCACGGTGTCAACCAGACTTTACAGTCTGAAAAATACAATGTTTTTTTAATTTAGTTACAGCTTGCAAGAGTTTATTCATCCTGTTAACCAGGGCACAAACAAAAGGTGAAAGCAGCTGCAACTGGAGAGTGAAACATCAATAAACTACATCCTGATGACACCTGCCAACCTCTGCAAATGCAATATCATTCCTGCAGATCTGTATATGTCCACATCTCATAAGCTGGATACATCCGGGCAATGTAAAAAGGAAGATGTTTTCCAGATCAGCGCTGCATGAATTTTCAATAGGACACTTCCTTCTCTGGGATCAGAAAATGATCTGGATTGTGGTATTCTTGTGGAATCACAGTTACTATCACTGTAGTCTAACAGCAAGCACGTTCCAGCTTCCAGCCTTTGGCTTACACAGGACCGGAATATGTAGTTTTTGACTTTCTGTGCAGGTTTTATCCTTTTCTTCCAGAGTTGGGTTAGAGTGTCAACTGAGCCTCTATGTGCTCAACTGTGTATATAATTCTTGAACAGATGGTGGTGCTTCACCTGCAACACAAAACTGAAGTTAGGAATCACGACATGGGTAAAGAAAAGATCCATAATTAATATGTCCGTTATTTATTCCCACATCACTGGGTTTAAAACAAACAGAGAGATGGCTGACATACTCACACGGCACATATGAAAGAGAGAACAGCAGTAAATCATTCAGTTGGTTCAGGATAACAATTTTCATTGAATAACTGCAAAATGGTTTGGGGATTTCTGTTCAATGTTCAACTAAAAATGCTCAACGTTATATGGAAAAGAGAATCCAGATTAATCTCTGTATGTGAGGGAAAATGCAAAAAATTAATTACTAACAGGTTGTGATCTTAAGACCCTCAGACAGCATATATTAAACCTCTACAGTAGCCGAATGTTCTCCAATGTCTTTAAGGGCCATTACCATGTGTAGTCTGGGTGTATAAATTATGGTATTGACATACACACAAACTGTTATGGATCAATGAACAGAACCCCAGAGCAGAGAGCCAAGGAAGGGTAAAAAAAGATTTATTTCCAACATGGAACGAGAACCAGGCAGGAACAAGGCTTGGCTGACGTAGAATCCCCAACGCGGAACTGGTGTTGACTTGACTTGACTTGACTTGACTCTTGGAATCGGACGGAATCTTCTGGCAACCAGGAGTGGTGAGAAGGCCTGGTACATAGGTTTGAGGCTGATGAGGGGATTGAGTGCAGGTGTCCGAAACATCATATAAAATTATGACATCACAGAACATTATGACATCACATAACATTATGACATCACAGAACATTATGACATCACGGAACATTATGACATCACAGAACATTATGACATCACAGAACATTATGACATCACAGGACATTATGACATCACAGGACATTATGACATCAAAGAACATTATGACATCACAGGACATTATGACATCACAGAACATTATGATATCAGAGACATAGATCAAAGAATGTATCATTTTCTTCACAAGGCTTTATGACTTCCAGCAGCACACATCACAGTTTTACGAAGAACCTCAAGCGCCTTACCAAACACATTTATAACACTTTCATTTAACGATCTAACTGAATAAAACAACCGAAACAATGAGCGGTACAGAAGCATCTTTTGGAAAACATCTGTGGAGCAGTGTGGTGGCCTCTACTGCCTTCAAGACTCCTCAAACACAAAACAGGAATTATCCCAAGAAAGATTAAAATAGCAGACAGGTCTCTGATCCACAAAGCACTGCTCGATCGGGATTTGTGAAGAAGGAGCGTATGCCCTTTCACACATCTACCACCAACAAGTCGGAGAACAACAGGGCAAATTTCAATGCCCACAATTCTGCAAGTAGTTCAGGAGACTACGAGAATATGAACGCACCATCAGATGAGCTGGAGATGATAAAGGAAAAGCTGGAGAAAAAAGACAACTTTCTCGCTCAGGAACAATACTTTAAGGATGCAGCAAAGAAGGATTCGCTTGCATATTTGAAAAAAATCAAAGAAGCGGAAACTCGTTTGGAGGCTGAACGCCAGCTCACACTAGTCTATGAAGAAGAATTCAATCAGTGCAACGGCATTATTGAAGATTTACGTCAGACTTTCAAAACATGTGAAGAAGAAGAAGACAGTGAGGTCGAGTCCAAACAGGCAGAGGCCCATAAATCGGTGCTTGATGAAATAGAAAAGTTAAAAAAGCAGCTAGAGGAAGAGACAAGCTCTAATCTGGATCTGATCTCTAAACTGGGGGCACAGGAATCAGTGCAACAAAGTCTTAAGTTTGCAGAGCTCACGGCGCAACTAAAGTCTGCCCCGGCAACATCTGAGGTGAGAGCAGATGAACCTGAGACGTCTGCAACAGAAAAAGTCTCCGAAATGATAAGTGTCTCATCTCAAACCGAAGATGCTGCTTTAGAAAATGTCTCTGAATGAGAGGAACTCTCAGATCTTCCAGTAGATGTCCATGATGGATTTCCTAAAGCAGAGGATCTTCTTCTAATTAGGAACAATGTGGCTGCAGAAAAATTAGTTGAAGAAACAGAACCTTCAGAACCACAGGGGGTCTCTAAACAAGAATCCGAGAAACCATCACTGATGGAGCCAGAACACAGCAACAACAAGATGTTGGAGCTTATTGTAGATAGTAGCCAGTGTTAAGTCAGCAAAGAGTTTGCTGAAAAAGTGGGAGTGTCAGAACAAGAAGAGGTCTCTGAGATGAAACAGACCACTGAAACAGAATTGGTGTCCAAACAGGATGAGGGTTCTGAACAAGAAGCAAAGAAGCGTAGACGCAGAAAGAAGAAAAAGTCAGAGAAATCCCAGGATGCTAATCAGGTCATTGAACCTCTTCCTCAACCAGAAGATGGTAAACAAACAGAAGACGTGATGGTTTCACAAGAGATGGCTACAAAAGTTGGACTTTCAGAACAAGAGGTGCTCTGAGCTCGTGGGAGCCAATGAAAAAGAATTGGTCTCCAAAACCGAAGATGTCTCTGTAAAGGAGTCAGAGAAAGCATCAACAGTGGAACCTGGACCCGAGAACAACAACATGTCTGAGGTCAGTGAGAAGCTGACTGCAAAAGTTGAGGACTGTGAACCAGAAGAGTTCTCCAAAACAGTACCAACCACCGAAACAGCACTGGTCCCTGAACAGGATGAAGGTTTTGAAAAAAAAAGCAAAGAAGTCAAACCTCTCTGAGAATACAAACCAATTGGAAGTCACTGAAGAACTCCCTGAACTGCAGGACGCTGTTACAAAAGAGGACTCAGATTCAGATTCAGACTCCAAAATGCTATACAATCCTTCTTTGTGGAGACGATTTAAGAAATTCCTCACACCAGCATGTCTGCGCCAGAACAAGCACAAGAAGAAACTCCAAGATCCAAAGTGAGGGCAAGAACAGACTGGCTGGAAAAAACAATCTTATCATTATTGAATGTCACTGTTAAACATACAGTGGAAAAGAGTTTTTACTGTTGTTACATGTTGATTTGATGAAATGTTGCAGCACTTTCTCAAATGTAAAAAATTAAAAAAAAGAATTCAGAAATATATAATGTTGTGTGGCTATTAATCAAATCAGCTTCAAAATAATAAGCTTTACAGCGTATTTTGACAGAAAAAAATAACATCCAGCAATGAGAGACGAGCCTGACATCACATTGTGAAACAGCATCGTGGTTACGTGCAGTAAAACTGCAAAGTAAAAATTCAAAATTCTAATTGCCAAACTGCATGATAAATAAAATCCCTGAGAGAACAATAATTGAAAACATTTTCCAGGAAAACTGTGATTAGAGATATCTGTGATCTGAGTTTTCTCTTTTGCAATAATAGCTTTGTTGCAGGTATCCACAGTGTTTATTACTGATATTTTTATTGCACATGTGTATTTTTCGGGATTGAAACCCAATTCACATAAAGAACAAGACATGATGCCATGCTTCTAAGGACAAATAACATTTTGAGTATCTGAAATGCTTAATCTTACACGGGTTATTTTACACACAGATATCTGCAATGCACATAACACATTACGTAAGCATTTATGATGAGGTGTCTGAGCGCTGGATCCTGCGTCCTGGTCGGCGTGGCAGCTGGTGGTCTTAATTCTTCATCATCTTCACCTGCGTTTCTTTTGGTGGCAGCTGCTTATAAGCTCCAGTCTCCTCCCTGTTCGTCACCAGATCGTTTGTTCCTTCACATAGCTTAATGCCGACCAAAACTTATGTGTTCATTGAACCTAATCACCCATTTAGTATCTGGTCATGATTATCTGTCTGCTTTAGGGGAATTTGTATCAGATCTGCCAGTCTTGGGACCAACAGCCCCCAAGGTAGACAGCAGATCTGCTCCGCCGCTATTTTACCACCTCTTAGAATATCCCAAAGCTAATAAGACACAGGGATGTTTTCCCACAACTCCACTAAAACCTGAACTTTTACTGGTGCAAACTAACATTAAGTTCACTGAAAAAGGAGTTTTTGTAAATTTAGAAGATCATCGATAGTTATCGATATAACTGTATATGGGCATCACCACCGGTACCTGTTACAGTTTATTGGGGGCTCGTCCGGGATCTACTTCCTCTTCCAGGGTGAAGTTGATTTAGTGATATTGACACCACGGACCAGAAGGTACCTGATCCAACCAATGGAGTGACGTCGACAACCTGCACCAGGGATCACCTGATGCAACCAGTGAACAATGTACAGGGTGGTCTCCTGACGGCGTCATCCCAGTCTACAGATGAAGAGACGTCCTTGACGTACACCAGGTGCTACAGGGATTAAGCGTGAGGGTCACGCTGTGCCGAAACAACCAGTCATCGATAACTGAAGCTGAGGACAGTTCCCGGATCGTGCGATCAGGTGCGAAGAATTGAGAAGCAGCCATGGCAGACGACGAGAGGAAACGCTTGGTGTGGACAATCAAGAAAGACCTGCTCACTCTCTCTGCAGACCAGCTGTTCCAGGTTGCCAAGTCATTGACTCCAGTGCCGGAGATGGACCAGTCCCAGCTTGAGTTAGGGGATGAGGAGGTTTGTTTGAATACATCCGAAGTTTTATGCACAGTAAAACCTTACTTGAGTCTGAGGATGCAGGTTTGGCTTATCTGTTAGAGCTAAGAGATGTAGTTGATGTAGCCACCAGACTTTGTGTTTCAGAACCACAAATGTGTGTAACTAATGATGATGTGTCGCATGTCCCATTGGTAAACTCACACATTGATGGTGACAGAAGTCAAAGTAATGTTGTCAGCGAGATTGAAAGAGTTGGAGTTGATACTGCTAATGCTAATCATTCTCCAGTCCCTGGAGGTATTAAGACACATGATACAGAATTGTAGAAAATACTTGCCAGTTATGAGGAGCTCAATAAGAAAATTATGCAGTACAAATCCACATCCACTGCGGAACCTACACCTGATCCAGTAGCAACACCACAGCCCATGTCAAAACATAGGGACTGTTCAGACACCAAACATGTAGCTGAGAACCGTACACCATCCACATTTGACAAAATGGTCTCCTTGAGGGAACCCTTGTTACTTACACCGCAGAGAGTTTAAGATACAAGGGGGTCAAATTGCAGATCAGGGGTCAGATATCAGTTACAGTAACATTTGTCACCAAATTGAAGAGGGAGTAAAGGAGCAGTTTAGTGATAGAGAGATTGTGAGAGCTGTCCTCAGAGTTATCAAACCTGGAAATTTCAAAGACATGTTGATGACAAAGGATGATCTGACTTTGGAAGAACTTAAAGCCTTCCTCCACTCTCATCTGGGTGAGCAAAGCAACATGGAGCTTTTTCAGGAACTCATGTGTACTAAACAAAAAGACAGTGAGACACCGCAGCAATTCCTGTATCGAGTTATAGGGCTTAAGCAAAAGGTCTTGTTGGCTTCAAAACATGTACATACGGAGGTTAAGTACAGTGTAAGCACAGTCCAAGATGTTTTTCTCCACACTGTATATCAAGGGCTGGGACACAAATACGACGACGTCCGTAGAGAGCTCAAACCACTACTTGCAGATGTTGATGTGACTGATGAGGCAATCCTGAAACAGAATAAAAAAGTGACGAGTGATGAAAGGGAAAGACAACGGCAGTTAGGCTCTACCACCCGTCAAAGACCTACCATTGTACATAGTGCTCAGAGTGAAATTAATTCTGCACAATCTTTTGGTGACAAAGAGGAAAATGTTGGAAAGAAACCAAAAACAGATACAATACAACAGCTAACAGACAAAGTTGAAAAGCTTACCAGCCTTGTTGAACTAATGCAACAATCAATTGAGACACGCAAGACAGAACAACTTAACCACTCAAAGAAAGACAGAACAGACACCAAGAGAGGGCGACCGTATGGCTGCAAAAGGTGCGTTGAACAACGATGCTCTGACTGTACTCACTGCTTCCACTGCGGTGAAGAGGGGTACCGAGCAGTGGGCTGTCTAAAAGAACCAAAACACCAGGGAAACTGGAACCGGTCCTTGCCAGGGGACAGACAATGACCGGGTTCCTGCAGTCCCAACCTGACATAAGACCTACTGGTGAGTGTGACAAACAAAGTGTAGCAACAAATAACAGAAACATGCTAAACGATGCGACAGAGAAGCAGGGGCACCAGAAACAGAAATCGAATGACCCATATGCTTTTTCCAACAGAAAAAGTGAACACGTAGCCAAGCTGATTGGGAGAAAAGCTCTAACTCATTGTAACCTTAATAGCTTAGCTGTAACTGCTTTGCTAGATACAGGAGCTCAAGTAAGCATGATTGATAGAGACTGGAAGAACAAATACCTGCCTGAGACCCCCACCAAATCACTGAGTGAAATTATTGATGATGAAGAGTTAAGGGTCTGTGCAGTTAATGGGGATAGTATTCCATTTGATGGCTGGGTAGCACTTAGTGTCAATCTCAGGGGTAATGAAAACCCTGATTTGTCAATCACTGCACCTTTTCTCATCAGTAGTGTTGCTCTGGAGAGGCCTCTGCTTGGCTTTAATGTGCTGGAGGAGATGATACAAGGACATCCTGGAAAGTTGATCCCAATATTTACCACCCTGCTTTGTGATGCCCTGTCGGTGCCAGCAGAAAAAGCAGACCTCCTGGTAAACTTCATCCAAACAAGCAAAAGTTCTGTGCAGTGTGGACGTCTACGGACAGGCAAACAAGATACCATCATTCCAGCAGGTCAGGTTGCTTGGGTTAAGTGTCAAGTCCCACCACAAATTGATTGGTCTGATTGCGTGTTTGCGTTTGAGCCAGATGACAGTAACACACAATTGACAGAGCTGGATTTCGGGGAGGGTCTGGTAGAGATACAAAATCCGCAAAAGCCATATGTTGCTGTACCTGTGGGGAACAACACAAAACATGCAATTACTTTACCAAAAAAGACTGCTCTTGGGGACCTATACAATGTTGAGAAAGTAATCTCACCAGATCAATCTGACATGCCCACAGCGATAGCTAATACAATCTCTGTGACCCCTGCTAGCCCCAGTTCATCAATGTGGCAGCCAAATGTTGACCTGAGTCATCTTGATAATGATAAAAGGACTCTTGTTAACAAAATGCTGTGCGAAGAGGCAGGAGCTTTTGCACGTGACAGCAGCGATATTGGGTGCATACCAAGTCTACAGATGTCAATAAACCTTCGTGATGAGATACCTGTACAGAAGACTTACTCTTCAGTCCCCAAGCCACTCTTTAGAGAAGTCAAAGAATACATACAGGAGCTGTTGCTGAAAGGCTGGATAGTTAAATCCAAATCCCCGTATTCTGCCCCAGTGGTGTGTGTCAGAAAAAAAGATGGCAGCCTCAGGTTGTGTATTGATTATCGTCTTCTGAACAAAAAGACTGTTCCTGATCGACACCCTCTGCCCAGAATACAGGACCTGACAGACACCCTGGGTGGAAATAGTTGGTTTAGTCTACTAGACCAAGGCAAAGCTTACCATCAAGGCTTCATTTCAGAGGGTTCACGCCAGGTCACCGCCTTCATTACTCCATGGGGTCTATATGAGTGGGTTCGTATCCCATTTGGATTGTCAAACGCCCCTGCAGCTTTCCAGCGCAGCATGGAGGAAATGTTAGGGCCCCTCAGAGATGAATGCTGTATTCCATACCTTTTTTTTTTTTTTTCTTTTTTTTTTTTTTTTTTTCTTTTTTTTTTTTTTTTCTTTTTTTCCCACACCAATCCTCTCAACAGCCCATTATTCAACTCCACTAATCCTGAACTCTGTCAAAGAGGATCAACAAACACAAACGGCAAAGTGCAAAGAGAAAGGAACGGAGGGTAGTGGTGGATGTTGTGTTATTTATGATGATTCAGTGATGTATGTGTGTGTGTGTGTGTGTGTGTAGTGTAGTGTGGGTGGGTGCATGTTGTTGTGTTGGGTGTAACACCCCAAGATGACCAGGAGCTGACAGATTCAGAGTTAAAGAACCACAGCTGGCAGTGATGTTGACCTTCCACACCAGCTGGTCAGCTGCTCATGATAACAATCACATTTCAAGTTGGACCACCGCTGGTGCCGGTGTGTTGGGTCAGTGCAGTGCAGCAGCCCTCCCCAGGTGTTCGAAATCCCCCCCCTCAGTTACCATATACCGGTCCAGCCCCAGCAGGTCACAGGACGCCCGGCCGAGGGCCGCCTCCGTCGTCCATGACGGCAGAGCGGGAAAGCAGCTCAGGAGCCACAGGCGGACCGGTCAGCCGGACCGATACATGCCAGCAGCAACGAGAGTCAGTAATGGGTGGAGCCGGGGACCCCCCCACCCCAATCATCCTCCCCGCCACTCGGTCCGGGAAGAGGGCGGGCCTCACCCCACCCCGACAGCAGGAAGCCGAGCGGGGGAGACAGTATTCCATACCTTGATGACGTGCTCTGCTATGCAAAGACCTTTGATGAACATGTTGAGGCGCTTCGTAAGGTTCTACAGGCTCTGCAGCAGCATGGAGTAAAATTGAGGCCTGAGAAATGTGAACTCTTTAAACAAGAAGTCAGATATGTTGGTCGTCTGGTGTCAGAAGAAGGGGTCAAAATAGATCCACGTGACTCCGAAGCGGTACAAGCCTTGGCAGCCAAAAGACCACAAACAGTGGGAGAAGTAAGAAAACTTTCTGGGCTATTATCGCTCATACATCCAGGATTTCTCTCGGATTACAAAACCAATCTATGAGCTACTCCAAACCAAACCAAGGAAAGTGCAGCACCATGTACGAGGCAGGAATGTCAGGTGTCCACAATTACCCTCTCGGGAGCCTGTTAACTGGACAACCGAACATCAGGGAGCCCTTGAGCGACTGGTCACCCTTTTGACAAACCCATCTGTTCTGGCCTATCCGGATTTCAACCTGCCTTTCACCTTACATACCGATGCATCAGACCAGGGTTTAGGAGCTGTCTTATATCAACGCCAGAATGGAAAACTGAGAAACATTGGATATGGTTCGAGGACACTAACACCATCAGAACGGAATTACCATTTGCACAGTGGAAAACTGGAGTTCCTTGCATTAAAATGGGCTGTGTGTGAAAAATTCCATGATTATCTGTACTATGCCCCACATTTTACTGTTTACACGGACAACAATCCGCTGACTTACGTCATGAGTACAGCGAAGCTTAATGCAGTCGGCCATAGATGGGTTGGTGAACTCTCAAATTTCCACTTCGACATAAAATACAGACCTGGAAAATCAAACATGGACGCAGACACCCTATCTCGCCTCCCTCTGGACATGGAAAAGTATGAGACAGTTTGCACTGAGAAGCTCTCAGAGGAGGTTGTGTGTGCAACATGGGATGGTAGTCAGGCAGCTGAGAGAAAAGATGTAGCCTGGGTGGCAGCCCTTAACACCGCCTCCCCAGAACAGGACCAACAATCTCACTGTAACCTTATATCCATCAGCCGCGATGATCTTGTAAAAGCACAAAGAGAGGATCGAGACATCAGTCAAATTATCGAACTAAAAAGAACAAACACCAAAATGACAAATGATACACGCAAAATAGTAAGAGGAACTGCCCGGAAGCTTCTTCACGAGTGGAGTAAGTTGCGCCTGGAAAATGACCTTCTTTACCGACAAACAAACGAGAAGAAACAGTTGGTTCTCCCTTCCAAATATAGAACACTAGCTCTGAAGTATCTGCACAATGAGATGGGTCATGTTGGCACAGAGAGAGTACTCCATCTTGCTAGGGAGAGATTCTTTTGGCCGTTTATGGCAAAAGAAATAGAGGATTATGTCACTCGAAAATGTCCATGTATTAAAGCCAAAAAGCCCACCACACATGACCGTGCTCCTATTGGTAGGATCACATCCAGCTTCCCATTAGAACTGGTGTATATTGATTACTTACATCTGGAAGCCAGTTGTGGAGGTTATGAGTATATTCTAGTGGTACTTCACCATTTTACTAGATTTGCTCAGGCATATCCCACCAGGAACAAGAGTGGGAAAACAGCAGCTGAGTTGATTTTCAGTGACTTCATACCCAGGTTTGGGTACCCATCCAAACTGCATCACGATCAGGGTCGTGAATTTGAAAACAAGCTCTTTCAAACATTGCAGCAACTCTCTGGAGTAGGTCACTCGAGAACTACGCCTTACCACCCGCAGGGAAATCCAGCAGAGCGTTTGAACCGCACTATCCTCCAGATGCTGAGAACATTGAAAGAAAGTGAGAAACTGCGGTGGAAGGATCACCTTCCGCATGTTGTACACGCTTACAATTGCACCCGACATGAAGCAACTGGTCACTCTCCTTTTTTCCTCCTCTATGGTCGTCATCCACACCTCCCCGTTGACTTGCTGTTCAAGTTAGCTGGAGATAAGGGATCATACTCACCAAAGGATTATGCAGAAAAATGGGCTGAAAGGATGTCAGAAGCCTATCGAATCGCAAGTGAAAACAGTCAGAAGTCCAGTGCAAGGGGAAAAGCAACTTATGACAGAAAAACTAAAGGGGTGATGTTGCAACCAGGGGACCGTGTTCTGGTTAGGAACCTAAGTGACCGTGGAGGACCAGGCAAATTGAGATCGTACTGGGAGAAATCTGTTTACAAGGTCAAAGGGCAGATTCCGGAGAGCCCAGTTTATATTGTCTGTCCGGAAACTGGAGACCAGAAGAGAACCAAAACACTACACCGCAACCTCCTGCTACTAGTAAATGACTTGCCTATTGACATGGTTACACCCAGTGCCAGAAGTATTCCTGAAAAGAGACGAAAACATACAAATAGACGAGACAAACAGAAAAGCATACAAACAGACACAGATGTGAGTGAGAGCTCTGATTCTGAGAGTGACCATGTCTCGCGGTACTGGCTCAGACTACCAGCAGCAAGAACTGAAGAAAGCTGTCTTAGTCCCTGCGAGGAACCTACCTTGCCTCAGAGGAGTCCCTGCCAGAACTCTAATCAGGACTCAGCTGTTTCAGAGCCTGTGGAAAGAGGAGGTGGTACTGTACCGGAATATTTACCGAAACCCATCCTTCCCCCTTCCGAAGAGGTAGAGGAACAAAATATGGATGAAGAGACACATCCACCAGTCAGGCCTGGAGGAGAAGATGGCTTCACTGAGCGAATAGATACTGAGGTAGAAAGGAGATCCGTGTCCCCTGCTTCCGAACATAGTCAAGCAGAAGTTCGAAGATCGCAGCGTGAGAGGAGACCAAGGCAATTCCTCACATATGACTCATTGGGGGAACCATCAAAATACTCGCATACTAATGCTAATTTAGTGTCTGCAAACACCACACCATACTCATCCGCCACAGCTCCTTGTATTTCATCACCACCTTCACTTGTTCCATACATTCCATTTGGTGCACCACCATGGATGCCCTCCGTTTTGTACACACAGACACCATACGCACCACAAGTGACACCACCCTACATCCCACCTACATTTATTTGTTGTGGATATTAAATTTGAGCACTGCCAATGCTAACATGTGACATTTAACAAAGTGAAAAATACTAAAAAGTTTAAGGAGTATTCTGTGAAATGTGAAGTGACATTTTTTTTTTTGTCAGGGAGTGTGTGAAGCCCACTAATGTGAGTTCACATTTGTGTTTCAGTTTTATTGTGTTAAAATGAACAGTATGTTACCTCATTTCTTTTAAACAAGGTCTTACTTTGGAATAGTCACCATGACCGTTACACCACTTTTCAACAGTAGAGGGCGCATGGAGGTTTTAGTTTGCATGAGCCTGGTCGGGTTCCTCATAGCTGACGAGAATCCGGAGAAAGCAAACACCGTCTTCTGTGTTGTCTCTTGTTTCACTGTGTTTCCAGGTATGTGGTGTGCGTGTTAAATGTTAAGATATGTTTACAATGATAAATACATAATTCGACATTTAGGAAAGGGTAATAACGACCCGTGTACATTAATGTTTTAGTGTTACACAAGCTCATTCGGTGGAGTAATCACGGTTAGTAGCTAAACGTCGAGAGCTATAATTACATCCTGATGTGTAAGCAAGATATGTTTTTTACTGTGTTACATTAATATGTTGAGTTGAACAGTTAGTATTATGTTATGCCTACGTTAAATGTCTATCCAAGTACAGCTGGGAAACTTGTCTTTGAGGTACTTTAAAGGTACATGGTGAGAAGCTACATTAAAGATGTATTAACAATAGCCATTCAGTTGGCATCAAGCAAACTAAGAAATATGTTTGTTGTAATTTGGATGATTTGCTGAATTAATGCATTTGGTGATTAACAAATGTCTAAGTGAACAAAATATATACATATATATATATAGTGATCTATTGGTTAATAGTATGATGGACAAAGTTGACAACGTATTGAGAGACATGTAAATAAATATATAGCTGACGAGAATCCGGAGAAAGCAAACACCGTCTCCTGTGTTGTCTGTTGTTTCACTGTGTTTCCAGCTATCGATATAACTGTATATGGGCATCACCACCGGTACCTGTTACAATAACGTAGTCATTTAGTGACTGGGAACAAAAATAGCAAGAGTAAAAACAAAAGAGAAAAAGTGGAATTATAATTCCGCTTTGTGATCAAACAAGGATACTTTGGATAATCGCTATGCATTCATAACATTTTACCACTTCAGTCGTAAAATTTGAGTTTTGTTGGTCTTTAGACTTGTTGCATAGACAATTAGGCAATGGAGCAAACACATACGGACATTGAGGATTCATCTGTCATAATTACCGGAATATTGAAAATGACGTACATTAAAGGTTGAGTGGGTCGTGGCTAGAAAATATGCAATAATAAATAACCAACCAAAATGTCCAATCTCTTTTTTTCAACTTTTACAAAAAACCTTGTTTCTAGAACAAACAAACGTGCACTACCAGCTGATTATGTAGGCCATGGGTGTCATACAATGTATATTACATGTCAGCTGACTGGAAACCAGGGCTGGAACAGGGCTTTCTTTATGGCATCAAACCACCTGGTGAGATGTGATAATTGACAATCACTTCAGCCAATGGCTAACCATTATCACTTCCTTACCCAAAGTCATGTTACCGCGCTTACTGAAGCAATTGTGAGTTGGTACAGTTCATGCAGTGAATTGAAAAATGCTCCTTGACATGACGACCTACCCAACCTTTACTAAATATCTTCATAGTCCTAGTCTGTAATTACTGTTGGGTCTATGTAAACACAGCTCTTGCAGCAAAGACGTTTATTGCTTCCAGTGGTTGTTGGGATGTTGGAACAACGATGTGAGCAAAACATAAAAATGCAGAGGGAAAAAAAGAGACCATATTTCTTTTTTAAATTGTGAAAGTAAGATCGAAATAGTATTTATTAATACACCCATAATGCACAGTATCCAGGTTGAATTTACACTACAGTTCCGGTGTTCTTGCTCTCTTTCATCTATAGTTCTACATCTTAGATTGAGGGTTAGAGAATCCTGTGAAGTCACGGTGTCAACCAGACTTTACAGTCTGAAAAATACAATGTTTTTAAATTTAGTTACAGCTTGCAAGAGTTTATTCATCCTGTTAACCAGGGCACAAACAAAAGGTGAAAGCAGCTGCAACTGGAGAGTGAAACATCAATAAACTACATCCTGATGACACCTGCCAACCTCTGCAAATGCAATATCATTCCTGCAGATCTGTATATGTCCACATCTCATAAGCTGGATACATCTGGGCAATGTAAAAAGGAAGATGTTTTCCAGATCAGCGCTGCATGAATTTTCAATAGGACACTTCCTTCTCTGGGATCAGAAAATGATCTGGATTGTGGTATTCTTGTGGAATCACAGTAACTATCACTGTAGTCTAACAGCAAGCACATTCCAGCTTCCAGCCTTTGGCTTACACAGGACCGGAATATGTAGTTTTTGACTTTCTGTGCAAGTTTTCTCCTTTTCTTCCAGAGTTGGGTTAGAGTGTCAACTGAGCCTCTATGTGCTGGGTATATAATTCTTGAACAGATGGTGGTGCTTCACCTGCAACACAAAACTGAAGTTAGGAATCACGACATGGGTAAAGAAAAGATCCATAATTAATATGTCCGTTATTTATTCCCACATCACTGGGTTTAAAACAAACAGAGAGATGGCTGACATACTCACACGGCACATATGAAAGAGAGAACAGCAGTAAATCATTCAGTTGGTTCAGGATAACAATTTTCATTGAATAACTGCAAAATGGTTTGGGGATTTCTTTTCATTGGGCTCAATGTTATATGGAAAAGAGAATCCAGATTAATCTCTGTATGTGAGGGAAAATGCAAAAAATTAATTACTAACAGGTTGTGATCTTCAGACCCTCAGACAGCATATATTAAACCTCTACAGTAGCCCAATGTTCTCCAATGTCTTTAAGGGCCATTACCATGTATAGTCTGGGTGTATAAATTATGGTATTGACATACAGAAAAACACACACACAAATATATATGTATTTGTGTGTGTGTGTGTGTGTGTGTGTGTGTGTGTGTGTGTGTGTGTGTGTGTGTGTGTGTGTGTGTGTGTACATATGTAATAGAACACCTGGGCTCGGTGTTCCTTCCCCTTTCTAACTCCACTCTTCCACTGTGGAATGAACATCACAGGACATTATGACATCACAGAACATTATGACATCACAGAACATTATGACATCACAGAACATTATGACATCACAGAACATTATGACATCACGGAACATTATGACATCACAGAACATTATGACATCACAGAACATTATGACATCACAGGACATTATGACATCACAGGACATTATGACATCACAGGACATTATGACATCAAAGAACATTATGACATCACAGAACATTATGACATCACAGAACATTATGACATCACAGGACATCATGATATCACAGAACATTATGATATCAGAGACATAGATCAAAGAATGTATCATTTTCTTCACAAGGCTTTATGACTTACAGCAGCACACATCACAGTTTTACGAAGAACCTCAAGCGCCTTACCAAACACATTTATAACACTTTCATTTAACGATCTAACTGAAAAAAACAACCGAAACAATGAGCGGTACAGAAGCATCTTTTGGAAAACATCTGTGGAGCAGTGTGGTGGCCTCTACTGCCTTCAAGACTCCTCAAACACAAAACAGGAATTATCCCAAGAAAGATTCAAATAGCAGACAGGTCTCTGATCCACAAAGCACTGCTCGATCGGGATTTGTGAAGAAGGAGTGTATGCCCTTTCACACATCTACCACCAACAAGTCGGAGAACAACAGGGCAAATTTCAATGCCCACAATTCTGCAAGTAGTTCAGGAGACTACGAGAATATGAACGCCCCATCAGATGAGCTGGAGATGATAAAGGAAAAGCTGGAGAAAAAAGACAACTTTCTCGCTCAGGAACAATACTTTAAGGATGCAGCAAAGAAGGATTCGCTTGCATATTTGAAAAAAATCAAAGAAGCGGAAACTCGTTTGGAGGCTGAACGCCAGCTCACACTAGTCTATGAAGAAGAATTCAATCAGTGCAACGGCTTTATTGAAGATTTACGTCAGACTTTCAAAACATGTGAAGAAGAAGAAGACAGTGAGGTCGAGTCCAAACAGGCAGAGGCCCATAAATCGGTGCTTGATGAAATAGAAAAGTTAAAAAAGCAGCTAGAGGAAGAGACAAGCTCTAATCTGGATCTGATCTCTAAACTGGGGGCACAGGAATCAGTGCAACAAAGTCTAGAGTTTAAGTTTGCAGAGCTCACGGCGCAACTAAAGTCTGCCCCGGCAACATCTGAGGTGAGAGCAGATGAACCTGAGACGTCTGCAACAGAAAAAGTCTTAGAAATGATAAGTGTCTCATCTCAAACCAAAGATGCTGCTTTAGAAAATGTCTCTGAACGAGAGGAACTCTCAGATCTCCCAGTAGATGTCCATGATGGATTTCCTAAAGCAGAGGATCTTCTTATAATTAGGAACAATGTGGCTGCAGACAAATTAGTTGAAGAAACAGAACCTTCAGAACCACAGGGGGTCTCTGAACAAGAATCCGAGAAACCATCACTGATGGAGCCAGAACACAGCAACAACAAGATGTTGGAGCTTATTGTAGATAGTAGCCAGTGTTAAGTCAGCAAAGAGTTTGCTGAAAAAGTGGGAGTGTCAGAACAAGAAGAGGTCTCTGAGATGAAACAGACCACTGAAACAGAATTGGTGTCCAAACAGGATGAGGGTTCTGAACAAGAAGCAAAGAAGCGTAGACGCAGAAAGAAGAAAAAGTCAGAGAAATCCCAGGATGCTAATCAGGTCATTGAACCTCTTCCTCAACCAGAAGATGGTAAACAAACAGAAGACGTGATGGTTTCACAAGAGATGGCTACAAAAGTTGGACTTTCAGAACCAGAGGGGCCTGAACCTGGACATGAGAACAACAACATGTCTGAGGTCAGTGAGAAGCTGACTGCAAAAGTTGAGGACTGTGAACCAGAAGAGTTCTCCAAAACAGTACCAACCACCGAAACAGCACTGGTCCCTGAACAGGATGAAGGTTTTGAAAAAAAAGCAAAGAAGTCAAAACTCTCTGAGAATACAAACCAATTGGAAGTCACTGAAGAACTCCCTGAACTGCAGGACGCTGTTACAAAAGAGGACTCAGATTCAGATTCAAACTCCAAAATGCTATACAATCCTTCTTTGTGGAGACGATTTAAGAAATTCCTCACACCAGCATGTCTGCGCCAGAACAAGCACAAGAAGAAACTCCAAGATCCAAAGTGAGGGAAAGAACAGACTGGCTGGAAAAAACAATCTTATCATTATTGAGTGTCACTGTTAAACGTACAGTGGAAAAGAGTTTTTACTGTTGTTACATGTTGATTTGATGAAATGTTGCAGCATTTTCTCAAATGTAAAAAATTAAAAGAAAGAATTCAGAATTATATAATGTTGTGTGGCTATTAATTAAATCAGCTTCAAAATAATAAGCTTTACAGTGTATTTTGACAGAAAAAAATAACATCCAGCAATGAGAGACGAGCCTGACATCACATTGGGAAACAGCATTGTGGTTACGTGCAGTAAAACTGCAAAGTAAAAATTCAAAATTCTAATTGCCAAACTGCATGATAAATAAAATCGCTGAGAGAATAATAATTGAAAACATTTTCCAGGAAAACTGTGATTAGAGATATCTGTGATCTGAGTTTTCTCTTTTGCAATAATAGCTTTGTTGCAGGTATCCACAGTGTTTATTACTGATATTTTTATTGTACATGTGTATTTTTAGAGATTGAAACCCAATTCACAGAAAGAACAAGACATGATGCCATTCTTCTAAGGACAAATAACATTTTGAGTATCTGAAATGCTTAATCTTACAAGGGTTATTTTAAACACAGATATCTGCAATGCACATAACACATTACGTAAGCATTTATGATGAGGTGTCTGAGCCCTGGATCCTGCGTCCTGGTCGGCGTGGCAGCTGGTGGTCTTAATTCTTCATCATCTTCACCTGCGTTCCTTTGGTGGCAGCTGCTTATAAGCTCCAGTCTCCTCCCTGTTCGTCACCAGATCGTTTGTTCCTTCACATAGCTTAATGCCGACCAAAACTTATGTGTTCATTGAACCTAATCACCCATTGAGTATCTGGTCATGATTATCTGTCTGCTTTAGGGGAATTTGTATCAGATCTGCCAGTCTTGGGACCAACAGCTCACATGGAGACAGCTGATCTGCTCCGTCGCTATTTTACCACCTCTTAGAATCTCCCAAAGCTAATAAGACACAGGGATGTTTTCCCACAACTCCACTAAAACCTGAACATTTACTGGTGCAAACTAACATTAAGATAACTGATCACTCGGCGGAGCAGAGTAATCAGACGTGTTCTGGACAACAAACTGGACCACATCCGATTACTCTGCTCTTCTGAGAAGACCGTGAGAGAGAGCTGTGTTTTTGTGTTCACGGAAACATGGCTCAACGACAGCATACCGGACCACGCCATCCAGCTCGACCAGCTGACCTACTACCGGGCGGACCGAGCACACAACGAGGCAGGTAAGGGCCGCGGCGGCGGCCTTTGTGTTTTCCTCCGTGATGCTTAGTGTAGAGATGCTGGTGTGGTCTGCAAACACTGCTCACCACTGGCGGAATTTATGATTATTAAATGTCGTCCTATATATCTATTGCGCGAATACTCTGTCATACTACTCACTGCTGTTTACATCCCCCCCAGCCCCTCCACCAACACCAGGAGATAGGCGCTGACCGAGCTGTACCAGAGGATCAGCGAGCAGCAGACAGCCCACCCTGAAGCCTTCCTCATCCTGGCGGGGGACTTCAACCACACAGACCCAAAGACCATCTTTTCAAATCTTCACAACCACATCGAGTTCCCCACGCGAGGAGACAAAATTCTGGACCAAGTCTACACCAACAACTAGACAGCCTACACAATACCATCGCAGCACAGAAAGCACCACCCCCTCCCGACGACCAGGTGCTGACGCTGTCACCGGACACTGTGAGGAGATCCCTCAGCAGGATCAACGCTCGCAAGGCTCCGGGTCCTGACAACATACCTGGTCATGTACTGAGAGACTGTGCAGGAGAACTCACGGATGTCTTCACAGACATCTTTAACATGTCACTGAGTCAGGCGGTGGTTCCCACGTGCTTCAAAGCCACCAACATCCGTCCGGTCCCAAAACGGTCATCTCCCTCCTGCTCCAACGACTACTGTCCAGTTGCACTGACTCCCATCATCATGAAGTGCTTTGAACGGCTAGTCATGCATCATATCAAGGCTGCTCTCCCCCGCTCTCTGGACCCCTACCAGTTCGCATATCGCTCCAACCGGTCCACTGACGACGCCATCTCCACTGCCCTCCACACAGCCCTCACACATATGGACACCAGAAACGCTTATGTAAGAATGCTTTTCATCGACTTCAGTTCAGCATTCAACACCATCATCCCCCAGCAGCTCATTCACAAACTGGACCAGCTGGGGATCAACACCTCACTTTGCAACTGGCTGTTGGACTTCCTGACTGGGAGACCACAGGCAGTACGAGTCGGCGGCAACACATCCACCACCATCACATTGAGCACAGGGGCCCCCCAGGGATGTGTGATGAGCCCCCTCCTCTTCACCCTGCTGACCCACGACTGCACACCGATGCACAGCTCCAACCTCTTCATAAAGTTTGCGGACGACACGACTGAGGGGGGTCTCATCAACAACAACGATGAGTCAAACTACAGGAGCGAAGTGAGCCGCCTGGCTGAGTGGTGCAGCGACAACAATCTCTCCCTGAATGTGGAGAAGACCAAGGAGATTGTTGCCAACTTCAGGAGACAACACACCCAGCATGCTCCTCTGACCATCAACGGTGCCACTGTGGAGAGGGTGAGCAGCACCAAGTTCCTGGGTGTCAACATCTCAGAGGACCTCTCCTGGACTGTTAACACTGCATCACTCGCCAAGAAAGCACAGCAGCGCCTCTACATCCTCTGCAAACTGCGAAGAGCCAAAGCCCCGGCCCCCATCAGGTACACCTTCTACAGAGGCACCATCGAGAGCATCCTGACCAGCTGCAACACCGTGTTGTAAGGATCCTGCACCGCAACCTGCCGCAAGTCTCTCCAACGCATCGTGAGAGCAGCTGAGAAGACCGTTGGTGTCTCTCTCCCCTCACTTCAGGACATCTACAGCAGCCGTCTGACTCCAAAGCCCTCAGCATTGTGAGAGACCCCACCCACCCGTCACACAGCCTCTTCAGTCTGCTGCCATCAGGGAGGAGGCTGCGGACCCTCCGGGCCAGAACCAGCAGACTGAGGGACAGTTTCATCCACCAGGCCGTCAGGACGCTGAACACTCTCCCTGCTACTCCACCGTTTCCCTCCCTGCCCCCCCCTCACTCACTCTGACCTCTGTATCTGCACCAGGCACTTTTGGCAGAACTGGACCGCCTACTTTGCACCATGTCACTTTAATCAGACCAAAAACTGTTGTACAAATGTCATGTCATAACTTGTTTCTTGTCTCTTTTTAATTTGCACTTTGTGTTTAAAATGTATTTATTGTGTGGCACCGAGGGTTTGAGAGTAACGTAATTTCGATTCTCTGTATGCATCTCACATGTGGTAGAATTGACAATAAACTTGAGTCTGACTTTTACTTATTGTGATTTTGGGGACATATGAAAAGAAGGTGCAAATATGTTTGGTTTACTTAAACGTCAAAGTGTCTTGCCTACAAATATTTGATCCACAAGTAGAAGTCCTGATGTGATGTTTACTTACATGTCACGATTAACTTCAACAGGATCACAGGATGAATCCTAAGATAGTAATGACAGTTAAATGGAGCGGTGGCCATGAATCCCCTCCTCTGTTTGCTTCTATAGATGAAACCTTCTTTCTTTAGTTGATTAGTATAAACTTGAGGTGATGGTGACCTGAAGCTATAGTCAGACATGACAAAAACAGTCCTCAGTTTTTCTGTAAGCACTTTCCACACTATCACTAAGTGGAATGAATTGTTGAGTCTTGGGTTAAAATATTAAATAATTCAAATTTTGCTTGGTTTCTTTTGGGGTTAACATTGATGGGCTTCAGAGGATCCTTGGAGCTACAAATCACAAAAGTTCTTTTGTGCTGCCTTATCTAAAACCAGTGTGGCATAACGTAGTCATTTAGTGACTGGGAACAGAAATAGGAAGAGTCAAAACAAAAGAGACAAAAGTGGAATTATAATTCCTCTCTGTGATCAAACAAGGATACTTTGGATAATCGCTATGCATTCATAAAATTTTACCACGTCAGTCGTAAAATTTGAGTTTTGTTGGTCTTTAGACTTGTTGCATAGACAATTAGGCAATGGAGCAAACACATACTGACAGAGGATTCATCTGTCATCATTATCGGAATATTGAAAATGACGTACATTAAAGGTTGAGTGGGTCGTAGCTAGAAAATATGCAATAATAAATATCCAAACAAAATGTCCAATCTCTTTTTTTCAACTTTTACCAAAAACCTTGTTTCCAGAACAAACAAACGTGTGCTACCAGCTGATTATGTAGGCCATGGGTGTCATACAATGTATATTACATATCTGACTGGAAACCAGGGCCGGAACAGGGCTTTCTTTATGGCATCAAACCACCTGGTGAGATGTGATCATTGACAATCACGTCAGCCAATGGCTAATTTATCACTTCCTTACCCAAAGTCATGTTACCGCACTTACTGAAGCAATTGTGAGTTTGTACAGTTGATCCAGTGAATTGAAAAATGACATGACGACCTACCCCAACCTTTACTAAATATCTTCATAGTCCTAGTCTGTAATTACTGTTGGGTCTATGTAAACACAGCTCCTGCAGCAAAGACGTTTATTGCTTCCAGTGGTTGTTGGGATGTTGGAACAACCATGTGAGCGAAACATAAAAATGCAGGGGGAAAAAAAAGAGACCATATTTCTTTTTTAAAATGTGAAAGTAAGATAGAAATATTATTTATTAATACACCCATAATGCACAGTATTCGGGTTGAATTTACACTACAGTTCCGGTGTTCTTGCTCTCTTTCATCTATAGATCTAGATCTTAGATTGAGGGTTAGAGAATCCTGTGAAGTCACGGTGTCAACCAGACTTTACAGTCTGAAAAAGACAATGTTTTTAAATTTAGTTACAGCTTGTAAGAGTTTATTCATCCTGTTAACCAGGGCACAAACAAAAGGTGAAAGCAGCTGCAACTGGAGAGGGAAACATCAATAAACTACATCCTGATGACACCTGCCAACCTCTGCAAATGCAATATCATTCCTGCAGATCTGTATATGTCCACATCTCATAAGCTGGATACATCTGGGCAATGTAAAAAGGAAGATGTTTTCCAGATCAGCGCTGCATGAATTTTCAATAGGACACTTCCTTCTCTGGGATCAGAAAATGATCTGGATTGTGGTATTCTTGTGGAATCACAGTTACTATCACTGTAGTCTAACAGCAAGCAAGATCCAGCTTCCAGCCTTTGGCTTAGAAAGGACCGGAATATGTAGTTTTTGACTTTCTGTGCAGGTTTTATCCTTTTCTTCCAGAGTTGGGTTAGAGTGTCAACTGAGCCTCTATGGGCTCAACTGGGTATATAATTCTTGAACAGATGGTGGTTCTTCAACTGCAACACAAAACTGAAGTTAGGAATCAAGGCAAGGGTAAAGAAAAGGTCCATAATTAATATGTCCGTTATTTATTCCCACATCACTGGGTTTAAAGCAAACAGAGAGATGGCTGACATACTCACACGGCACATATGAAAGGGAGAACAGCAGTAAATCATTCAGTTGGTTCAGGATAACAATTTTCATTGAATAACTGCAAAATGGTTTGGGGATTTCTTTTCATTGGGCTCAATGTTATATGGAAAAGAGAATCCAGATTAATCTCTGTATGTGAGGGAAAATGCAAAAAATTAATTACTAACAGGTTGTGATCTTCAGACCCTCAGACAGCATATATTATACCTCTACAGTAGCCGAATGTTCTCCAATGTCTTTAAGGGCCATTACCATGTATAGTCTGGGTGTATAAATTATGGTATTGACATACAGAAAAACACACACACAAATATATATGTATTTGTGTGTGTGTGTGTGTGTGTGTGTGTGTGTGTGTGTGTGTGTGTGTGTGTGTGTGTGTGTGTGTGTGTGTTTACATATGTAATATAACACCTGGGCTCGGTGTTCCTTCCCCTTTCTAACTCCACTCTTCCACTGTGGAATGAACATCACAGGACATTATGACATCACAGAACATTATGACATCACATTATGACATCACAGAACATTATGACATCACATAACATTATGACATCACGGAACATTATGACATCACAGAACATTATGACATCACAGAACATTATGACATCACAGGACATTATGACATCACAGGACATTATGACATCAAAGAACATTATGACATCACAGAACATTATGACATCACAGAACATTATGACATCACAGGACATTATGACATCACAGAACATTATGATATCAGAGACATAGATCAAAGAATGTATCATTTTCTTCACAAGGCTTTATGACTTACAGCAGCACACATCACAGTTTTACGAAGAACCTCAAGCGCCTTACCAAACACATTTATAACACTTTCATTTAACGATCTAACTGAAAAAAACAACCGAAACAATGAGCGGTACAGAAGCATCTTTTGGAAAACATCTGTGGAGCAGTGTGGTGGCCTCTACTGCCTTCAAGACTCCTCAAACACAAAACAGGAATTATCCCAAGAAAGATTCAAATAGCAGACAGGTCTCTGATCCACAAAGCACTGCTCGATCGGGATTTGTGAAGAAGGAGCGTATGCCCTTTCACACATCTACCACCAACAAGTCGGAGAACAACAGGGCAAATTTCAATGCCCACAATTCTGCAAGTAGTTCAGGAGACTACGAGAATATGAACGCACCATCAGATGAGCTGGAGATGATAAAGGAAAAGCTGGAGAAAAAAGACAACTTTCTCGCTCAGGAACAATACTTTAAGGATGCAGCAAAGAAGGATTCGCTTGCATATTTGAAAAAAATCAAAGAAGCGGAAACTCGTTTGGAGGTTGAACGCCAGCTCACACTAGTCTATGAAGAAGAATTCAATCAGTGCAACGGCATTATTGAAGATTTACGTCAGACTTTCAAAACATGTGAAGAAGAAGAAGACAGTGAGGTCGAGTCCAAACAGGCAGAGGCCCATAAATCGGTGCTTGATGAAATAGAAAAGTTAAAAAAGCAGCTAGAGGAAGAGACAAGCTCTAATCTGGATCTGATCTCTAAACTGGGGGCACAGGAATCAGTGCAACAAAGTCTAGAGTTTAAGTTTGCAGAGCTCACGGCGCAACTAAAGTCTGCCCCGGCAACATCTGAGGTGAGAGCAGATGAACCTGAGACGTCTGCAACAGAAAAAGTCTCTGAAATGATAAGTGTCTCATCTCAAACCGAAGATGCTGCTTTAGAAAATGTCTCTGAATGAGAGGAACTCTCAGATCTTCCAGTAGATGTCCATGATGGATTTCCTAAAGCAGAGGATCTTCTTCTAATTAGAAACAATGTGGCTGCAGAAAAATTAGTTGAAGAAACAGAACCTTCAGAACCACAGGGGGTTTCTGAACAAGAATCCGAGAAACCATCACTGATGGAGCCAGAACACAGCAACAACAAGATGTTGGAGCTTATTGTAGATAGTAGCCAGTGTTAAGTCAGCAAAGAGTTTGCTGAAAAAGTGGGAGTGTCAGAACAAGAAGAGGTCTCTGAGATGAAACAGACCACTGAAACAGAATTGGTGTCCAAACAGGATGAGGGTTCTGAACAAGAAGCAAAGAAGCGTAGACGCAGAAAGAAGAAAAAGTCAGAGAAATCCCAGGATGCTAATCAGGTCATTGAACCTCTTCCTCAACCAGAAGATGGTAAACAAACAGAAGACGTGATGGTTTCACAAGAGATGGCTACAAAAGTTGGACTTTCAGAACCAGAGGGGGTCTCTGAGCTCGTGGGAGCCAATGAAAAAGAATTGGTCTCCAAAACCGAAGATGTCTCTGTAAAGGAGTCAGAGAAAGCATCAACAGTGGAACCTGGACCCGAGAACAACAACATGTCTGAGGTCAGTGAGAAGCTGACTGCAAAAGTTGAGGACTGTGAACCAGAAGAGTTCTCCAAAACAGTACCAACCACCGAAACAGCACTGGTCCCTGAACAGGATGAAGGTTTTGAAAAAAAAGCAAAGAAGTCAAACCTCTCTGAGAATACAAACCAATTGGAAGTCACTGAAGAACTCCCTGAACTGCAGGACGCTGTTACAAAAGAGGACTCAGATTCAGATTCAGACTCCAAAATGCTATACAATCCTTCTTTGTGGAGACGATTTAAGAAATTCCTCACACCAGCATGTCTGCGCCAGAACAAGCACAAGAAGAAATTCCAAGATCCAAAGTGAGGGCAAGAATAAACTGGCTGTAAAAAACAGTCTTATCATTATTAAAAGTCACTGTTAAACGTACAGTGGAAAAGAGTTTTTACTGTTGTTACATGTTGATTTGATGAAATGTTGCAGTATTTTCTGAAATGTGAAAAAAAAAAAAAAGAATTCAGAAATATACGAGTTGTGTGGCTATTAATCAAATCAGCTTCAAAATAATAAGCTTTACAGCGTATTTTGACAGAAAAAAATAACATCCAGCAATGAGAGACGAGCATGACATCACATTGGGAAACAGCATCGTGGTTACGTGCAGTAAAACTGCAAAGTAAAAACTCAAAATTCTAATTGCCAAACTGCATGATAAATAAAATCCCTGAGAGAACAATAATTGAAAACATTTTCCAGGAAAACTGTGATTAGAGATATATGTGATCTGAGTATTCTCTTTTGCAATAATAGCTTTGTTGCAGGTATCCACGGTGTTTATTACTGATATTTTTATTGTACATGTGTATTTTTCGGGATTGAAACCAAATTCACATAAAGAACAAGACATGATGCCATTCTTCTAAGGACAAATAACATTTTGAGTATCTGAAATGCTTAATCTTACAAGGGTTATTTTAAGCACAGATATCTGCAATGCACATAACACATTACGTAAGCATTTATGATGAGGTGTCTGAGCGCTGGATCCTGCGTCCTGGTCGGCGTGGCAGCTGGTGGCCTTAATTCTTCATCATCTTCTTCACCTGCGTTCCTTTGGTGGCAGCTGCTTATAAGCTCCAGTCTCCTCCCTGTTCGTCACCAGATCGTTTTTTCCTTCACAAAGCTTAATGCCGACCAAAACTTATTTTTTCATTGAACCTAATCACCCATTGAGTGTCTGGTCATGATTATCTGTCTGCTTTAGGGGAATTTGTATCAGATCTGCCAGTCTTGGGACCAACAGCTCACATGGAGACAGCTGATCTGCTCCGCCGCTATTTTACCACCTCTTAGAATATCCCAAAGCTAATAAGACACAGGGATGTTTGCCCACAACTCCACTAAAACCTGAACATTTACTGGTGCAAACTAACATTAAGATCACTGATCACTCGGCGGAGCAGAGTAATCGGATGTGGTCTGGACAACAAACTGGACCACATCCGATTACTCTGCTCTGCCGAGAGGACCGTGAGAGAAAGCTGTGTTTTTGTGTTCACGGAAACATGGCTCAATGACAGCATACCGGACCACGCCATCCAGCTCGACCAGCTGACCTACTACCGGACCGAGCACACACCGAGGCAGGTAAGGGCCGCGGTGGCGGCCTTTGTGTTTTCCTCCGTGATGCTTGGTGTAGAGATGCTGGTGTGGTCTGCAAACACTGCTCACCCCTGGCGGAGTTTATGATTATTAAATGTCGTCCTATATATCTATTGCGCAAATACTCGGTCATACTACTCACTGCTGTTTAAATCCCCCCCAGCCCCTCCAGCAACACCAGGAGATAGGCGCTGACCGAGCTGTACCAGAGGATCAGCGAGCAGCAGACAGCCCACCCTGAAGCCTTCCTCATCCTGGCCGGGGACTTCAACCACAGAGACCCAAAGACCATCTTTTCAAATCTTCACCACCACATCGAGTTCCCCACGCGAAGAGACAAAATTCTGGACCAAGTCTACACCAACAACTAGACAGCCTACACAATACCATGGCAGCACAGAAAGCACCACCCCCTCCCGACGACCAGGTGCTAACGCTGTCACCGGACACTGTGAGGAGATCCCTCAGCAGGATCAACGCTCGCAAGGCTCCGGGTCCTGACAACATACCTGGTCATGTACTGAGAGACTGTGCAGGAGAACTCACGGATGTCTTCACAGACATCTTTAACATGTCACTGAGTCAGGCGGTGGTTCCCACGTGCTTCAAAGCCACCAACATCCGTCCGGTCCCAAAACGGTCATCTCCCTCCTGCTCCAACGACTACTGTCCAGTTGCACTGACTCCCATCATCATGAAGTGCTTTGAACGGCTAGTCATGCATCATATCAAGGCTGCTTTCCCCCCCTCTCTGGACCCCTACCAGTTCGCATATCGCTCCAACCGGTCCACTGACGACGCCATCTCCACTGCCCTCCACACAGCCCTCACACATATGGACACCAGAAACGCTTATGTAAGAATGCTTTTCATCGACTTCAGTTCATCATTCAACACCATCATCCCCCAGCAGCTCATTCACAAACTGGACCAGCTGGGGATCAGCACCTCGCTCTGCAACTGGCTGTTGGACTTCCTGACTGGGAGACCACAGGCAGTACGAGTCGGCGGCAACACATCCAGCACCATCACATTGAGCACAGGGGCCCCCCAGGGATGTGTGCTGAGCCCCCTCCTCTTCACCCTGCTGACCCACGACTGCACACCGATGCACAGCTCCAACCTCTTCATAAAGTTTGCGGACGATATGACTGAGGGGGGTCTCATCAACAACAGCGATGAGTCAAACTACAGGAGCGAAGTGAGCCGCCTGGCTGAGTGGTGCAGCGACAACAATCTCTCCCTGAATGTGGAGAAGACCAAGGAGATTGTTGCCAACTTCAGGAGACAACACACCCAGCATGCTCCTCTGACCATCAACGGTGCCACTGTGGAGAGGGTGAGCAGCACCAAGTTCCTGGGTGTCCACATCTCAGAGGACCTCTCCTGGACTGTTAACACTGCATCACTCGCCAAGAAAGCACAGCAGCGCCTCTACATCCTCCGCAAACTGCGAAGAGCCAGAGCCCCGGCCCCCATCAGGTACACCTTCTACAGAGGCACCATCGAGAGCATCCTGACCAGCTGCAACACCGTGTGGTACGGATCCTGCACCGCAACCTGCCGCAAGTCTCTCCAACGCATCGTGAGAGCAGCTGAGAAGATCGTTGGTGTCTCTCTCCCCTCACTTCAGGACATCTACAGCAGCCGTCTGACTCGCAAAGCCCTCAGCATTGTGAGAGACCCCACCCACCCGTTACACAGCCTCTTCAGTCTGCTGCCATCAGGGAGGAGGCTGCGGACCCTCCGGGCCAGAACCAGCAGACTGAGGGACAGTTTCATCCACCAGGCCGTCAGGACGCTGAACACTCTCCCTGCTCTTCCACCGTTTCCCTCCCTGCCCCCCCCCTCACTCACTCTGACCATTGTATCTGCACCAGGCACTTTTGGCAGAACTGGACCGCCTACTTTGCACCATGTCACTTTAATCAGACCAAAAACTGTTGTACAAATGTCATTTCATAACTTGTTTCTTGTCTCTTTTTAATTTGCACTTTGTGTTTAAAATGTATTTATTGTGTGGCACCGAGGGTTTGAGAGTAACGTAATTTCGATTCTCTGTATGTATCTCACATGTGGTAGAATTGACAATAAACTTGACTCTGACTTTTACTTATTGTGATTTTGGGGACATATGAAAAGAAGGTGCAAATATGTTTGGTTTACTTAAACGTCAAAGTGTCTTGCCTACAAATATTTGATCCACAAGCAGAAGTCCTGATGTGATGTTTACCTACATGTCACGATTAACTTCAACAGGATCACAGGATGAATCCTAAGATAGTAACAGTTAAATGGAGCGGTGGCCATGAATCCCCTCCTCTGTTTGCTTCTATAGATGAAACCTTCTTTCTTTAGTTGATTAGTATAAACTTGAGGTGATGGTGACCTGAAGCTAATGTCAGACATGACAAAAACAGTCCTCAGTTTTTCTGTAAGCACCTTCCACACTATCACTAAGTGGAATTAATTGTTGAGTCTTGGGTTAAAATATTAAATAATTCAAATTTTGCTTGGTTTCTTTTAGGGTTAACATTGATGGGCTTCAGAGGATCCTTGGAGCTACAAATCACAAAAGTTCTTTTGTGCTGCCTTATCTAAAACCAGTGTGGCATAACATAGTCATTTAGTGACTGGGAACAGAAATAGCAAGAGTCAAAACAAAAGAGACAAAAGTGGAATTATAATTCCGCTCTGTGATCAAACAAGGATACTTTGGATAATCGCTATGCATTCATAAAATTTTACCACGTCAGTCGTAAAATTTGAGTTTTGTTGGTCTTTAGACTTGTTGCATAGACAATTAGGCAATGTAGCAAACACATACTGACAGAGGATTCATCTGTCATCATTACCGGAATATTGAAAATGACGTACATTAAAGGTTGAGTGGGTCGTAGCTAGAAAATATGCAATAATAAATTTCCAACCAAAATGTCCAATCTCTTTTTTTCAACTTTTACCAAAAACCTTGTTTCCAGAACAAACAAACGTGCGCTACCAGCTGATTATGTAGGCCATGGGTGTCATACAATGTATATTACATATCTGACTGGAAACCAGGGCTGGAACAGGGCTTTCTTTATGGCATCAAACCACCTGGTGAGATGTGATCATTGACAATCACTTCAGCCAATGGCTAATTTATCACTTCCTTACCCAAAGTCATGTTACCGCGCTTACTGAAGCAATTGTGAGTTTGTACAGTTCATCCAGTGAATTGAAAAATGACATGACGACCTACCCCAACCTTTACTAAATATCTTCATAGTCCTAGTCTGTAATTACTGTTGGGTCTATGTAAACACAGCTCCTGCAGCAAAGACGTTTATTGCTTCCAGTGGTTGTTGGGATGTTGGAACAACCATGTGAGCGAAACATAAAAATGCAGGGGGAAAAAAAAGAGACCATATTTCTTTTTTAAAATGTGAAAGTAAGATAGAAATATTATTTATTAATACACCCATAATGCACAGTATTCGGGTTGAATTTACACTACAGTTCCGGTGTTCTTGCTCTCTTTCATCTATAGATCTACATCTTAGATTGAGGATTAGAGAATTCTGTGAAGTCACTGTGTCAACCAGACTTTACAGTCTGAAAAAGACAATGTTTTTAAATTTAGTTACAGCTTGTAAGAGTTTATTCATCCTTTTAACCAGGGCACAAACAAAAGGTGAAAGCAGCTGCAACTGGAGAGGGAAACATCAATAAACTACATCCTGATGACACCTGCCAACCTCTGCAAATCCAATATCATTCCTGCAGATCTGTATATGTCCACATCTCATAAGCTGGATACATCTGGGCAATGTAAAAAGGAAGATGTTTTCCAGATCAGCGCTGCATGAATTTTCAATAGGACACTTCCTTCTCTGGGATCAGAAAATTATCTGGATTGTGGTATTCTTGTGGAATCACAGTTACTATCACTGTAGTCTAACAGCAAGCAAGATCCAGCTTCCAGCCTTTGGCTTAGACAGGACCGGAATATGTAGTTTTTGACTTTCTGTGCAGGTTTTATCCTTTTCTTCCAGAGTTGGGTTAGAGTGTCAACTGAGCCTCTATGGGCTCAACTGGGTATATAATTCTTGAACAGATGGTGGTTCTTCAACTGCAACACAAAACTGAAGTTAGGAATCAAGGCAAGGGTAAAGAAAAGGTCCATAATTAATATGTCCGTTATTTATTCCCACATCACTGGGTTTAAAGCAAACAGAGAGATGGCTGACATACTCACACGGCACATATGAAAGGGAGAACAGCAGTAAATCATTCAGTTGGTTCAGGATAACAATTTTCATTGAATAACTGCAAAATGGTTTGGGGATTTCTTTTCATTGGGCTCAATGTTATATGGAAAAGAGAATCCAGATTAATCTCTGTATGTGAGGGAAAATGCAAAAAATTAATTACTAACAGGTTGTGATCTTCAGACCCTCAGACAGCATATATTATACCTCTACAGTAGCCGAATGTTCTCCAATGTCTTTAAGGGCCATTACCATGTATAGTCTGGGTGTATAAATTATGGTATTGACATACAGAAAAACACACACACAAATATATATGTATTTGTGTGTGTGTGTGTGAGTGTGTGTGTGTGTGTGTGTGTGTGCGTGTGTGTGTGTGTGTATATATGTGTGTGTGTGTGTGTGTGTACATATGTAATAGAACACCTGGGCTCGGTGTTCCTTCCCCTTTCTAACTCCACTCTTCCACTGTGGAATGAACATCACAGGACATTATGACATCACAGAACATTATGACATCACATTATGACATCACAGAACATTATGACATCACATAACATTATGACATCACGGAACATTATGACATCACAGAACATTATGACATCACAGAACATTATGACATCACAGGACATTATGACATCACAGGACATTATGACATCAAAGAACATTATGACATCACAGAACATTATGACATCACAGAACATTATGACATCACAGGACATTATGACATCACAGAACATTATGATATCAGAGACATAGATCAAAGAATGTATCATTTTCTTCACAAGGCTTTATGACTTACAGCAGCACACATCACAGTTTTACGAAGAACCTCAAGCGCCTTACCAAACACATTTATAACACTTTCATTTAACGATCTAACTGAAAAAAACAACCGAAACAATGAGCGGTACAGAAGCATCTTTTGGAAAACATCTGTGGAGCAGTGTGGTGGCCTCTACTGCCTTCAAGACTCCTCAAACACAAAACAGGAATTATCCCAAGAAAGATTCAAATAGCAGACAGGTCTCTGATCCACAAAGCACTGCTCGATCGGGATTTGTGAAGAAGGAGCGTATGCCCTTTCACACATCTACCACCAACAAGTCGGAGAACAACAGGGCAAATTTCAATGCCCACAATTCTGCAAGTAGTTCAGGAGACTACGAGAATATGAACGCACCATCAGATGAGCTGGAGATGATAAAGGAAAAGCTGGAGAAAAAAGACAACTTTCTCGCTCAGGAACAATACTTTAAGGATGCAGCAAAGAAGGATTCGCTTGCATATTTGAAAAAAATCAAAGAAGCGGAAACTCGTTTGGAGGTTGAACGCCAGCTCACACTAGTCTATGAAGAAGAATTCAATCAGTGCAACGGCATTATTGAAGATTTACGTCAGACTTTCAAAACATGTGAAGAAGAAGAAGACAGTGAGGTCGAGTCCAAACAGGCAGAGGCCCATAAATCGGTGCTTGATGAAATAGAAAAGTTAAAAAAGCAGCTAGAGGAAGAGACAAGCTCTAATCTGGATCTGATCTCTAAACTGGGGGCACAGGAATCAGTGCAACAAAGTCTAGAGTTTAAGTTTGCAGAGCTCACGGCGCAACTAAAGTCTGCCCCGGCAACATCTGAGGTGAGAGCAGATGAACCTGAGACGTCTGCAACAGAAAAAGTCTCCGAAATGATAAGTGTCTCATCTCAAACCGAAGATGCTGCTTTAGAAAATGTCTCTGAATGAGAGGAACTCTCAGATCTTCCAGTAGATGTCCATGATGGATTTCCTAAAGCAGAGGATCTTCTTCTAATTAGAAACAATGTGGCTGCAGAAAAATTAGTTGAAGAAACAGAACCTTCAGAACCACAGGGGGTTTCTGAACAAGAATCCGAGAAACCATCACTGATGGAGCCAGAACACAGCAACAACAAGATGTTGGAGCTTATTGTAGATAGTAGCCAGTGTTAAGTCAGCAAAGAGTTTGCTGAAAAAGTGGGAGTGTCAGAACAAGAAGAGGTCTCTGAGATGAAACAGACCACTGAAACAGAATTGGTGTCCAAACAGGATGAGGGTTCTGAACAAGAAGCAAAGAAGCGTAGACGCAGAAAGAAGAAAAAGTCAGAGAAATCCCAGGATGCTAATCAGGTCATTGAACCTCTTCCTCAACCAGAAGATGGTAAACAAACAGAAGACGTGATGGTTTCACAAGAGATGGCTACAAAAGTTGGACTTTCAGAACCAGAGGGGGTCTCTGAGCTCGTGGGAGCCAATGAAAAAGAATTGGTCTCCAAAACCGAAGATGTCTCTGTAAAGGAGTCAGAGAAAGCATCAACAGTGGAACCTGGACCCGAGAACAACAACATGTCTGAGGTCAGTGAGAAGCTGACTGCAAAAGTTGAGGACTGTGAACCAGAAGAGTTCTCCAAAACAGTACCAACCACCGAAACAGCACTGGTCCCTGAACAGGATGAAGGTTTTTGAAAAAAAAGCAAAGAAGTCAAACCTCTCTGAGAATACAAACCAATTGGAAGTCACTGAAGAACTCCCTGAACTGCAGGACGCTTTTACAAAAGAGGACTCAGATTCAGATTCAGACTCCAAAATGCTATACAATCCTTCTTTGTGGAGACGATTTAAGAAATTCCTCACACCAGCATGTCTGCGCCAGAACAAGCACAAGAAGAAACTCCAAGATCCAAAGTGAGGGCAAGAATAGACTGGCTGTAAAAAACAGTCTTATCATTATTAAAAGTCACTGTTAAACGTACAGTGGAAAAGAGTTTTTACTGTTGTTACATGTTGATTTGATGAAATGTTGCAGTATTTTCTGAAATGTGAAAAAAAAAAAAAAAAGAATTCAGAAATATACGAGTTGTGTGGCTATTAATCAAATCAGCTTCAAAATAATAAGCTTTACAGCGTATTTTGACAGAAAAAAATAACATCCAGCAATGAGAGACGAGCATGACATCACATTGGGAAACAGCATCGTGGTTACGTGCAGTAAAACTGCAAAGTAAAAACTCAAAATTCTAATTGCCAAACTGCATGATAAATAAAATCCCTGAGAGAACAATAATTGAAAACATTTTCCAGGAAAACTGTGATTAGAGATATATGTGATCTGAGTATTCTCTTTTGCAATAATAGCTTTGTTGCAGGTATCCACGGTGTTTATTACTGATATTTTTATTGTACATGTGTATTTTTCGGGATTGAAACCAAATTCACATAAAGAACAAGACATGATGCCATTCTTCTAAGGACAAATAACATTTTGAGTATCTGAAATGCTTAATCTTACAAGGGTTATTTTAAGCACAGATATCTGCAATGCACATAACACATTACGTAAGCATTTATGATGAGGTGTCTGAGCGCTGGATCCTGCGTCCTGGTCGGCGTGGCAGCTGGTGGCCTTAATTCTTCATCATCTTCTTCACCTGCGTTCCTTTGGTGGCAGCTGCTTATAAGCTCCAGTCTCCTCCCTGTTCGTCACCAGATCGTTTTTTCCTTCACAAAGCTTAATGCCGACCAAAACTTATTTTTTCATTGAACCTAATCACCCATTGAGTGTCTGGTCATGATTATCTGTCTGCTTTAGGGGAATTTGTATCAGATCTGCCAGTCTTGGGACCAACAGCTCACATGGAGACAGCTGATCTGCTCCGCCGCTATTTTACCACCTCTTAGAATATCCCAAAGCTAATAAGACACAGGGATGTTTGCCCACAACTCCACTAAAACCTGAACATTTACTGGTGCAAACTAACATTAAGATCACTGATCACTCGGCGGAGCAGAGTAATCGGATGTGGTCTGGACAACAAACTGGACCACATCCGATTACTCTGCTCTGCCGAGAGGACCGTGAGAGAAAGCTGTGTTTTTGTGTTCACGGAAACATGGCTCAATGACAGCATACCGGACCACGCCATCCAGCTCGACCAGCTGACCTACTACCGGACCGAGCACACACCGAGGCAGGTAAGGGCCGCGGTGGCGGCCTTTGTGTTTTCCTCCGTGATGCTTGGTGTAGAGATGCTGGTGTGGTCTGCAAACACTGCTCACCCCTGGCGGAGTTTATGATTATTAAATGTCGTCCTATATATCTATTGCGCAAATACTCGGTCATACTACTCACTGCTGTTTAAATCCCCCCCAGCCCCTCCAGCAACACCAGGAGATAGGCGCTGACCGAGCTGTACCAGAGGATCAGCGAGCAGCAGACAGCCCACCCTGAAGCCTTCCTCATCCTGGCCGGGGACTTCAACCACAGAGACCCAAAGACCATCTTTTCAAATCTTCACCACCACATCGAGTTCCCCACGCGAAGAGACAAAATTCTGGACCAAGTCTACACCAACAACTAGACAGCCTACACAATACCATCGCAGCACAGAAAGCACCACCCCCTCCCGACGACCAGGTGCTGACGCTGTCACCGGACACTGTGAGGAGATCCCTCAGCAGGATCAACGCTCGCAAGGCTCCGGGTCCTGACAACATACCTGGTCATGTACTGAGAGACTGTGCAGGAGAACTCACGGATGTCTTCACAGACATCTTTAACATGTCACTGAGTCAGGCGGTGGTTCCCACGTGCTTCAAAGCCACCAACATCCGTCCGGTCCCAAAACGGTCATCTCCCTCCTGCTCCAACGACTACTGTCCAGTTGCACTGACTCCCATCATCATGAAGTGCTTTGAACGGCTAGTCATGCATCATATCAAGGCTGCTTTCCCCCCCTCTCTGGACCCCTACCAGTTCGCATATCGCTCCAACCGGTCCACTGACGACGCCATCTCCACTGCCCTCCACACAGCCCTCACACATATGGACACCAGAAACGCTTATGTAAGAATGCTTTTCATCGACTTCAGTTCATCATTCAACACCATCATCCCCCAGCAGCTCATTCACAAACTGGACCAGCTGGGGATCAGCACCTCGCTCTGCAACTGGCTGTTGGACTTCCTGACTGGGAGACCACAGGCAGTACGAGTCGGCGGCAACACATCCAGCACCATCACATTGAGCACAGGGGCCCCCCAGGGATGTGTGCTGAGCCCCCTCCTCTTCACCCTGCTGACCCACGACTGCACACCGATGCACAGCTCCAACCTCTTCATAAAGTTTGCGGACGATATGACTGAGGGGGGTCTCATCAACAACAGCGATGAGTCAAACTACAGGAGCGAAGTGAGCCGCCTGGCTGAGTGGTGCAGCGACAACAATCTCTCCCTGAATGTGGAGAAGACCAAGGAGATTGTTGCCAACTTCAGGAGACAACACACCCAGCATGCTCCTCTGACCATCAACGGTGCCACTGTGGAGAGGGTGAGCAGCACCAAGTTCCTGGGTGTCCACATCTCAGAGGACCTCTCCTGGACTGTTAACACTGCATCACTCGCCAAGAAAGCACAGCAGCGCCTCTACATCCTCCGCAAACTGCGAAGAGCCAGAGCCCCGGCCCCCATCAGGTACACCTTCTACAGAGGCACCATCGAGAGCATCCTGACCAGCTGCAACACCGTGTGGTACGGATCCTGCACCGCAACCTGCCGCAAGTCTCTCCAACGCATCGTGAGAGCAGCTGAGAAGATCGTTGGTGTCTCTCTCCCCTCACTTCAGGACATCTACAGCAGCCGTCTGACTCGCAAAGCCCTCAGCATTGTGAGAGACCCCACCCACCCGTTACACAGCCTCTTCAGTCTGCTGCCATCAGGGAGGAGGCTGCGGACCCTCCGGGCCAGAACCAGCAGACTGAGGGACAGTTTCATCCACCAGGCCGTCAGGACGCTGAACACTCTCCCTGCTCTTCCACCGTTTCCCTCCCTGCCCCCCCCCTCACTCACTCTGACCTCTGTATCTGCACCAGGCACTTTTGGCAGAACTGGACCGCCTACTTTGCACCATGTCACTTTAATCAGACCAAAAACTGTTGTACAAATGTCATTTCATAACTTGTTTCTTGTCTCTTTTTAATTTGCACTTTGTGTTTAAAATGTATTTATTGTGTGGCACCGAGGGTTTGAGAGTAACGTAATTTCGATTCTCTGTATGCATCTCACATGTGGTAGAATTGACAATAAACTTGACTCTGACTTTTACTTATTGTGATTTTGGGGACATATGAAAAGAAGGTGCAAATATGTTTGGTTTACTTAAACGTCAAAGTGTCTTGCCTACAAATATTTGATCCACAAGCAGAAGTCCTGATGTGATGTTTACCTACATGTCACGATTAACTTTAACAGGATCACAGGATGAATCCTAAGATAGTAATGACAGTTAAATGGAGCGGTGGCCATGAATCCCCTCCTCTGTTTGCTTCTATAGATGAAACCTTCTTTCTTTAGTTGATTAGTATAAACTTGAGGTGATGGTGACCTGAAGCTAATGTCAGACATGACAAAAACAGTCCTCAGTTTTTCTGTAAGCACCTTCCACACTATCACTAAGTGGAATTAATTGTTGAGTCTTGGGTTAAAATATTAAATAATTCAAATTTTGCTTGGTTTCTTTTAGGGTTAACATTGATGGGCTTCAGAGGATCCTTGGAGCTACAAATCACAAAAGTTCTTTTGTGCTGCCTTATCTAAAACCAGTGTGGCATAACATAGTCATTTAGTGACTGGGAACAGAAATAGCAAGAGTCAAAACAAAAGAGACAAAAGTGGAATTATAATTCCGCTCTGTGATCAAACAAGGATACTTTGGATAATCGCTATGCATTCATAAAATTTTACCACGTCAGTCGTAAAATTTGAGTTTTGTTGGTCTTTAGACTTGTTGCATAGACAATTAGGCAATGGAGCAAACACATACTGACAGAGGATTCATCTGTCATCATTATCGGAATATTGAAAATGACGTACATTAAAGGTTGAGTGGGTCGTAGCTAGAAAATATGCAATAATAAATATCCAAACAAAATGTCCAATCTCTTTTTTTCAACTTTTACCAAAAACCTTGTTTCCAGAACAAACAAACGTGTGCTACCAGCTGATTATGTAGGCCATGTAGGCCACACACACACAAAACACCCTTGGTTACCAGATTAAAATGCATATATACAACTCCGGTTATACCAACATGGTATCAACCATAAATATATGTGCAAACAAGGGCAAAAAAAAAAAAAAAGCCTCATCACACAACAGTTACACAAGCAGCAAAGAACAACTTCTTCCAGGAACCACATTTTATTTTGAAAGGCTCCACAGGAAACAGCAGTCTGACTTTAATGCTGGAGACGACAGCTTCACTCCAGGAAATAAAAAACCACAAAGTTTGTTTTATGAAGAAAACTGACCATCAACTGTTCAGCACGGCGTTTTTGATCAATAATAAAACCAATAAAAATACTGTCATCTACCAATCATGTAGATTTGTCTTCAGACACAAGATTGATCAAAGTCTGCAGGTAAATCAGAAGTGAGCAGAAGTTTCTACCTTCACGTGTTTGAGTCAAAAGACAAAGTTGAAGAGTGAAATAAAGTTTGAAGTAACGATCCGGTTAACAGCAGCTGTCCTTCGTCCTCCGGTCTCACCTCACCGGCAGCTTCAACCCTCTTGGTACCGTTATGTCAGATACGTTATGTAAGTTTCACTTTCACTTTGTCCATGAGCTCACGTTCGGTCGTGCGCACGTCCAGCTGCGCCGTGCACGTTTAGCGTGATGCGGACACTCCTACATCAGTTATTAAACAAACCAAGTCCATTTTATTTCATTTTATATGGAAAAACAAATGTCATTTTCTAAACAAAAATATCCAAAGTAACTCCTACAACCGAGGAGGATTAAATGTTCTCAATTCTAAAACTTCAAATGTAATTTAAAGCTGAACTGGATTAAAAAATAAATACATAAAAATTAATTATAGCACCTGATTTTTAAATTTAGATTTTTTTAACAAATTGTAGAATTTTCTCCTAAAATCTGATTCTGTGGTTAATAAACCACTAATTCATTTATTTCCCCACACAAACATTTAATCTGGAATAACCATAGTATTAAATATCAGAAGAAATGAAGATTGGATGTTGACTATTTTATCAACAGTTTTAAAAGCAATAACAATAATTTCACAAAGACTTGGCAAAATGCCTCAAACAAAATTGTTTTTTTCATGGGTGTTTGTGAGAGTGTGTTTCCTTCACCAGCTTTCTTGACAGACTACAACAGGACTGTTCTGGACTAATACTGGAGGTCTGGACAAAATACTGGAAGACTGGACTAATATTTGAAGACTGGACTAAAACTGGAGGACTGGACTAAAACTGGAGATCTGGACTAATACTAGAGAACTGGACTAATACTGGAGGACTGGACTAATACTGGAAGTCTTGACTAAAACTGGAGATCTGGACTAATACTAGAGAACTGGACTAATACTGGAGGACTGGACTAATACTGGAAGTCTTGACTAAGACTGGAGGTCTGGACTAATACTTGAAGACTGGACTAGTATCTGGACTAATAATGGAGGACCAAACTAATACTGGAGGACTGGACTAAAACAGGAGGTCTGGACTAAAACAGGAAGTCTAGACGGACATTGGACGTCTGGACTAAAACTGGAAGTCTGGACTAAGACTCGAGGTCTGGACTAATACTTGAAGACTGGACTAGTATCTGGACTGATACTGGATGACTGGACTAATATCAATCAATCAATATCAATACCAACTACTGTCGATAGATGCAAAAGGGGAACAATTCCTGGTGTCAGCTTCCATAGAACCTGACTGGAATGTTTTTATGACCAATTAAATGTTGGAAACACACCATGAAGTCTTCTGTCCACAGTAGATTGTCTCTTATGACACTGTTGCAGTGACTGAACAAAGACTCCTGTACAACAGTTGCTTTCATACACTTTTTAGACACTTCCAAAGTTCAAATGTCCTCCGTTGGTCCATAGATGAGCCATGTTGGAGTCTCATCCCAGGTTGTAAAGAGTTATTTATTTTCTTTTATTGATTCATTTGATGAGGCGGTTCACACTTCAACAGCTGACAGATGATCAGAAACCCTGCAAAAGACACACCACACTGTTTCATTCAATGACGGGCAAAGTGCTGGATATTTGAAGTAAAAAAATAAAAAAGTCTGTTGTTCCTACTGTTTATTTAAAGGAGTGCTATTTATAACCTCCAGAATCACCATCCTTTCTGATGTCATTAAGACAGAAGCTTTACTTCTTTTATTGAGAAAAAAACATTTGATGTTTGCACCTTGTGGCGAGAGGTCCCAGGTTCAATTCCCAGACGACCCCCAGAGCTGTATGTTACTAACCTTCTCTCCTTGAAGTAGAACCTGTTTCTGGTGTGCTGGTAAACAGGTTTGAGTCTGGTTTTCTGGTCATGTTGATAATAACTTCACCTACTGCTGTTCTTGTTAATTACAGAGAGGTTTTACACCAGGAAGTGGTTTATTAGTGTCCCACAGTTCAAATCTACTAAACTTCACTGCAGTTCCTCATTTTCTCATCTTTGCAACTATATGAAGATGGGTTGAAAATAGTTGAAGGCCTGAAAATCAGTGTGTTCTTGTCACGTTCTGCTACATATTGTACACAGAGTCTAAAATAAGAGGGTGTGAATGTGTGAATAGGAAATAAGTTAAATCACTTTGCAGAGCCTATAAATGAGTAAACTAAATAAAGGAAGTATATGAGTTGTCCCTGAATGACAGATTATGAAACCCTTTTAAAGATGAAGAAACTTCCATTTCACATGATCTCTTGGAATGAAGGATTATCAAGTGTGTATCAAGTGTGGGTTTACTGCATTTATCCATTATGCTGATGTTTATTTGGTGTTTTACTACAAGCAGTCATCCTGGACAAACCACAATAAGTCCTGGGGCTCATCTGGGAATTGATCCCGGGACCTCTCACACCCAAAGCTAAAAGCAAACTACTAGACCAACGAGCCACAAAACACTGTTGAAAAGTAAAAAATGTTTTTCTAAAAAAAAAAGAAGTTAAAAGAAAACAGCTCACACGTCAAGAGAAGCAGGTGATGTCATTAATGATGTCACAAAGGATGACCTTCTATCACATGCATTGGCAGAGTTGTTAGTTTTCTTTCTTTGGTGTTGTGATGGAGGTTTACCCTCTGTGAGGTCATAGTGAGGTCATGATGAGTCCACTCAGGTTGGTCCTGATGAAGCAAAAAGAGTTTTTACTTGACAGAAGGAGCAGACAGACAGTCCTGTGACCACAACAATCTTCTGACACCAGATATCCTCGTTACGCTCCCGTTTCACATCCTGTGTGACTCAAACTGAAGTTCCTTCTGGACTCCACCCAGACAGGTGAAGGACCACATGTGACTAAACACGTCATGACCAGTCAGATCAGACAGCCAAGGGAACGTTTGAATACAAGTCTGGAGTTGTGCTCAAACTCAACATTTACATGTTAACTGGTCTTTTAATGACCAGTTACCCAAAGTGAGCGTCAGGTAACATGAGTTATTATGGGATGTTTCCATGAGCTGTGCTGAGCTGATACAGGTAGTCTGTGGTGACTGAGTGAAGGTGATTGTTGATAAGAATTTTCAAATGTAGAAGGAAGCTGATCATTCCAGTTTTCACAAATGAACCATAAAGAGTTAAACATGGAGAATGAGGGTATCGATCCCTCTACCTCTCACATGCAAAGCGAGCGCTCTACCATTTGAGCTAATTCCCCTGAGTTACAGATGTTTGAAGCAACTTGATGCTCTGCATGCAGGTTTCCTGTATTTTGAAAGTCTTTGTTCGTGGTTGGACTTACAGATTTGAAAACATGAAAAACAAATAGAACTAAAATACAACCAGTAAAACTGATCTGTTTAATCAGAGTTTGTGATACGAAGTAAGACGACACACAACACAAGTAGAGACAGGAAACAAGCAAACGGACAAAATGCTCCAGTTGTTAGTTGTCAAAGTGTTTCTAACAATGTCAGAGGACAAAATGCAGCAAAACAAAATTCTGTTTTCTCACAGCAGCTTGAAAATATACAACCTTCCCCGAGTAAATATTAGTGTAGTGAGGTAAAACACAAGAAAAACTATTTTTCAAGTCAGTATTGGAGTATAAAGGTGGTCCGACCCCATCAGGGCAAAAGTTCACTGCTTCTGATTGGCTGTTTACTTTTCTTTGAACGTAAACATGATTTTCATTTAACAAGAGTGAATTTTAATAAGTCACTTAAAAAAAACTTAACAGCTATTAAAGGAAAAAAGCTGATCTAATAATTATATTGATTTGTTAATGTAAATATTTAGATATTTGATTGTAATAGTTATGTCATAATGTTAAATATATTTAATATATAAAATACAATATCATATGTTTTATATAAAATCCCTGACGTTTTTGTACAGAAGTAAATCTTTACTATCTTACTATCAAGAAAATCTTAACAATCTTAAATTTTACTTTAATAATAGAAACTAAATTAAATTTTGTAACTTGCATTTTTTAACAAATGTTTAAATTAATAATGTGACAGCGTAATATGCCATATCTTTCTTCTTCTGAGCTTTCTGTACATAATTTTAAAACCTGGTGTCATCCGGAGCGTAATTGAATATAATATTTTATAAATGATATTTATTTTTGATGATATTGTAAAGGTGTAATGAAAGCTCATCGAATCTGCAACTCTAATAAATGCAACATTTTATGTGACCAGCAGGTGGCAGAAAATCACTATAGAAACACAATGCTGCAGCGCTGCAAATAAAACTACTGTAACCTGTAAACCAAACCTGACCTTGGATGTCAATCACCAGGTGTGAACACACACACACACACACACACACACACACACACACACACGCACACACACACACACGCACACACACACACACACACACACACACACACACACACACACACACACACACACGGCTGTGATTCAGGTCGATCTGTCATCTGCCAACCTCAAAGTTGTTGGTTTTATTCTCTTTGATTCCGTGTGTGTGAACGGGTGAATGTGGCTTGTAGTGTGGCGAAGTTCCTCCAGGATATTTAATAACCTTTGAAAGCCTTAAATTAGTAAAAACATGATAAAAAAATAAGGTACAAAATCTAAGGGTCCAGGGTTCAAGTCCCTTTTCAGATGGTTTATTCATAGATGAATGAGTGTAAAAGTCAGAACTTATTTATACATATATATATACACTTTTAAACGAGATTATAAAAAAACTGTTAAATTGGACAGTAACAAAAAAAAAAACTTAATAAACTGAGACCAATCAACCTGATGGAGCAGAAGAACAAAATAACAGCATAAATAAAAAGTAAGACAGTGTTTCTACAATAAAAACAACCTGATCAACTTTGACTAAAAGCAAAGAAAATAACTGTCTCAATTTACATTTAAAAAATGATCAAACATGCTCGCAGTTCTGATTTTAAAAGATAAACTGTTTTTTGAGAGTGAGAAGTTTTGACAAATATTTGATGGTCCAACCCACATTCTCAGCTCTGCTGCTCATCCCACAAATGCACGTTCCTGACAAATGTGTCACCATTAAAAAGGGGAGTAAACAGGTTTCTCAACGGTATCAGATTTATTGTCAACAACCGCTGTTACAACAAAGAAGTATTTTATGTGTGAGATTACACATCTGTCAAGTCATCAGATCAGGTTTGTTTTGAAAGCAAGTTTTTTGGTCCAAAGCATATTTTTCCTGGTTTTAATTGGTCTTACATAGAAAACAAGTTAATTCCACCTTTGTTAAGTCAGGAATGAGATTCACGTCTTGAAAAAGAGACTGTTTCTAAACCATGTTTTTTTTAGAGTTGGAGCTAATATTCATAGATGCTGCTGAGGTTACATCAATAAAAGATGGATTTAGAAATAACAGACGCATTGGCTGGGAATCGAACCAAGATCAACTGCTAGGCAAACAGCCATGCCGACCACTATACCACCAATTCTGCAGGAAGCAACCTGAAATCTGTAATTGATTAAGTTCTTCTAAGAAGCAGCTGGTCTTCAACACAGCTTCATCCTAGATCTGCTGCTGTAGACCTACGCGGCAGGGGGACACCACCATGATCCACTGACCTGCAGTCCCCCCGTCTGACTGTAGTGGAAATTTTATATTACAGCCCTTACTTTCTTTGTAATTCTTTGGATGCAGCTCTAGTATTTCCAGTATTTGACATCACATTCAGATTTGTTTGTGAGTGGAGGAACTTTGTGGTTTAAATGTGTCACCATTCAGTTTTTGCTTGTTGAGACTGAGACTTCAATTGAATTGAAATCTATTTTATTTACATATCGTCTATTACAACACAAGTGGTCTCTAGGACCTTTCCAGGGACACAGATCATGACCCCTGAGCAATCAGCTTCAGCAAACGGCAGGCAAAAACTCCTCTGGTGGAAGAAAAACCTTAAGCCAAATAGTGACAAGAAAAAGTCCCCTTTAAGAAGGAAGAAACCTGGATCAGGACCTGGATCATCTGTGGGAACCCTCCTGCTGAAGACCAGCTGTGTAAAGAAGTTACAGAGCGAGGAGAGACACAGACACACCGTCAAAGGTACAAAAGAGTTGCCGCCGCTGCCACAGCGGTCCTGTAGGGGTCTGCACAGACAGGGTTCTGCCCTTATCTGGTAGTTTGATCTGAAAGAACAGAGACATAGAAGAGAGACATAGAAGGGAGACATAGAAAGATACATAGAAGGGAGAAGAGAGACATAGAACAGAGACATAGAAGGGAGACAGAATCTCCAATTCTGCCTCCACACTGCAACATCCCTCGAGAATGAATCAAGATGAACAACAGCTTATCTTTTATATTATTAAACACCAGTGCTGAATTAATCTGTATTGTGCTATTGAACTCTCCTTTTCTTTTTTTTTTTTTTTTTTTCCCTTGTTTGCACATATATTATTGGTTGATACTAAATTGGTAGGACCCAAAATATATATATATATATATATATGCATTGTAATCTGTAATCAAGGTTCTTTTTTTTTGTTTTTATTGTTTTGTTTTTTTTGTGTGTATGTGCGTATGTGTACCCTTCACCGGCCCTAATGACAGTCTAATTATTTCTTTTATTGATTCCTAAGTAGGACGAAGAACAAAAAAAAAAAAAAAGTAAAAATAAATAAATAAATAAGTAGATAAGTAACTAAATTCTGCAAGAGAGGGCTAAAATCACTGGGTGTGGTATGTGATCAGACCAGAAAAAGAGACAGACTTCCTCTGGCAGATGGTCCAGGGAAAACACCTGTTCTGGACACAGTAGGACCATTTCACACAGTTGCTCCTGCCTACATGCAGCTGCCAGTTATCTTCAAACAGACTCAGTGCACGTTGACTGGAGGAGTTCATGCAGCTGTTTGTGAAAAGAGGAAGGAATGACCCAAACATTCTGTTTAGAGCACTTTAATGAGTGCTATGTAGAACTTACCCACCGTTCTGTGATGTCATCAGTGAGATCAGATGTCTTTGATGACGTTCCAAGGCTACACGACCAAGTAAGTATTTAGATCCATATGCATCTGATTGAAGGAACTGATTGGCTCAAGACCAAGATAACATGTGCCTTTTACCAAATGCAGCAACAGCGCCCTCTTCTGTGTTCTGTTTCAATGAGCATTGATTTGCTTTGATTTCCAAATTTGATATAAAATAACATAACTAGTTAATATGTCTTAATATGGTGGAATAATTTCTAATTGTTGAGTTGAACATTTCAACAAAGTAACCGACTGAAGAGACCTGATCTCTACTCATGTCAACCATCATATCTGATTTGGAGAAGCTGTGAAAACCTTTTACTGATCGTAAATAACTAACAAACATCTTCAGAGCTGAACTTTTAATTAGATCAGCTTCATAAGGATATCAGTTTTAGCTATTTAATGAAAATATATTTCTTGTTTTCAATAAAATATTGTAAAATACTGTCTATAACTCAAATACAAAATCTGGAAGTAAAAGATACTCAGGACAGGAGTTTTGGAGCGTGCATCTTGTTTTTAAGAGGATGAGTTTCTGCTCCATTGTTCAACACATCTTATTAATGTAATATGTTCTTCTGTTGTATCTTTGTCCTTCTGCATCTCTGCTGCATCTTTGCAGCATCATTCTCTGTGATGGCTCTCATTTCCTGAAGACAAACATCTTTCTGATTTTCTTTCAGTGTGTTTTAAGAACCGACAGACTCAGTCTCGTTTCGTGGATCAGTGGGCTGCTGACACGTGTGATCCATCTTCAGACGGTTAAGTCTGCGTCTGGAACAGTCCTGAATTTAGTGACGTCCTTGTGACACCCGAGGCTCTGACACATGTGTGGTAGTCCATGAAGAACACACATGGACACACATCTGGCATTTACCTGCCACTTTATCACTGACAAGGAGCAGCTGTCCACTAAAGTTACATCGATGAGCAGGGTGGGTCCTGGTTCTGCTGTAAAACACTCACCTGGTTGAATTTTCTCTGTTACTATTCAGTCTGGTATTTATCCAATCCCATATTTGAAAACTGTCCACAACTTTGTCTTTTCTCTTCATTTATCTGTTCTTTAACATATTAACATATTAACAAATGGTTAACGTGTTACAAATTAAGTAAAAATGATGAATTATGTTTTGACAGTATGTTTTATTGTTGGCCATATATGATCAATATGCAAAATAAATAACCAAATTAATTATTTGACCTCTCTTCTGTGCAGGCAGTGCTCAGACCACCTACACCTAGACCTGTTATAGTTTCTTGTTCTTTTGATATGTCAAAAATGTTTCTTTTTTCAGCACAATGTTTTTGTAAGGAAGAGGAGGATGAAGAGGGTTAGTAGTGCTGCTGATAAACTTTAATTAATGGTTGCTGTCCAGTGCTGAAATGCTGGACACTCCCACATTCATATTTGACAGCAGGACATGGTTATTGGAGTTTCTGCCTCCACACTGCAACATCCCTCCAGATTGAATCAAGACGTATTGAAATGTCTCTGCAAACATGAGGTTTCACCGTATAGATGTTGAATAGACTGTAAATTTTCATGACTTGTTGCATCAGATTGCTTGACCTGATCAACCACACCAGTGCAGCAGATTACAGAGCTGCTGACCGGCGCTGACCACTCAGTTACTGTCAACAAGTTCCACTAGTTACTGAGTGCTGCTACTGATGGAGATGTTGACTTATTTGTACCAGGTGGCATCTGATGACATCAAATGACAGGAAACTCACAGTTGATGTTGGATCTCCAGCAGCCCAGCAGAGGCTGCCTGGGCTCCGGATGTGAAGACTAATGTATTTAGATCCATGTACATTTGATTAAGGGAACTGATTGGCTCAAGACCAAGATAACATGTGCACGTTCCCAAACACAGCAACAGCGCCCTTATCTGTGTTCTGTTTCAATGAGCATTGCTTTGTTTTGATTTCCAAATTTTATATATAATAATATACCTATTAATATATTGTTATTATTATTATACTATCATTGTCATCGAGTTGAAGGTTTCTGCTGTTACAGCAGCAGCAACATGAAGCTGATGTATCTACAAGTTCAGGCTGACGAGGAGAAGAAAACATCATCCAGACAATCTCACTGTTATTCTGATACCTTTCTTTCTTTAAAAAGACACAAATATAAGTTCTTCTAAGTCACAGCTTTACAGAAGATCAGTGCTGTGTAAGACAGGCTTCATCTAGAACTAGAAAATACCATAATAACAATAAATAAAACTGTTTAATTCAGACGTTTAGAGTCCAGAGGACTGTAGTCAACCTCCCTGGATGTGAACACCAGAGGAAAACTGACAACAAATGAAAGAGACGGATTATAAAACTGGAAACAAAACATCCCGGAACAACTTCCAAGACATTCAGGATGAACTCCGAGGTCAAAGTCCGTCAGTGTCAGATCAAACCATCCATCAGTCCTGGACTTCTGCAGGACTTTGGGCAGCTTCAATGGAATAACTTCCAGGTGTTTCATGATTATTTCTCCATAAAAGGATGATACACAGAAATGAAGGTCCTCTGTGATGCAGTTAGTCATACAACTGATGTTGTATCCATGGAGACCGTCCCAGTCTCACACAGTCTCACAGTCTGGTCATTTAAGAAATGTTCCACCTTTATACTCCAATACTGACTTGAAAAATAGTTGTTCTGGTGTTTTACCTCACTACACTGATATTTACTCGGGGAAGTTTGTAAATTTTCAAGCTGCTGTGAGAAAAAAACAGTCTGTTGTTCCTACTGTTTATTTAAGATGAGAGGTCCCAGGTTCAATTCCCAGACGACCCCCAGAGCTGTATGTTACTAACCTTCTCTCCTTGAAGTAGAACCTGTTTCTGGTGTTCTGGTAAACAGGTTTGAGTCTGGTTTTCTGGTCATATTGATAATAATGTCACCTACTGCTGTTCTTGTCAATTACAGAGAGGTTTTACACCAGGAAGTGGTTAATTAGTGTCCCACAGTTCAAATCCACCAAACTTCACTGCAGTTCCTCATTTTATCACCTTTGCAACTATATGAAGATGGGTTGAAAATAGTTTAAGGCCTGAAAATCAGTGTGTTCTTATCATGTTCTGCTACATATGGTACACACAGAGTCTAAAATAAGAGGGTGTGAATGTGTGAATAGGAAAAAAGTTAAATCACTTTGCAGAGACTATAAATGAATAAACTAAATAAATGAAGTATATGAGTTGTCCCTGAATGACAGATTATGAAACCCTTTTAAAGATGAAGAAACTTCCATTTCACATGATGTCTTGGAATGAAGGATTATCAAGTGTACATGTGGGTTTACTGCATTTATCCATTATGCTGATGTTTATTTGGTGTTTTACTACAATCAGTCATCCTGGTCAAACCACAATAAGTCCTGGGGCTCATCTGGGAATTGATTGCGGGACCTCTCACACCCAAAGCTAAAAGCAAACTACTAGACCAACGAGCCACAAAACACTGTTGAAAAGTAAAAAATGTTTTTCTACAAAAAACAGTTAAAAGAAAACCGCTCACACATCATGAGAAGCAGGTGATGTCATTAATGATGTCACAAAGGATGACCTTCTATCACATGCATTGGCAGAGATGTTAGTTTTCTTTCTTTGGTGTTGTGATGGAGGTTTTCAATCTGTGAGGTCATGATGAGGTCATGATGAGTCCACTCAGGTTGGTCCTGATGAAGCAACAAGAGTTTTTACTTGACAGAAGGAGCAGACAGACAGTCCTGTGACCACAACAATCTTCTGACACCAGTAGGGTTTGTGAGGATGGTGAGATTAGAAATCCTCGTTACGCTCCCGTTTCACATCCTGTGTGACTCAAACTGAAGTTCCTTCTGGACTCCACCCAGACAGGTGAAGGACCACATGTGACTAAACACGTCATGACCGGTCAGATCAGACAGCCAAGGGAACGTTTGTATACAAGTCTGGAGTTGTGCTCAAACTCAACATTTACATGTTAACTGGTCTTTTAACGACCAGTTACCCAAAGTGAGCGTCAGGTAACATGAGTTATTATGGGATGTTTCCATGAGCTGTGCTGAGCTGATACAGGTAGTCTGTGGTGACTGAGTGAAGGTGATTGTTGATGATAAGAATTTTCAAATGTAGAAGGAAGCTGATCATTCCAGTTTTCACAGATGAACCATAAAGAGTTAAACATGGAGAATGAGGGTATCGATCCCTCTACCTCTCACATGCAAAGCGAGCGCTCTACCATTTGAGCTAATTCCCCTGAGTTACAGATGTTTGAAGCAACTTGATGCTCTGCATGCAGGTTTCCTGTATTTTGAAAGTCTTTGTCTGTGGTTGGACTTACAGATTTAAAAACATACAAAACAAATAGAACTAAAATACAACCAGTAAAAATGATCCGTTTAATCAGAGTTTGTGATACGAAGTAAGACGACACACAACACAAGTAGAGACAGGAAACAAGCAAACGTACAAAATGCTCCAGTTGTTAGTTGTCAAAGTGTTTCTAACAATGTCAGAGGACAAAATGCACACAGCAAAACAAAATTCTGTTTTCTCACAGCAGCTTGAAAATATACAAACTTCCGCAAGTAAATATTAGTGTAGTGAGGTAAAACACAAGAACAACTATTTTTCAAGTCAGTATTGGAGTATAAAGGTGGTCCGACCCCATCAGGGCAAAAGTTCACTGCTTCTGATTGGCTGTTTACTTTTCTTTGAACGTAAACATGATTTTCATTTAACAAGAGTGAATTTTAATAAGTCACTTAAAAAAACTTAACAGCTATTAAAAGAAAAAAAAGCTGATCTAATAAATATAATGATTTTTTAATGTAAATATTTAGATATTTGATTGTAATAGTTATTTCAAAATGTTACATATATATATATAAAATACAATATCATATGTTTTATATAAAATCCCTGACGTCTTTGTACAATAGTAAATCTTTACATAATCTTCTATATGCGCTCAAGAAAATCTTAACAATCTTAAATTTTACTTTAATATTATGAGTTAAAAGATAAATTTTGTACCTTGCATTTTTTAACAAATGTTTAAATTTATAATGTGACATCGTAATATCCCATATCTTTGTTCTTCTGAGCTTTCTGTACATAATTTTAAAACCTGGTGTCATCCGGAGCGTAATTGAATATAATCATTTATAAATGATAATTATTTTTGATGATATTGTAAAGGTGTAATGAAAGCTCATAGAATGTGCAACTCTATTAAATGCAACATTTTATGTGACCAGCAGGTGGCAGCAAATCACTATAGAAACACAATGCTGCAGCGCTGCAGATAAAACTACTGTAACCTCTAAACCAAACCTGACCTTGGATGTCAATCACCAGGTGTGAACACACACACACACACACACACACACACACACACACACACACACACACACACACACACACACACACATGGCTGTGATTCAGGTCGATCCGTCATCTGCCAACCTCAAAGTTGTTGGTTTGATTCTCTTTGATTCCGTGTGTGTGAACGGGTGAATGTGGCTTGTAGTGTGGTGAAGTTCCTCCAGGATATTTAAAAACCTTTGAAATCCTTAAATTAGTAAAAACATGAAGAAAATAAGGTACAAAATCTGAGGGTCCAGGGTTCAAGTCCCTGTTCAGGTAGTTTATTCATAGATGAATGAGTGTAAAAGTCAGAACTTATTTATATATATATACACTTTTAAAGGAGATTATCAAAAAGCTGTTAAATTGGACAGTAACAAAAAAACTTCATAAACTGAGAACAATCAACCTGATGGAACAGAAGAACAAAATAACAGCATAAATAAAAAGTAAGACAGTGTTTCTACAATAAAAGCAACCTGATCAACTAGAACTCAAAGCAAAGAAAATAACTGTCTCAAAAACCATTTTAAAATGATCAAACATGCTCGCAGATCTTATTTTAAAAGGTAAACTGTTTTTGGAGACTGAGAAGTTTTGACAAATATTTGATTGTCCAACCTTCATTCTCAGCTCTGCTGCTCATCCCACAAATGCACGTTCCTGACAAATGTGTCACCATTAAAAAGGGGAGTAAACAGGCTTCTCAATGGTATCAGATTTATTGTCAACAACCGCTGTTACAACAAAGAAGTATTTTATGTGTGAGATTACACATTTGTCAAGTCATCAGTTCAAACTCATTTTGAAAGCAAGTTTTTTTGTCCAAAGCAGATTTTTCCTGGTTTTCAATTGTTCTTACATAGAAAACAAGTTAATTCCACCTAAACAATGGTTTTCAGAGTTGGAGCTCATTTTCATTGATGCTGCGGAGCTTCCATCAATAGAGGAGGGATTCAGAGGTCACAGATGCTGCATTGGCTGGGAATCAAACCCACGTCGACTGCTTGGGAAGCAGCCATGCTGACCACTATACCACCAATGCTGCAGCAAACAACCTGAAACCTGTAATTGATGAAGTTCTTCTAAGAAGGAGCTGGTCCAAAACACAGCTTCATCCTAGATCTGCTGCTGTAGACCTACGCTGCAGGGGGACACCACCATGATCCACTGACCTGCAGTCCCACCCTCTGACCATCCCAGTGTTTACCTCCACCTGTCTGTATGGAGGTCTCTGTTGGATACCTGCAGACATCCTGACCTGCCGTCCTCGTCTCTGTGGATCACCAACTAACCAGGTATCAGTCATATGAACCGGGACCTCTGTAAAGTCCAACAAGCAAAAACTGAACGGTGACACATTTAAACCACAAAGTTCCTCCACTCACAAACAAATCTGAATGTGATGTCAAATACTGGTTTGTGTCCCCACTCACCTACCAGAATGCTGGAAGTGACGGGAATTCCTCCATCAGTGAACCTGACAGAAATCTATACTTCATACATGTTGATTTAACTTCACCCTCAGATAGACCAGATCTTTATCAGCAGCAGATAACTGTCACCAACCCGCTCGTGTACATTTGGTCGCTAGATTCCCATCTGGATGACCACACTTTGGGATCAGTGGGTCATCATGTGTGGAGATTCTGAATGTGGATAAGCAGACTCTTCCACTTTGAAGTTTTCTCTGGATCCATTCTGGAAGAAGGATCTTTCCAGTAGACGTAGTTTCTTATCCTGGACAACCACTCTTGCTGCACCTGCCAGTCTGTATTCTGTGACACTTTGTCAGATTTTTGGAAAACCTTGAAATCCCACAGTTGTCTAGTAATAAAATTGATGAAATCTGCAGCAAAAAGGTGACGGAGACACAGACGGGTGATGGGTGGAGGCTTGTCTTTGCTACAGTCAATCTGTGTCAATAGGTGTGTCTAAGATCTTGGAAAAGTTTCTGATTGTAGACACCATTTGTGGACAGGATGTTGCTCCCAGATGGGACCTTGAATTTTATGACTGACACATTTCAGGAATATAAAATAAATATTTTTATAGCGGTTTTTCTTAAAGAACAAAAATCACAGTAAACTGAGAGGTAAAGCAGCCAAAACTCAGCTTCAACAATCAGACAAAGTGGAAAGAACTTCAGGATTGAAGAACAGCATCATCAACTGGGAATTGAACCTGGTCCATGCGGGTGAGAGCACCAAATCATGACCTTAGACCATCTGCATTTATTGTCACATCATCACGTGACTTTGATGACATCACAGAGTTGTTACACAGTAAATGACTGTAAAACAAATACAAGAACCAGAAGTATTATCTAGGAACCATGAGAACGTGTAACTGCGCACACACAGAAAGAAAACAACCACTAAGATTAAAGAGTTTAAACTAAAATAGCATGAGATAGATAAATGCAACAGAAGGTCCTGTATAATGTAGTCAGTTGTATAACTGATGTTGTATCCATGGAGACCGTCCCAGTCTCACACAGTCTCACAGTCTGGTCGTCTAAGAAATGTTCCACGTTTATACTCCAATACTGACTTGCTGATGTCGTCATCGTTTCATGTTCCTGTAGAAAAATTATTTCAACAACAACTATTTCTGTTGTCCTGTTAAACAGTTTTGTATCTGGTATTCTGGTGGTGTTAATAATAACAACAGTAACAGATCTTCACTTTGATGATTGACATTTAAAACATCCTTCTTTGTGACGTCATCAACGACCTCACATGACTTTGATGATGTTCCAAGGCTTCATGTTAGAGTTTGTATTTAAAACAATATGAATCAGATGCATGTAATTAACGTGCTGATGATAAATATGTGCACGTTCCCAAATGCAGCAACAGCGCCCTCTGCTGTTTAAATTTACATAAAAGTTTTGCTTTAGTTCACAGTTACGTTCTGCAGAATAAACCAGACCTGTTCCTGACTCTGTGCAGATGCCTGGACTCTTCACAGCCACATACATCCAGTGTTCTCCTCTCTGGTTGTGCAATATTCTCCTGTGAAGACTTGCATGCTGCTTTCACATGAATGTTATTTTGGCACTAAGCACCCACATGGCAACATCTGTTTTGCAGACTCACGTTGGCCTCCGTCACAGTCAGTTTACCTGTCCACTCCATGAACTTCTCATAGGTCAGCTGTTTCTCCAGCTGAGAGGAGTAGTCACCTCTTCCTGTGGATCATCAGTGACTCTCAACAAAGTGTTTAAAAAATGTTTAAAGATCACAAGTCCGAGGTATATGACGGGGGTCTCAGGAGTTTCATCTGATATGATGCAGCAACATCACGTCACACAGAAATCTTTTGTTCAGTGAAGTAATTGTAACTGTTACAACTGTTTGTTTACAAATGTATTATCTGACAATGTGTTTCCACCATCAGAGAAGTCACAGTTTCTCTTATCAAAAGCGTCTCCACGCCCATGCTGGTCAGGACTTTGTTCTGGTCATCTGTCTCCTCCAGCTGGAATCGCTGCAGACTCACGTTGACCTCCGTCACAGTCAGTTTACCTGTCCACTCCATGAACTTCTCATAGATCAGCTGTTTCTCCAGCTGAGAGGAGACAGTAGACAGGAGACACTTGTTCAGGGTCCCCAGAGGGACGTCCACACAAAACTTGAGCCCCCTAGGATGTTGTGTGAGGACACGGGAGGTCACCAAACATCACTTTGTGGCCTTCACATGGTTTTACTTGCTCGTGGACGCTGTGTGCACTTCTGATTCAATTCGATTCATGGTATTGTCGTTGTCAAAAGTTGGTGACACTTGTCATAAAAATACTATAAACCTGTTAAAACAATTTGTTTGATCTATGACCCACATCTGGCAACACCCCTCCTTAAGGTTAAAGGTCACCCCCATGAAAGAGCAACACAGAAGACGAGACAGTGGTGGTGCAATCTGGTGTCTGTGTTGTAATGTGAGTTAAAAAGAGTTTATAATGTGTTGTTTGAAGAGTAAAAGGTGGACACAGGACGATCAGGTGTTATAAGCAAAAAGAGCTTTATATTTACAATTGTTTTAACTGTGAGCATATCTGAGTGTTTGGGGGTGTTGGGGGCAGCATTAAAAAGTCATATTTATATATTTTAGAAGGTCACCTGTCAAGTATGATGAAAGAGCGTCCATATTATTATTAATGACCTCAATGACCTCAAGACTGCACATTTCCTTATGTGTCGATAATTAATCTCAATCTCAATACTGAGAGATTAAAGTGATATAACTAAAGAATTCAAAGTGAAGAAAATATTTTTCAAGATATTCTGTAAATTTAATTCTACAAAAGGTATATTGTAACTGACCACACGCAGGTGCACCACGCGCAGGTGCACCACGCGCAGGTGCACCACGCGCAGGTGCACCACGCGCAGGTGCACCACGCGCAGGTGCACCACGCGCAGGTGCACCACGCGCAGGTGCACATGATGAGTAGATCATTACTCAGCATTTTGAGTGAGGCTTGCCCTAATAAAACCTCTAACATTTATTTTGGTGTGCTCTTTACGTTGAAGTGAGAGTGAGCACCATGGTGAAAGCAAAAGAGCTCACTGAGGCCCTCAGAAAAAAAAAAAAAATATAGCAGTCTATGAGTCTGGTAAGGGATTGAAAAAGATCTCAATAGCTTCTCAAATCAGTCATTCCACTGTTCAGAAAATAATCTACAAGTGAAAGGCTTCTTGTAACAACTGCCAACATGCCCGGGTCTGGTTGTCCCAGCAAGTTCACCGTAAGAGCAGATCACAAGATGCTAAAAGAGGTGACCAAAAACCCTAAAATGTCATCACGGGACCTACAGCAGGCTCTGGCTACTGTTGATGTGAAAGTGCATGTCTGTACAATTAGAAACTGACGGCACAAGTGTAACTTCCATGGGAGGTGTGAAAGGAAGAAACCTTTGCTCTCTAGGAGAAACATCAAGGCCAGACTGAAAGTTTGCCAGAGAGAATATTGACAAAAACCAGGACTTCTGGAATAACGTTCTGAATTATTTGGCCACTGAACATGTTTGGTGTAAACCAAGCACAGCCTTCCAGGAAAAGAATCTCATACCAGCTGTGAAGCATGGAGGTGGAAGTGTGATGGTTCGGGCTGCTTTGCTGCAGCAGGACCTGGCCAGCTCACCATCATAGAATCCACCATGAATTCTACTGTGTATCAGAGGGTTCTTGTGAGACCATCTGTGAGAAAATTAAACCTGAAGCGGAACTGGACCATGCAAGATGACAATGACCCAAAACATACCAGTAAATCAACCAAAGACTGGCTGAAAAAGAAGGAGTGTCCTGGAACGGGCTGTAGATGCAAGAAACCCAGCAAACATTGCACAGCTGAAGGAATTCTGCATCGAGGACTGGGGAAAACATTCCTCTGACCGATGTCAGAGACTGGTAGACGGATATAAGAAGAGTCTCACTGCAGTTATTTCAGCCAAAGGGGGCAACAGTAGCTACTAGAGGGTAGGGTGTCCTAACTTTATACTCAGTTACAATATACAGTTTTTAGAATAACATTTACAGAATATCTTGAAAAGTATTTTCTTCACTTTGAATTGTTCAGTTATATCACTTTAATCTCTCAGTATTGTTAACATTGAGATTAAATATCCATGTATAAAGGAATGTTACAAAATACCCAGATTGGCACAGGGTGTCCTCATTTTTTTCACATGGTTTTATTAGACTGCCCCAGGTCTTCTAGAGCAGCAGGGGAGGGGATGCAGGCCCAGACAGGCCCCAGACATTCCTGCTCCAGGATCAGTCCCAAAGAGTAGGAACGTGCACCAGGCAGCCGGTCATTCGGAGGCCCCACCGGGTCCCAGCAGCAGATGGCCAAGTGTCCCCTGACCAGCCCTGCCACCCCCTGCAACCCCAGTTGACCCAGTTAAGAAAATGTCTGTGTCAGGTTTAAACGACCTAACATTTATTAAACACACAATAAGGAAGGAAGACAAAGTCAGTAAGTTTTTCATTCATCATCACGGAGGACGGACAGAGAACTCAGCCTCATCTCCGCTGCTCTTGTCTCTGTCCGCGCCCCCCTCTGATGGCCTCTTGAGGCTTTTATTGAAAGTAAGGAGGTCACAGATGACATGAAGATAAGCAACTTGTACAAGATATATTCTCTGACGTGTACAACTATCTTATAAGACAAGCAGTATACCGTGCGTAAAATAACAATGAGATTAAACAAAGAGTGTGTTAAAGTTTAAACCTATCATTCCCTCCTGCTTAACACAATCTTTGTTCGCCGTCCAAGACCACTTCAGGTGGTCTTCAGTCATGGAGTCATTTTTCATGAGAACAAAGACATTTACGCTCAGAGGGGTTTCTATAAGGCAAAAAACAAGAGATATTAATATCATCATCATTTTCATCATCATTATCAGAGTCAAGACCCAAAATCAGATACATTTGTGCCACATGATCTTCCACGGGTGAGATGGCTGTGGTCATCAATCGGTTCAGCAGTGCACGCAGACATCGGAATGAAACAACAACCACACAATGTCAGAAATGCTGAAAATACAGCGATGGATACTAGTACAGAAGATTCAAGGTTCGGTACTTGCCACATGCATCCACATGGAGGTGTCAACACCGGAGTGCTTCTCAGCACTTTTACCATTCAGGGTCCGCAGCCCTCGTATGTCCTTGGTAAGACCACCATCTGCGGTGTTATCAAAAGTGCAACACTGTTTTCCAAACATGGCACACACACACACACACACACCTCCCTTCTCCAGGACAATCCTGTTCTGGAAAGTCATAAGAGACGTGGCAGACAGCTGTCCAAATACAGCCTCGAACCCGTTCTGTGTCCAGCTTCCTAATTTCTGAACATTGTAGTAGATGTAGTTTTATTCTGTCTTCATTTATTTTTTAACGTGCACCAAACAGAGGACTCAAATCCTGCTGCTATCTACAAATTTATACTCATCTGACACCTCGTGGAAATCTGATGACATCCATGTATGTGGGATCGTTGTCAGAGGACCAAGTGGAGCTGCTGGATCTCTTGGTTCTCTGAAGGCTTCTTGATGTTACGGCAGACAGTCGTCAGTTTTTCAGCTGAGATATCAGGATTCACTGAAACAGGAAGCAACAGGGTGACTAAAACAACAAAAACTCAGGATGAGGAATAAAGTCACCATCCAGCATCCTTCAGCATTTCTTACCCGTTTTGGTCATTTTGATTGAATTATTATCTCCTCTACTTGGTCAGGTGTCTTAAAATGCTTCACTGACTTTCGGGTCTATTCAGACTCTAAATGTCTGAATCCACCCTATTATCAGACTTTGGCTCACCTTTCCTATCGGAGTTTTCAATCCAAATGACCTCTGACCCCTTCCCTCCTGTTGAGACATGATCGTCATCATGGCTCACACAGCAGCCCATTGGTACAGATCTTTTTTTTTTTTTTTTTCTTCTTCTTCCTTCTTCTTCCATCCAGAAATCTGAAACCAAACCAAGATCTTCTGTCTTTATGAACGGGGACAGAGAAAACGGTGTTCCTGATGTCCACCACTGTGAAGACAGATGAAGCGTTGAAACGTTGTTTTGTTCTGTCACCGAGTTCCTTCACTCTGCGTCGCAGCTGCATTTTATCTGGATCCAAAACATTACCGTCATACTGGGGGTCCCAGTCACCTCCGACATGACGCCAGTCACTGCCCAGAGCAGTCATCCAAACCCGCTGGACCTCCCCGTCATCAAGGTGGCAGGACCGTCCGAGGTCCTCCATGTCACAGACAGATCCCTCCACGTCCTCCCCATAGGAGGTCAGGCCTTCTCCAGCCTTTTTAACATCGTCAGTGTTAGGATTTGCAACTTCAATGAGAGGAACAGTGTCAGCGGCTGGCGGAGAAGTAGGTGTGTTATTCAGTTCAAGATTAGGAGGCGGTAACAGTGGATAGATCGGGATACTGTGAGAAAGAATTCTGTTATCGTCGTCCTCGTCATTTTGTACAGGGCCCGTCTCATCTGCTTTGTAAAACATGACCTCGGGTTTTTTCTGTCTACAGTCCCCCCTCCCTTCTCCTTGTTCTCGCCTCGTCGCCTCGTTCAACCATATCTGGCTTTCTGCGAAACCGCGTTTTCGCATCTTCTTGGTGTTCTGTTTTGTGTCAATAGTTATCTTATCCTGCAGTTCAACTATTTTCTGTGAGTTTAGAGTTCCCTTAAAACCATATTTACTGATCCACAGGTTCAGGTATTTTATTGACTTCAGATCTTTTTTCTGCATGTATTTCCAGTCCTCACAAACCAATCTTTTTTTATGGTCGATTTTACTGATCCATTTCCCCATTTTTTAAATTTTTTTTAATTTTTAGATGTTTTTATTCCAGGTCGGTATCAATACCTAGGGTATTCTAACACCTGGATTTTTTGTCAGTAGGACAGCAATTAAATCACCTGAAGTGGTAATCCTCACTTCAACTTGACTTGCAAGCGAAGGATTCTCGCCTCTGCTTCCACAACAGGTTGCTGTTTACATTCCTACTGGTTTACATGAGACAAAATACCTGGTGGTATCGTATCTCCAGTCACACTCACAATCACTCAACACAGAAATGACGTCACTTTACCCACGGAATCTATCGGTTCCGTCGTCTATTTTTCTCTTTTTACCGTCAGTGTCTAGAATTTTCACGTATTTTCTCACGGACTTTATCGGACTCCGGCGCCCCTCTTTTACCGTCAGTGTCTAGAATTCCACGGCCTTTAACACGGACTTTATCGGACTCCGTCATCCCTCAACACCCTCTTCTTTCAGGGTAACACAACAAGATTTCACTTACCAACTCTGTCTTCCTTCGGTTCTCCCGTCAACCTTGGACTCCAGCCGGGGAGGCGGAAAACCAGTCTTGAATTTTCTAAACGTCCACAGTTACCTTGAAGTCCACCACACCTGCTGGATTCCTTGGTTTGTTGGGATCCGGCTCGAAGGACCAATTAAATGTCAGGTTTAAACGACCTAACATTTATTAAACACACAATAAGGAAGGAAGACAAAGTCAGTAAGTTTTTCATTCATCATCACGGAGGATGGACAGAGAACTCAGCCTCATCTCAGCTGCTCTTGTCTCTGTCCGCGCCCCCCTCTGATGGCCTCTTGAGGCTTTTATTGAAAGTAAGGAGGTCACAGATGACATGAAGATAAGCAACTTGTACAAGATATATTCTCTGACGTGTACAACTATCTTATAAGACAAGCAGTATACCGTGCGTAAAATAACAATGAGATTAAACAAAGAGTGTGTTAAAGTTTAAACCTATCAGTCTGGTTGATGCCAGAGGTCAGAGGAGAAACACCAGACTGGCTCCAGATGATAAAAAGACAACCAAACATCAAAGGATCAGGTGTTCCAACCCAGATGGTCAGAAGATCATCTCTGAACACACAACAGGTGGACAACGCACAGACTCAACAAAACTGACCAGAGGGACTTTTGTTAAGGAATGTTCATGTGTTATGTAACCTGTCACCTGAACATTCCTTAACAAATGTGTTTTTTTTTGTTTTTTTTTTTTTACTTTCTGCACATTTACAGATTTTAAAAGACCTTTTTTTGTCTGGAGGAACTCTCTCCACCTTTCACTGAAGTGGAGTGATGGATGGGAGACTCTAGAAGATTAAAGTTTTTATTAAAGACTTTTATTCTGACCCAACTCTGTTGAACCCTGAACAAAAATAAAATTTCTAACCTTCTTATAATGTTCTTAATATTGATATAAAAAATTTATCTTTTTCTGTGGTGAGAAGTTTTCTTTCTTTGATAAATGAAGAACAAACAACTCTTCAGGCGTTTTCACTTTGTGGCAGGGATCCAGGTTCCAGTCATAACAAGGAGGATTCTGTAGAAGAGTTGGGTGACAGCAGGGGGAGGATGATGGGTTTTGGGAAACAGATGTGTCAGCTCATGTTGGTTTCTTCAGAAAGCCTTCAGGCAAATGAGGTGATTTCATAAATACATCTGAGGTTCAAGTCCTCTTATGACCCATTTGCACTGGATTCAAATGATCTGAGGACCTGTGGTCATTTATAATCATTACAGAAGACATCTGTGATGTTAATCTTTGTGATGCATGAAACACAGATGTTGGGATGTGATCTTTGAATGACTGCAGGTCCAGATGTGATTTTAGTCTGGTATGGACAGAACATTAGACTCTGTACTTCCTAGTTCTAACAGGATCCTAATAATCATTCATGCACTTAATCAAATCCTGGCAGCTCAACTTGACTTTGTTCATCAAACTCTTCTTCTGGATATTAACAAAAAAAAAAATGTTTTACCAGGAAGCAGGGATGACTACAGACCACCCCCACAAATCTGTGAGTTTAAAAGGGAACTCTTCGTAGAGTTTTATCTTTAGACCAGTTCCTCAAAGAACTTCTTGGTCTGAATAAAACAGGTAAGAACTCACTAGATACATACCGACAACAATAATGAAGCTTGAAAAGCTTCCAGGGAAAACAAAATAAAAAAAAAAAAAATAAATTTTTTTCAAGATGTCAGTTGAAAGTCTGTAGATGTTGTGGGGCTGCCTTGGTTGACAAGCTTCTGCAACATTGCATGGAGGTCAGGGACAGTGCCGCTGGAGTGGTAAACCGGGGATGGTGGGCCCTCTTTTTAAAAAAGGGGACCGGAGGGGGTGTTCCAACTATCGAGGGATCACACTTCTCAGCCTATCTGGGAGAGTTTTTGCCATGTTACTGGAGAGGAGAATACGGCTGATGGTCAAACCTCGGAGGAATTCAGGAGGAACAATGTGGTCTTCATCCTGGTCATGGAATACTGGATCAGCTCTTTACCTTCCACAGGGTGCTTGAGGGTTTATGGGAGTTTGCCCTTCCAGTCCACATGTGCTTTGTGGATCTGGAGAAGGCATCCAACCTTGTGGTCATTTCTTTGCACGGCCAGAGTCGTACTTTGGTTCACATTGCCAGCAGTAAATCAGATCTGTTCCCAGTGCATGTTAGACTGCTGCAGAGATTCCCTGTTTTACTGGTTCTGTTCATAATTTTTATGGACAGGATTTCTTGGCGTAGCCAGGTGGGGGGTGTGGATTTAGGGTACCAAAGGATTTTATCTCTTGTTTTTGCAGACAATGTTGTTGTGTTGGCTTTATCAGGCCAGGACCTTCAGCATGTGCTGGGGTGTTTTTTTTAACCGAGTGTGAGGCAGCTTGGATGAGAATCAGCACCTCCAAATCTGAGGCCATGGTTCTCGACCGGAAATAGGTGGGGCTGAGTCTAAATGTGAAACCCTTGATGTACCGGTCAATCTATGCTCCCACCCTCACCGATGGTCATGAACTTTGGGTAATGACTGAAAGGACAATATCGCAGATACAAGCGGCTGAAATGAGTTTCCCCTGCAGGGTGGTTGGTCTCTCCCTTAGAGACAGGGTGAGAAGCTCAGTCACTCGGGAGGAGCTTGTGGTAGAGCTGCTGCTCCTTCACCTCGAAAGGAGTCAGCTGAAGTGGCTGGGGCATCTGTATCAGGTGGCTCTTGGATACCTCCCTAGAGAGGTGTTACAGACATATCCCACCGGGAGGAGACCCCAGGGAAGACCCAGGACAGGCTGGAAAGACTAATTCTCTCAGTTGGCCTTTGAACGCATCGGAGTCCCCCGAAAGAGCTGGAGGAAGTGTCTGGGGAGAAGGAAGTCTGGGTATCTATGCCCAGACTGCTGATCTAACGACCCTGTCCTGGATAAGTGGAAGAAAATGGATGGTTTGTAGACTACAAAGAAAAACTATGATTAAAAACACAAAATCCATAAATCAGTGAAATGAGTGAAGAACTGAGGCTGTCAGATTTAAAAATATAAAATAAATCAATATTTATGGATGAGCCCGATTTACTCAAGTCAATATTTTGTCTTTATACATTCCTCCTTTTTGCAGTTTGCAGTTAATTTAGTTCTGCAACCAAAGAAAATAAACTTATTTCTAACTAACACATCTCTGCATCAGTTGCTTAGATGTGTAAGTTGAACAGCTGCTTTTCAACAAAAGTTCATTAAAAGTAAAATGAGTCCAGTTTGAGGGTTTTAACATTGTTAACACCTACGTTTACCTTTACAAATAATGACCTGCTTACATGCTGACACAACATTAAATCTTTATGAATAATGTGTGACACTTTTAAATCACCTCACATCTCTTAAGAGGAGGGAAGAAGATGACCAGAGGAATTGATCCATGAACTGTCAATCAATCACACCCCAGTTCTGGTCCCATCTTGTCAAAGAAACCAGAAATCCAGCACATTTGATCTCTTTTATTAATACGTCTCTTAAATGTGTCCTCAGTGACTAATGATGTTCCTTCCACACCAACAATGTGTTCTTTCTTTGTTCAGGAAGGACGATCCCTCAGAGCTAAATTCCAACATTTGTGTACTTTAACCTTTACATAACTCAAACATTTTCAAAACTCTCACACCTATGATCTTGAGAGCAAAGAGAATAATTTAAAATAATACAAAAAGCCTTCAAAGTAACTTTTCAACTTCATTTCTAGATTCTTCAGAGGTTGAGAAGTAAAAGCTTTTAGTGGAGAAACGACTGTCAGAAAGTCCATTCAGGCTCTTTCCACAGGAAGCAACAGTTCAAGGGCGTCTAGTTAATATTCACGTTTATTTGTTGTCATTTTTGCTTGAAATTGACAAAAAAACAGGCTAAAACAAAATGTTGCCACCAGCTTTAATAATGCAGACAGGAAATTAATAAATTTTTTTAAAAAATATTAGGAAAAGAAACTTCAGTGACATAAGTTCAGATGTTAAACCAAAGAAATGCTTTTAAACAATGAAAATATAAAAGTAGAAAACAAACAAAACTCACAGCAGCATATGTGGTTCTCACTCACTGAGCACCAGGACCAGGTCCTGTTTGTAAACCAGGTGTAGTCCACATCCCTCCGGCAACTCAAACCAGTTTATTGTCATTAGGTTGTGACCCAGTTCATTTAGTAAAGTCCAGATTCAAAGTTCATACAATCATAATTCATGAAAACAGCAGCGTTACGATCGCAACAGACTGAATCTTCACTTTGGTTCAAGGCTCCGTCATGAACAGAAAAGAGGTGACATTTGGAAGAAAAACCTAATTAACATGACAAATAAGACCTCCAGACCCCTAACTTGGAGAAGGTGGTTGGAGGAAAAACTTTCAGACCTCTAGACTCTGGGTTAAGAGAAGGTTGGTGAGGGAAAAACTTTCTGACTTTCAGGCTGCAGACTGGAAGAGTGTTGTTGGTGTGAGAGGGACTTTCATCGTCATCTCTGGAATTTGCAGCGAAAGCTCTGAAAAAGTGAAACATTGTTTGAGCAGCAGTTTTCTTAAAGAAAATGTCTGGTCGATGCCAGAGGTCAGAGGAGAAACACCAGACTGGCTCCAGATGATTAAAAAGACAACCAAACCTCAAAGGATCAGGTGGTCCAACTGTCAGGTTGGAGGAGGACGGACAGAGAACTCAGCCACATCTCATCTGCTCTTGTCTCTGTCCGCACCCCCCCTCTGATGGCCTCTTGAGGCATTTATTGAAAACAAGGAGGTCACAGATGTCATGAAGATAAGCAACTTGTACAAGATATATTCTCTGACGTGTACAATTATCTTATAAGACGAGCAGTGTACAGTGCGTAAAATAACAATGAGATAAACAAAGAGTGTGTTAATGATTAACCCTATCACCAACCCAGATGGTCAGAAGATCATCTCTGAACACACAACAGGTGGACAACGCACAGACTCAACAAAACTGGACAGAGGGACGTTTGTTCAGGAATGTGTTATGTAACTTGTCACAAACGTCCCTTACCAAATGTGTGTTTTTTTTTACTTTCTGCACATTTACCATTTTTAAAAGACCTTTTTTTTTTGGAGGAACTCTCTCCACCTTTCACTGAAGTTGAGTGATGGATAGGAGACTTTTTAGAAGGTTAAAGTTTTTATTAAAGACTTTTATTCTGACACAACTCTGTTGAACCCTGAACAAAAATTACATTTCTAACCTTCTTATAATGTTCTTAATATTGATATAAAAAATGTATCTTTTTCTGTGGTGAAAAGTTTTCTTTCTTTGATAAAATGAACAAACAACTCTTCAGGCGTTTTAACTTGGCAGGGATCCAGGTTCCAGTCATGACAAGGAGGATTCTGTAGAAGAGTTGGGTGACAGCAGGGGAGGATGATGGGTTTTGAGAAACAGGTGTGTCAGCTCATGTTGGTATCTTCACAAAGCCTTCAGGCAAATGAGGTGATTTCATAATTACATCTGAGGTTCAAATCCTCTTATGACCCATTTGCACTGGAATCAAATGATCTGGGGACCTGTGGTCATTTGTAATAATTACAGAAGACATCTGTGATGTTAATCTACTTGATGCATGAAACACAGATGTTGGGATGTGATCTTTGAATGACTCCAGGTCCAGATGTGATTTTAGTCCGAGATGGACAGAACATTAGACTCTGTACTTCCTAGTTCTAACAGGATCCTAATAATCATTCATGCACTTAATCAAATCCTGGCAGCTCAACTTGACTTTGTTCATCAAACTCTTCTTCTGGATATTAACAAAAAAAAATGTTTTACCAGGAAGTGGGGTTGACTACAGACCACCCCCACAAATCAGTGAGTTTAAAAGGGAACTCTTCGTAGAGTTTTATCTTCAGAGCAGTTCCTCAAAGAACTTCTTGGTCTGAATAAAACAGGTAAGAACTCACTAGATACATACTGACAACAATAACGAAGCTTGAAAAGCTTCCAGAGAAAACAAAAAAAAGTCTAAATGTGAAACCCTTGATGTACCGGTCAATCTATGCTCCCACCCTCACCGATCGTCATGAACTTTGGGTAATGACCGAAAGGACAATATAGCAGATACAAGCGTATGAAATGAGTTTCCCCTGCAGGGTGGTTGATCTCTCCCTTAGAGACAGGGTGAGAAGCTCAGTCACTTGGGAGGAGCTTGTGGTAAACCTTCTGACCTTCAGGCTGCAGACTGGAAGAGTGTTGTTGGTGTGAGAGGGACTTTCATCGTCATCTCTGGAATTTGCAGCGAAAGCTCTGAAAAAGTGAAATATTGTGTGAGCAGCAGTTGTCTTGAAGAAAATGTTTGGTTGATGAGGTCAGAGGTCAGAGGAGAAACACCAGACTAGGTCCAGATGATAAAAAGACAACCAAACCTCAAAGGATCAGGTGTTCCAACCCAGTTGGTCAGAAGATCATCTCTGAACACACAACAGGTGGAGATTGTATTAGACTGCCCTGGGTCTTCTAGAGCAGCAGGGGAGGGGATGCAGGCCCAGACAGGCCCCAGACATTCCTGCTCCAGGATCAGTCCCAAAGAGTAGGAGCGTGCACCAGGCAGCCGGTGTCAGGTTTAAATTACATAACATTTATTAAACACACAATAAGGAAGAAAGACAAAGTCAGTAAGTTTTCATACATCATCACGGAGGACAGACAGAGAACTCAGCCACATCTCCGCTGCTCTCGTGTCTGTCCGCACCCCCCCTCTGATGGCCTCTTGAGGGTTTTATTAAAAATAAGGAGGTCACAGATGACATGTACCAAGCCCCCAATAACGCTGAGCGAGGCAGCAAAGGACCTGAAAGATAAGATAATGGCGAGAATGAACACAAGGCAACCCCGGCAGCGATTACCAAGACCAAGTGAAGCACCATCTGAAAGTCTCCTGGACAATGTGAATGCAGCACTGACAGCGATCCCTACCACAACAATCACCGAGACCAATGAGCTGATATACACTTCAGCAGCAGTGATCCTGGAGATGCTTGGCTATAAGAGCAACCATGGGAACCATGAGAAACATGACCCACCATGGAAACGAAGGTTGGAGGTAAAAATCAAGGCGGCACGGAGAGAAGTGAGTCAATTGACAGGAGCCCAGAAAGGTGCAATGAAAAGACCAGTACCCAAGAGGTACAACCAGATGCCCATACCTGAAGCACTCGAAACTGCCAAACAAAGTGTCACAGGTCGGAACTCCAAGGTCCCAGCCATCATCAAATGCATCACTTGATTTATAATCACCCGCACCTGGTTTCTCCTGGATATATACTGCAGACACTCACCACTTGAGTTGCCAGGAGATTCCCGTCCGAGGAGCCGAGCCGAGCCGAGCCGAGCCGAGCCGAGCCGAGCCGAGCCGAGCCGAGCCGAGCCGAGCCGAGCCGAGCCGAGCAAAGCCGAGCAAAGCCGAGCAAAGCCAAGCCTTGTGGATTATTCGAGTCCTGCATAGCTATGTCTAGTCTAGTCAAGTCAAGTTTTGCCTTGTGGATTATTCGAGTCCTGCATAGCTATGTCTAGTCTAGTCAAGTCAAGTTTTGCCTTGTGGATTATTCGAGTCCTGCATAGCTATGTCTAGTCTAGTCAAGTCAAGTTTTGCCTTGTGGATTATTCGAGTCCTGCATAGCTATGTCTAGTCTAGTCAAGTCAAGTTTTGCCTTGTGGATTATTCGAGTCCTGCATAGCTATGTCTAGTCAAGTCTAGTCAAGTCAAGTTTTGCCTTGTGGATTATTCGAGTCCTGCATAGCTATGTCTAGTCAAGTCTAGTCAAGTCAAGTTTTGCCTTGTGGATTATTCGAGTCCTGCATAGCTATGTCTAGTCAAGTCTAGTCAAGTCAAGTTTTGCCTTGTGGATTATTCGAGTCCTGCATAGCTATGTCTAGTCAAGTCTAGTCAAGTCAAGTTTTGCCTTGTGGATTATTCGAGTCCTGCATAGCTATGTCTAGTCAAGTCTAGTCAAGTCAAGTTTTGCCTTGTGGATTATTCGAGTCCTGCATAGCTATGTCTAGTCAAGTCTAGTCAAGTCAAGTTTTGCCTTGTGGATTATTCGAGTCCTGCATAGCTATGTCTAGTCAAGTCTAGTCAAGTCAAGTTTTGCCTTGTGGATTATTCGAGTCCTGCATAGCTATGTCTAGTCAAGTCTAGTCAAGTCAAGTTTTGCCTTGTGGATTATTCGAGTCCTGCATAGCTATGTCTAGTCAAGTCTAGTCAAGTCAAGTTTTGCCTTGTGGATTATTCGAGTCCTGCATAGCTATGTCTAGTCAAGTCTAGTCAAGTCAAGTTTTGCCTTGTGGATTATTCGAGTCCTGCATAGCTATGTCTAGTCAAGTCTAGTCAAGTCAAGTTTTGCCTTGTGGATTATTCGAGTCCTGCATAGCTATGTCTAGTCAAGTCTAGTCAAGTCAAGTTTTGCCTTGTGGATTATTCGAGTCCTGCATAGCTATGTCTAGTCAAGTCTAGTCAAGTCAAGTTTTGCCTTGTGGATTATTCGAGTCCTGCATAGCTATGTCTAGTCAAGTCTAGTCAAGTCAAGTTTTGCCTTGTGGATTATTCGAGTCCTGCATAGCTATGTCTAGTCAAGTCTAGTCAAGTCAAGTTTTGCCTTGTGGATTATTCGAGTCCTGCATAGCTATGTCTAGTCAAGTCTAGTCAAGTCAAGTTTTGCCTTGTGGATTATTCGAGTCCTGCATAGCTATGTCTAGTCAAGTCTAGTCAAGTCAAGTTTTGCCTTGTGGATTATTCGAGTCCTGCATAGCTATGTCTAGTCAAGTCTAGTCAAGTCAAGTTTTGCCTTGTGGATTATTCGAGTCCTGCATAGCTATGTCTAGTCAAGTCTAGTCAAGTCAAGTTTTGCCTTGTGGATTATTCGAGTCCTGCATAGCTATGTCTAGTCAAGTCTAGTCAAGTCAAGTTTTGCCTTGTGGATTATTCGAGTCCTGCATAGCTATGTCTAGTCAAGTCTAGTCAAGTCAAGTTCAAGTTTTGCCTTGTGGATTATTTGAGTCCTGCATAGCTATGTCTAGTCAAGTCTAGTCAAGTCAAGTTCAAGTTTTGCCTTGTGGATTATTCGAGTCCTGCATAGCTATGTCTAGTCAAGTCTAGTCAAGTCAAGTCAAGTTTTGCCTTGTGGATTATTCGAGTCATTCATAGCTATGTCTAGTCAAGTCTAGTCAAGTCAAGTCAAGTTTTGCCTTGTGGATTATTCGAGTCATGCATAGCTATGTCTAGTCAAGTCTAGTCAAGTCAAGTCAAGTTTTGCCTTGTGGATTATTCGAGTCATGCATAGCTATGTCTAGTCAAGTCTAGTCAAGTCAAGTCAAGTCAAGTTTTGCCTTGTGGATTATTCGAGTCATGCATAGCTATGTCTAGTCAAGTCTAGTCAAGTCAAGTCAAGTTTTGCCTTGTGGATTATTCGAGTCATGCATAGCTATGTCTAGTCAAGTCTAGTCAAGTCAAGTCAAGTTTTGCCTTGTGGATTATTCGAGTCATGCATAGCTATGTCAAGTCAAGTCTAGTCAAGTCAAGTCAAGTTTTGCCTTGTGGATTATTCGAGTCATGCATAGCTATGTCTAGTCAAGTCAAGTTCAAGTTTTGCCTTGTGGATTATTCGAGTCATGCATAGCTATGTCTAGTCAAGTCAAGTTCAAGTCAAGTCAAGTTTTGCCTTGTGGATTATTCGAGTCATGCATAGCTATGTCTAGTCAAGTCTAGTCAAGTCAAGTCAAGTTCAAGTCAAGTCAAGTTTTGCCTTGTGGATTATTCGAGTCATGCATAGCTATGTCTAGTCAAGTCTAGTCAAGTCAAGTCAAGTTCAAGTCAAGTCAAGTTTTGCCTTGTGGATTATTCGAGTCATGCATAGCTATGTCTAGTCAAGTCTAGTCAAGTCAAGTCAAGTTCAAGTCAAGTCAAGTTTTGCCTTGTGGATTATTCGAGTCATGCATAGCTATGTCTAGTCAAGTCTAGTCAAGTCAAGTCAAGTTCAAGTCAAGTCAAGTTTTGCCTTGTGGATTATTCGAGTCATGCATAGCCACGTCAGGTCAAGTCTAGTCAAGTCAAGTTTTGCCTTGGGGATTGTTCGAGTCATGCATAGCCACGTCAGGTCAAGTCTAGTCAAGTCAAGTTTTGCCTTGGGGATTGTTCGAGGTAAGCCTAGCCAAGACAAGTCAAGTCAAGTTTTGCCTTGGGGATTGTTCGAGGTAAGCCTAGCCAAGACAAGTCAAGCCAAGTCAAGTTTTCACCTTGTGGATTATTCGAGTCAAGTCAAGTCGAGCCAAGCCAAGCCAAGCCAAGCCAAGACAAGTCAAGCCAAGTCAAGTTTTCGCCTTGTGGATTATTCAAGTCAAGTCGAGTCAAGCCAAGCCACGTTCCGCTTTGGGGATGCTACGTATGCCTAGCCTGGTTCCTGTTTTTTTTATGTGTCCCATATTGGGAAAATAAACCAGTTTCTACCTTCATTGGCTCTCTATTCTGGGGTTTGTTTACCCGGAGCGTGACAGAATCTCCTGGCCACTAGGGAACCCCGCAGAGGACGCTTAGCCCTCCGACCATACCCCCTCCACCCTCCCTGTTCGTCTTTGGTCTCGGTTTAACCTGAGGGGTCGTCAGGAGCCGACCCTTGTGGGGGGGGTTCTGTCACAGGTCGGAACTCCAAGGTCCCAGCCATCATCAAATGCATCACTTGATTTATAATCACCCGCACCTGGTTTCTCCTGGATATATACTGCAGACACTCACCACTTGAGTTGCCAGGAGATTCCCGTCCGAGGAGCCAGAGCCAGAGCCAAGCCAAGCCAAGCCAAGCCAAGCCAAGCCAAGCCAAGCCAAGCCAAGCCAAGCCAAGCCAAGCCAAGCCAAGCCAAGCCAAGCCTTGCCTTGTGGATTATTCGAGTCCTGCATAGCTACGTCAGGTCAAGTCTAGTCAAGTCAAGTTTTGCCTTGGATTGTTCGAGGTAAGCCTAGCCAAGACAAGTCAAGCCAAGTCAAGTTTTCGCCTTGTGGATTATTCGAGTCAAGTCGAGCCAAGCCAAGACAAGTCAAGCCAAGTCAAGTTTTCGCCTTGTGGATTATTCGAGTCAAGTCAAGTCAAGTCGAGTCAAGCCAAGCCACGTTCCGCTTTGGGGATGCTACGTCTGCCTAGCCTGGTTCCTGTTTTTTTTATGTGTCCCATATTGGGAGAATAAACCAGTTTCTACCTTCATTGGCTCTCTATTCTGGGGTTTGTTTACCCGGAGCGTGACACAAAGGCTCCAAGCCTTGGCTAGCGGCCTAAAGAGATACACTAGAGACAATGAAGCCAGACGAATAAAAAGGCTGTTCGCAACTCAACCTGCGAAAGTGTATGCTCAATGGCAGGGTAATAACAACAGAGCAGACCCACCAAGGCTGGAAACTGAGAGGTACTGGAAGAGCATATGGGAGAAGGATGCAGCACATAACAGCAGTGCTCAATGGCTAGTCTCCCTAAGAGAGGAGCACAGCAACCTCCCTGAGCAGAAACCAGTCACCATCACAGTGGCAGACATCCAAGAAAGAGTCTCAGGTATGAAAAACTGGACAGCACCGGGCCCAGACATGATCCAGGCCTACTGGCTAAAGAAACTCACAGCAC